>JAQISU010000136.1:13025000-13305000 GCA_029339505.1 Unio delphinus
ATGCTACGTGCACGTTTGTCAATGAGTTCATATATATTTATTCATGTTAAATCATTGCTACATTGTTTTCGAAATTACACCTACCTTATATGATATGGTTGAAACGTCCTGATTCTTTGCAAATGCCAAAATCGTTGCAATATATATATGTATATATATATGTATACATACATATATATATATATATATATATATATATATATATATATATATATATATATATATATATATATATATATATATATATCACATCGGAACCTCATATCAGCCAATGCCTTGAGGCGACATATTGAGGAAATAATATTATAGGAAGTTAGGCATAATTAATCAGATATAATCATTGGGCTAGCACTTATGAAACACGTTTCGCAACGTTATATCAGAACATGCATGATATCAATTACATGATTCCTTAAACGTGTCACATTCAGGAACATCAACCAGCGGAAAATCCTCAAGGCGATATATAATGTTCATATCCTCATTATACAACTAAGATATACAAAATTAATATAAATATAAAAACATAAACGTTGTCAATGTTAATGTTTTAATTAAACAATAAAGTCCATAATTATGTCACTTTATAGCTAAATAGCTTGTGCGTACACTCTCGATGATATATTGGTAAGATGTTGAGACCAACTGACCTCGAGTTTTGCCCTATCTTGCCTTCTGAAAGAAACATTGATTATTAGAACTTAACAGGTACGTTGCATTTTTGTCATCAAACGCAATACTGCCGTTACATATATTTCGTAAAAAGGCCAATTTGGAGTATGTATGTATGTATGTATGTATGTATGTATGTATGTATGTATGTATGTATGTATGTATGTATGTATGTATGTACGCACGTATGTTTGTTTGGATGGGAACATGTTATAAATTATAATTTTTCGTGAAATCACCTTTAAAGTGGAATTGTGTTTTACTGAAGGGCTATATACTAATACCACTAAATAATATTAACATTATATAATGTAGAGCCGTATTGTGAGATCATGGAACAGTTTCATAATGATGTCAATTACTCAATTACACACACACACATACACACACACACACATCAAGGATAATTCAATATATATATATAATGTATATAGTATGATTTAATGATCATTATATCATACACCTAATTTGATTCTAATGCATTTTTCATATTTTAAATCATCCCTTTGCTACACCTATGGACATCCAAAGTCCAGGTTTATGTAATTTATATATTTATTTTTAAACAAAAATGTATTTAAAAATAATATGACAAATAATTTCAGTATAGGGACATTACAGGGTCTGTGCTTTTTCTCAATGTGAGAATAGCAAACTCTTAACATTTGAAATCGTTATAGTAATCAAGCTATTTCATTAATCCCCATGCATATAAAATTGGATACCATCATCCAGTATGGATTTTGCTCTTCCTTATAACGCACCTGAGATCGATGTAGAAACTGTTCAAGATACTGTTTATTGTTCACCTTCTACAGTGTAACCAGTCACTATCTTAGTTTTATATCATGTGCCTGGAGAGTATAATTGCATAAATAGTCCATTTTACGAAATTAACTTATATCTACGTCATTTCCTGGAGGACACAAATCAACATCGGATGATGGACATCTATTGCATAGACATGTTCTTGATATGTTAATATAGCTATTTCCCGTCCTAAACGTGTTCCATCCTTTCCTTCACATCTGGTGAGGTTCTATACATGTGGGTCACATTAGTGCTTCGATGATGGACCTCCGCTATTAAACGTAAGGGAGATAATGGTGTTCATTTAAAATATAGTTCCATTACTAAACGTGTTACATCCGCATGTTCAAATCTTGTTAGATTGTCTTAAGTATGTCCACATTAGCTTTAATATTCCCCTTGTCGTACCTTCCACAAATATTATACAAATTTCTCTCTCAGATGTATGGAATATATATTCAGCATAAATCCAGTCAAACAAAATGTTTATAAATGTGATAAATGTTAACGCTTAAGTTTATAACTAGCAAAATGTTAATAACATATGCATAGTGGTTCTGTTATATTTTATTGATCCTGTATATAAATAATGAGAGGTAATCTCGCTATTTTTAAAATTTTGGTAGAATCGTTATGAATAAAATTTAAAATTAATCAACCTAATAAAATTCATTAACATATATGTCTTGTTTAGAAGAACATCTATATGCATTGTTGGCTCAGATGCAATGATAAAAAAGCAGAAGTATCATAAATACAATAATATCCACGACAGTGTTTTTCCACTAGAAGTTACTTATCTTTTTTTAAGATACCTGGACTTAGTTTTGCCGTTGTTACAATAATAGTGAATTAATTTTGCTAATGAGACGAAAGTCATATTACATCAAAAAAGTACATATGTATACTACATCATTACTAATTATACCATTGTAAAGCAACTGCGATACTACAAGTCTAGTGTATCGTGCATAAAGCCACATTTTCCAAGGTCGAATATTGAGAAAAATTTAATTACAATCATACATCAATTAAATAATCCCGAATGAAAATGAGATATTAATAAAATTGTCAAAAATGAGTTTGCACAAAATGATGCGTCTCATGTTTCTTCAACATTTAGCATACACAGCAATGGTACTGTTGATTACTCCACAATGATCGACACACGAGCAGCACATTTTATTAATAACCTTGTATACGAGAGCAAGTACATATTTAATATAAAGTGTATATTCGAACGTATCAGCCAAGATGGTCCGACCTGAACTGATTGTTTCAAACTCGACCCAGTTAAGGATCACGGCTACAAAAGCAAAATGTCGCCAACGTGAAGACATACTCCAAACTAGGCTTGTTTACTGGAACAGACAAATCATATTGCAGTATTCGGGTATCCGTTGTTTTGTATGCACAGTACCCTTTCAACTAGCTGATATTAATGCACTTGTCTCATTACGATAGATAAATGCACATCCATATTACACTGAGTAGCCCAACGTCTCATGCACACTTTATTAACAAGACACGTGGAAAATAACTTACAGAATCACGAATAAAAATATCACACTCTGTAAAGTTTCTTAGCTAAATTAAATAACTTAGCGGTGTTGGATAAAACATTTTAGTTGCTGATCGTGGAAAAAACAAACCACGAAATTTTGTGTCATTCCGACATTATAGACTTTAATGCACAATGACCAATATGTCTACATAAAGATGATAAATATTGAGTTTTTACTATAAATGTATATATATATATATATATATATATATATATATATATATATATATATATATATATATATCCTACTTTTTCACGTTGTGTAGGTCCAGTCTTGATGAGATCTCTACATTGTTGTTCACGTCAATAGTTTTAATTTCAAATCTGTGTAAAATTAGTAGCATCTTCCTCCCAAACTCTAAAACAAAATTTCTTTCTCAAGTTTATTTTTGCCATTTTAGTTTGTCAAGCAGCCAAATGTAATATGTATTCATTAAGAAAAAATATATGTAATATATGGTAATTGTTAATGATTATGTTATAAGTAGGATATAATCTTTATTAAAGAGATACAATGCTCATAGCACGTTTAAGTAAAATGACAACTTGAGATTGAATGCAAAACAATTATTGTTTTCTTCAAATATCGTCAGGTATTATTGGCTCAGGAGTACCAATATAATATAAAAATATTGTATATGGCTCCGGGAGATGCATAAAACCATTGCTACGTATCAATTAAATAATATTAATATTACTAATAATACTAATACCAACAACACATATATCATAATAATAATGAGCTTATACTTGTTTTCCTATTTTCCATCTCGCTTTTACTTTTATGAATTATCTTAATTTTGCAAACGTTTCCACATATTTTATTTCTGAAGGTATGGTAACTGATACATATATACCCCTATATATATATATATATATATATATATATATATATAGTAACTGATACTTATATATGCCTATATATGCCTATATATATATATATATATATATATATATATATATATATATATATATATATATATATATATATATATATATATATATAAGCAGCAGAGTGGGTGAACCCTACAACTTTTCAGACAAAAAGTTGATTGAGTCCTCAAAACGGAAAATGGAGCCTTCCTTCGAAATCTCATATTTTAACCCCCAAAAAATAAGTCTCTATTTGGCAAACGGAGACTTTGCGATTTTTCAATCAATTTTGGTCGCAACGTTGTTGTCGTTCACCCTCTCTGCTGCTGAGTTTCAGTTCTGGTTAACAAAAATAATAAATGATTTTAACAGAATATTTGATCGAGTCCTAGGACTTAACAAACAGACTAATCGCTAACACCTCATCCTGCAGATCAATCAAATTATTTGACTGGTCAATAAGTTTGAAATTAATTCTGGTTAATGAATCATTATGACACCGCATATAGACTGGATTAACCGGAGACTCAATTATTAAAAATCCTGGAGGGGCTATTGGTGCAAATGAGTATAGAATATATCCTTGCTGAGGTTGATTTGATCGTTCGAGATTGATTTGATAGCTTCCTTCGATAACATCGCATACTAAATTGAGCGCAATCACTGAGGATATATTCACATTGAACGGAGCGATATGTCTGCCGCCACCGTCTGGGTCATTATTATGTTTGAGGATTTTTATTTCCGATGATGTTGTTTATCTCCATGCATCATGAATTATTTTAAAACCAACATCGATGGTGTCACTGAGAAGTTTTTTTAGTTCTGGTACGTTATATCCTGGTAGTTTGACTGTTGGAATGTCCTTGACGGGGATACTAAGTGTTGTTGCAAACCTTGTTCTCGATAGGGGATTATCGTCATCTAATATATCCTTAATAATTTTCAAATTAAATGTTTCCATATCGTCGATAATTTTATTGCATGTTTCTACGACGCTGATAAATTCATCTCGGGTGAGAGAGCCGGATTTAAGAGATATTAACAACAGTGAAATATCATTATTCATCGCTGTGAAATTTTCAACGATTTTAGGTTTGTTAATAAAATGATGTCCCTATATTTCCTCCCCAACTTCTCTTTCCCAGTTGGTTGGTATCCGAGACCAAAAAAGTCTATAGTAATTCTGTGATCTTTATAACTCTTTATTGGATTATCAGATTTTATTCTGTCGGTGATATAATCAGTTTTTTTGTGGTTCGGGTATATCAACGAGTTTTCCTCGGGGTGGTAATTCAGGCCATTCTAGTACGGTTCTAATACAACTCTGATAGATATCTACGACGTATCCTTCTGTGCTTATTTCAATTGCGGATGATAGCGTCGGCTCATGAACCGTTATAGCGATTTTTGATTCTTTTCCAGTAATCGATTTTATTCTACGCGCGAATTCATCATTGATTTGTTCGATTTGGTAGGACCCTGTTGGTATCGAAACAACGTTCCAGTCTGGAGTCCCGTCTTCTTTATTCTTATTCGCGAACACCAAGGAATTATTCGGTTGTTGACCACCAAATGATTTTAATCTGATATTAGGCCAACTGTGATACATTAGTAGTTTTGCTAGCGCTATCTCCCTCACGGAGACTGGGATAGGGAAATTCACACTGAATTCTGGATTCGTTGATGTTATTGATATCATGCTTGTTTGTACTGGGTTCGTGTTCTCCACTATTTGTTGAAGTAATTCCATCGGTGTTGTCATCGTTGCTATACTCATGTTGTCGCTCTAATTTTGATATCGCGGAATCATAAATACTGACCATCACTGAGAACTCACTATCTGATATCGTTGAGGTTTTTGAGATCATGCTGGTTTTCGGGTTTGTGTTCTCCGATTCCATTGGTGTTGTCATTATTATTATACTGATGTTGTCGCTCTAATTTTGATATCGCGGAATCATAAATACTGACCATCGCTGCGAACTCACTATCTGATATAATTGTATTATCGAGTAACGACGATATCATCGAGGATAATTGCGAGTACGCGGTTGATACAACATTAAATTGAATTAAGTAATCTTGCAGTTTACTCTGGCTGCATGTTGATATCTTTTTTTATTATCCCGGTCGATATACCCGCAATTGTAGCCGCCGCAGAAATGCAAATTGGAACTACGAACGGGGCAATCATTGTAACCGATGCAAGTATTATTCCGGAACCAGCGAGAAGGCTTGACACCGAGTACACAGTAATATCAATTGCGGTTATTCTTCGTCGGTATTTTTTTTTTTTATTTGATACTCCTCGGCGAGGGTTTTAAATCTAGTTTGAAATTCTCTGACCTGATAATAGCGACATTGCGTTGATGAAATAATTTTTATTTTAAAAACGCTATCGTTTTCAATTGTGAAATCCTTCTGATTTCCCTTTCAATTTAGTTATTTACTTAAATCCGCTACGAATTCTACATACCACGTTGTTGAAACCCTAACCAAATTTTTATCAGTAGATGTTATCGTGAACCTTTTAGTTGTATCCTTGTCGCTGATCGTCGAAATCGTATTGTTGACCCCAGATGAACTTGACGATGAAATATTAAATTGAGTTGTTGTCACTAGTGTTAATCGATAAATACCCTTAACGGTTGCAGTGATATCTAATTTGTTGTTTGTAGGTGTCCACGCAAATGATCCGTGTTGGATCGTGTATACTACGTTATTGGTTTTCTCATGAGGATTTTTTGGTTTTTCAATGATTGTTATCATCCTTGGAAAATCAGTTGTGATGGCTTCGATGAAGTTTTTCATTTCTTCGATGGATTTTTTGATATCCGGGAGTTTTATGTCGAGTTTATCGAATGTAGTTCCAAGAAATTTATCCACGATGTTTCTACGAAAAATTGAAAACTGTTTTGCGTGTTCTTCAATTTTAGATTGAAGTACTGCTATTTCCCACACAGAATCGTTGAGATCTTTTATTCTCTCTGTAATAGTCGAAAAAAGTTCACCCGGTTTGAGTTTACCCTGATCGGAAAATAACGCGATAGTATTCTCTATTGCGTTTTGTTGATTAACCAAAATATCATCCGAATAAATATTACTAGTTTACAATTTACCCTGACGATCTTGAAACAACTATTTCCCCGGGATCAACATTTGTTAAATTCAACGTCTCAGCTATTTCATCTTCGATTAATTTTTTTTATATCACCGGTTGCAGTGTCATCGGGTTTGGGTTTCAGAGGTCTTCCCCAAATATCAATCATGTTATTGTAAAACTCTCTCTCTCTCTCTAAAAAAATCTATGATTTTCGCCAGCGATTGCTGGTGTATTCATTTACGACAACATGAGGTGGTTTTCCCCTTGGGTTATCCAAGGAGTTAGAAATAGCGTTAAGGATATTTAATACTTCGCTGCCACATATTGGTGGATCATTCATTTGTTGTGTTGGTAGCGTAGAATACAAAGTCTTCATTGGAAAAGTGTTTATATAACGCATAAACTCTTTTGGCGGGGATAATCCATATGAATCAAAATAGACAATCCCACGTGGATCAATAGCGTATGCAACCCAGTGAGTTCCAGGTCCGGTGCTGTTATCGAGATTAATGATACCGGTTTCAACACTGTTGGGTTGTGTCGGTAATTGATCCTTCATAAAGACACATCTGAAGTTTTTAATCGCGAGTTTTTTAGCAGCATCGAGTAAATCAAAATTGGACATTGGCGTGAAATCCGAAGGATTTCCAATCGAAGATTTTTGAGTTAATAAACCGGTCCTAGTCTTAGACCTTTTCCGCTGTACCACGAATACGGGGTTCCTGGTAGTCTCAGACCGTTTCCGCTGTACAACGAATACGGGGTTCCTGGTAGTCTTAGACCCTTTCCCTTTTTTTTATAACCCTGCCCAGTTGCCTTTTTTAGTTCCATTCCTGCCGTGGTACCAACAGCCCCTAACGCTGCCGCTTTTGCAACTGCTGGGGCTGCTGCCGCAATCAACGCTGGTAACGCAGCAAACAACGGGAATATACCGCCTGTTTTAATCATGTTTTTTATAGCAGCCGCAGAAATAGTAATCTGGACACCCTTTTTTGCTACAAGTGCATCATTGAAATATTTTACTTGACGAGTTGTCAACGACAATTTATTCGCACCGCCAGTCATTTGATTGGGTTTCAGCATGATTGTGGTTCCACATTGCTTAGCTGATTTGGATTGTAATTTTTTTAATTGACCAGGTGTCAAAGACACATTGATATTACCATACAACATTATACAATAACAGTTTGATCCAATTGCTATAAATTTTCGAGTACATGTTTTCCACTGGCGCATCAAAAACTCTCATTCTTCCTCCAACACCTTCGAGTAGCATTGATTTATCACTGAGAATGACAGCAACCGCTCTATAATTAGCAATAGCACCACGAAGCACATTAGCTCTAAAGTGTATATCCACGACGGATTGTCTTGTTAAATCGAGATGTTCCAGCGAAAAATAATAGATCGGATATAAACTCTTAAAATCCAATTGTGATATTTGCAGACCAGTATCGACATTTTGATCGCGTGCCATGAACGACAACAATCTAAGATACACGCGTGCAATATGATTTTGACCGTAATCGAGTTGTACATTTTCGGATGGTTCCTGCTGGCCGTTTAATCTCAGTGAGACGTCTTTAACACCTTATGGATCAAATATCATATGACTGAAACTTTGATCGCCAACTCGTGTGTTATCCTGTAACGCAATAAATATATGACGTGGCGCAGCAGCACCTTGTTTTGATGCTAGGTTCCAAGTGACTAACCCGTTGATATTTGATTGTTTAACATCTGTACTCACGGTTAGCCAACTTAATAATGATTTTCCTCCTTGGTCCATAAATGATAGTAATCGTTCTTCTGCGGTGATTGATGGAGTCAACACTGGCATCCACAATGATATTTTTGTTAAATTGACTTTACCGGCATCATCATTTACATGATCTGCAGCTGGGTTTGCTGGAATCCTCCAAATTGCGTCATTATCATCACTCTTTCGTACAAGCGATACTGTATGCTTCGCCCCGTAGATAACATTTCGGACGTTTCTACAGAATCCAAATATGTGATGCAGTGGAATCGCGCATGAAAATGATTTACGCGCTCCTTGCAACATTGAAATACGTGTTGCAGCTCCTAGATTGAAGTTAGGATCGTTGTTTATAATCATATTCTCGACATCAACATTAGTAGCACCAGCATTATTCTGTGGTCGTCTTATAATAAATTGCTTTCCTCCAGCGGTATTTTTAACATCTTTTGCAAACAGCATAGAAGGTCCCGCCGATCTTGTATAATCATCAGAATATCTTGCTAACCCGATTATTGTTGTAGCCACATCAACATCGCGATCTATAGACTCAATTTCTTTTCCATCGATGAGGTACTTTGCACTCTCAAATAACGCCATAATACCATTATTGACAAAACCGACTTGGGTACCAACTGAATACGGTGCTGGTATAGCAGTAGTATCAGCAGCTGTTACAAGTTCTCCTTCTACTTCAATAAACGCTTCAGCGGGTAGAAAATACTTACTGTTATCATGGACTTGAACTTCAATTCTTGATCGACTATTTGAGTCTATTGCACGATAGGCGTAATATTGGATCAGATGACTTTTTGAACATTTTATTCTATTTATCAGAGTCTAAATCGTGGAATCGTAAACGATTTTCATTGCTAATAGTAGGATTTCATCGTCGTAGTTTTTTAAAGCCGCTTCCTGCTATCATAATTGCAATATTGCTTTGGTCGGGAGTTATCAACGATGATAGTTTCTGTTCTACTGCTTTATTTATAATTTTACTAAAACTCGCAGGCATTTCCGCTGTAGACCGTAACGGTTTCTTTGAAAATCCTTTGGATTTCCCCCTTGATTTCACTAGCGCTGTTATTTTATTCTTTGTGGCTGAAAACACTTTTCCGGCAAGATCTCCAACAGCACTAATACCCTTATCACGAATAACATCAATTGCTTTCATTGATAATTGTTTAGCTAACGGCATCACTTTTGGAGCCATCCTCGCAAATAACCCAGCAAAGGTATTACCTAAACCATCACCATAGTATGCTCTATAAACTGGAAACCGTGAATTAACTACATAGACGGGGGTTGGTTTATCATGGTTGTAGTGTATGATCATTATTTGAAATCAGAAACAATTTTTCAACTGTAAAACAATTTATCAATTTGAATTCAGTCACTGTGATACCCGCTTTCCACTAACTCTCCAATGAAATCTCGATATGTGCTGATATCCATGATACCGCCTTGAAATAACCGTCTACAGATATCAGCTGCTTGATTAATTATTTCCGGAGAGTTATTTCCAGCTCGTTTTCCTCCGATGAGAACCTCTAATCGTGATATATCACTGAGAACACTACCAGGACAGAAACCCGAAGAGTTTCCAACGCTAGCGTTTTCACTGGAATCTTGCAATCCACTTCCGCTATAACCAGTTGCTTTATCCAGTTCTTTATCCAGTTTTTCTAAATCGGTTTCTTGTAAATAATCAAGAACATCATCATCTCGATCAGGTGGTAGTTGTTGTTGTTTTCTAGGCGAGAAAGATATTTTCTTTTCAGGCTGCTGTCGCTTTTGCGGTTTTTGCGGTTTTTGTTGTTGCTTAAACTCTTCATCTTGTTTATACACTATATCCACCTCATTGATATATTCAATGTATGATGCACTATCTGTCTTAATTTGACTTGTTTTAGGTTTAATTTTGTAAGAATATATCAGCCCAATGAGTTAAATTCTTAACAAACTAATGATGTTCTGGTTTCATCATTTGTTTTCTGTTTTCATAAGTCGTAACAACAAGCGCAGGAATTTCTGTTGGATCAGTCTCATCAATTGTTGCTAACCCTTCCTCGTTAAATCTCACGCGTAAATCATCTACTGTTCTTTTTGGTTCCGTTTTTTGTACAGCGTGTTTTGTTTGTTCAGTTTTCGCTGCTATTTTTTCGAGTTCATCGATAACAAATTTCCCCGTCTCGGGAACATCTCCCAGTATTGCACGCTCTATCCCTTTCGTTGCTGTGGTTACTGGTTTAAACAATTCTTTGGATCCCACAGTAAAATCAGTTTGCTAACTCTGTCGTTGTTGCAGTTTATTCCTTACAGAGTCTCGAATTGGTATTAATCTCTTGATTGCGTCTAGTCGTTCACGAGCCAATCGGGTCGTTAATGCTTCATTGACCATTATTTGAAATCGCAAACAATTTTTCAATTGTAAAACAATTTTTCCGTAGCCCTTTCGATTGATAATTGTTGGATTGATTTTATTTTTTATAAACAGAAATTTTATTTTTTTATTCGCTCTGGAATATTTTTTATAAAGAGAAATTTTATTTTTTATTCGCTCGGAAATATTTTTATTTTTATCACATTTTAGTGCCATTTTTGCCTGTTTTTCATTGATATTTAACTGTTTTGGTGGTTTTCAGTCGGGTAAAGTAGTCGATTTTGCATGGAAATTCTCGTAAAGAAAAGCTGTTAAGATTGATTTTATTTTTTATTCAGTCTGAAATATTTTTTATTCAGTGTGAAATATTTTTTATTCACTTATTTTGACATTTTCAAATAAAAAATGCTAAAAAAATGAAACTCTCTCCGAGGGTCGGTCACAATCAAAAAATGACAAAATCTCTTTGAGGGGTCGTTCACGGTCACAATCGTTCATTTTCTTGAATTTACGCTCTTATGTTTCTAACTTTAGAATTGATATCCTTTTTCAATTCGTATTCGTTACCTAATTCTTTTCGTATTCCCTCTACGATAGTAAATAACGGGACAAACGCACTTACGTCACTGGAAAATGAAAGAGAGTCCCGAATAGAATTCTGAATTTTTTTATTAGCGCATATTTCTCGGGCAGCATATTCTTGTTAGTGTTAACTCCGTATTCTATATCCTGAAAATCTGACATGATTTGATCAGGATTTAACCCATCTGATAGTTTGATATCCTGACTTTTCAATTTTAGAATTTCATCAATAATGCAATTCATTTGATCAGAATTCATATTCTATGGTGATTACATATTTCTAAATGAAAAATATGACGCATCAGACATAAATAAATTGAATTTTGTGTCCGGTCTCTTTTGAAATGCCCGATCGATACATTCCTTCTGCAACATATCGTACAGAAGATCGACAAATATCGAAATATTTTCCGGCTTCATTCATTGATTGAAATATTTTTTCTTTGTTAGTTATCGTATTAAAAGATTTTACTGGTCTCGCTTTTTTGAGCAAGTGCCAGTCTTTCCCCGTTTCAAATTCTCACTCTGTGTAACAGCTTGCAGATTTGATATAGAATTATTCTTTGAATTAGAATCCTTGTGATCAATAACAAGACCATCCTCGATCAATCCATTGTGACATTTATACACGAAACGATGATTGAGATAAAATTTCCCTCCGACGCAAAACTTTAAATACCCCACACCATTGTCAGCACCAACTGGTTTCTTCAGTCTACGGTTTCTTACAACACCATCACTAGATGCTTCATAATTTGTAATCATAGGGTGTAGTCTCAATTCTTGGTTCATTCGTATACTAATACTATTTGTCTAATTCATAGTTTGGTCTAATGATTACATCACTGGAAAATCTTTCCATGTAGTCTTGGGGGGTTCTTATGATTTTGTCGCTGACAGAATCAAGGTCAGTATCAGAGTTTTTGATTCTTTTATCATAATAACGCTTCAATTCCCTGTATCGTTTGCCACCGCAATTCAAACACAACTGCGATTTTCCCCTAACCCCAACCCCATATCGTATGCAAGGTAACGGACCAAGGCTAACACGACGAAAGCATTGCATATGATACCCATAGAATTCCTTTCTGCATGATTTGTTACACGGAGTCGTTGATCCAATCATTAGCCATTTGCAGTGATTCATTATCAATAAATCTTTCATTTAAATGCTTGTTTTAATTATAGTATGGAGGAGTTCAAGAGATTATCGAAAATTAAGCCTTGGAAAAATGTTAAATTCAATCTCGATAGAGTCTCTGATATACCAAAACGTCTAATCGGTGATATAACTAAACTGGGTAAAATCAGGGAGTGTTTTAATGAATTCTACCGAGACGGTGCAGTACACTGTTTGTCGACATTTCGAATTATCAACGATGATGTCAATGTACCCAACATCGATGATACGATGAACGATGAAAGAGCAGCTGAGGTGATTCCACACCTTGGCCCGCCAAGGGGCTGAAAATCCAAAGAAATTTCATTGCAAAGCAATTCTCAACAGAAGTATTTCTTCAGAATAAAATTCATTTTCGAAGTCGAAGGCAAATGGATTATCAGGGATAAATTTGATCCAATTCTCAAGGATAAAAAACTGTCATTGTGAGTAGAGATTCCAAACCAGGAATTCTAACTGGAATTGACAAACCATACTACGAGAGATCTTATCTTGTAACAGCAATCGTTTATGGAATATATCCGTTAAATGATAAACCCGATATTGCAAAACTAGCTCCTACTAAATATTCTAGTTCACTGAATTGTGTAGCAACACGGGTAATGGAACACTTCACAAATGCATCCCGAGGAAATAAACTAACTGATCTGCGACTTAGGAAAATAACCGAATGGGAACTGACAGTGAAACAGCACGGTGCAAAGATTTCTGATAAAGCTAAATTAGAAATATCATTAAGATTCCCAATAACCATTATGACGATAACCGGAGAAGTTTTATACAAACCGAAATATAACAAAAATGGAGCGCCAATACAAATTATTGATCATAACGAACACGCGTGGACACCTGCAGTAACGATATTTCAACGAGAATGAATCGTGAGATATATCCCTGAAGAATTCCTCGGGGATAATTTCTATGAAGAGAAATTATTCGATGCTATTCATGCGTTGTGTAAAGATGATCCTGTGTCAGTGTGGTTACTTAGAAGTGATGAAGATCCCGAAATAGGATTCGATCAATTTGTAAGACCAAATGGTGAATTATATCGCGTTGAAGAGTTAGATACTAGAATGGGAAAAATTGCTAATGATTTTTCACTGGAGAGTTTCCATGAAAAACTATTAACGGATAGTTTTACTATTCCATCAGTGGTAGCTCACTTCGCAAGAGAAAAAAACTCATGGCGTCCAACACGAAGTGATTTTCTCGAGGATGTTAAATTGAGTTGCGTCGAATTTAGTCATGGAGGACTGTGGAATAAAAAATACTCACGTGATGGTATCATTTCAATTGATATATCCGCGTGTTATCCTGGAAGTTTTCTATGGTATGGGGAATGTAGTAACCACTTTAAACGATTTGGACACCCCAAGCATGAAATGACTCGTGTTGCGATTAATGGTGCATTGCCTGATTTTGATTTAACTGGATTCGCTCGTGTGATATCATTCGAATTAGCTACAGGGTTACATCGTTGTAGTTATCTTTGGCTTGGTAGACATATATCTGAAAAGGCGTGGATGCCAATAGTGCTATTGAGATATATGATCGATTGTGGTATGCTAATATAGTTAATTGTCAGTGAAGCGATTATATCCTATCGAGCTCAGAAAGAAGTTTGGCTACCACAACTCGATCTAGATAGAATAATTAGCGAACAGCGAAAACAATTTCCCGATTTCAATGAAGAACAAATCACGAATTGGTCTAAGGAGTTATTTGAAATTAAAAAAGAACAAGCAAAAGATTTAGGACGAAGAATTATCGGTAAATTTACCCAGGGTGGAAGATATGACAATGCAAAATACTCTTCGAGGTTGATCATAGACGTCGCTGAGTACGATTTTATTGTAGCGGATTTAACGAAACAGGGAAAACTTGTATCCCGTAAGGATGGTTTTCTATCCAATGGTGAGAAATTAGGTACGGTTGTTACCTACTGTGAAGGATAAAATTCCCAGTACACACATTTGAGAAGTTCTATTCTAGCCTATGCTTCTATTAATCTGTTTTCGATGATAAATAGATTTCCTAATACCGCGGTTAGAGTAGCTACTGATTCGATGTATACACACAATAAATACAAATCAGCTGTAGCGGCATTCACAGATCCCGAGGAAAATTGGGGACGTTGGAGATTTAAAAAGGAAACACTACATGAGTATTGTGAATCCGCAGACGTTACCATGGATGATAAATATTTTTCATGTAACCCCATTGAAATTCAATCAGAATTTTCTAATGCACCACCGGTATCTGATCCAATATGTAGATACAAGACAGTTTATTTAAACGGTTGTGGTGGGTCAAGAAAGACAACTCGTGCAATCAAATTATTTCGTCGGTCAAACATGATTGTGTTAACACCAACTCACAGACTCGCCAGAGAGATAATACAGCGAGGGGTAAATGCCTGTACTTACCATAGTTTCTTTCGATGGAAGGGTGACAAATGGACTCCTGAGCGTATGGGTGATAAATTCATTCCTGAAATCATAATTTGGGATGAAATATGCACAGTGTCATTAGATGTATTACAAACATTTCTCGAGTGGTTGTTAAACAAAAACACAAAAGTCGTCATATACGGTGATCACGGCCAACCACCACCATTTGTCGGCGCATCCCCACATGAGTGGCTAAAGGGTTTTGTAGACTATTATGAAGAAATTAACACTGATTATAGATCACTTGATGAACAGTTACAAGAATTCAAAGCGCTAATTCGATTACAACCAGCTAGAATCCAGTGTGAAATAGCGCATGAAGTGATTTCAGAGACTCCCATGAATGATTTTTGGGAAACATGGAGACCAAACGATTTGATAATTGCAAGTAGAAAGATAGTCAGAGACACACTTCAGATGAAGTTATTTGAAACGCATAAAGAAAAATTTGCAACGCTTCCAGTACCGTTATGTTATAGGCCATCGGATACACGAAAACAGAATATAGAAGTTGATATTCCAGGACAAAGTGTAAAACAAATTCTCGTATTAAATGATATTGTGCTGGTTGATATCAGCGTCGTTGAAGATGCATTGCGTGCTAATAAATCCCCGTGGACGCTAGGATACGCAGCGACGATACATTCTTCACAGGGATTGACTATCACAGACACAATTGTTTGGATGGTAGATAATCGCATCGAATGGTCGAATTTAGTCTATCTTGCAGTATCCAGAGTACGAAAAATAAATCAGCTTAGAAGAATTGTCCTTGAAAATTCTAATGACAATTCAATAAGTGATACTGTCAGCGCCGATGATATCATCGAGGACATAATCAGAAAAAAAACTTTCTGGTTATAAACAGCAAGATAAAAAAAATAATAGAGAATTTGATATTGATGTTGAATTAATAATGACGTTGAAACAGCAACAGAATAATCACTGCGTGAGTTGCAATTGTGTAATGAATTGGTGTTTGTCAGATAGGGATTCTTGACAATTTACCGTGGATAGAAAAAATAGCAGTATTGGTCATACAAGAGATAATGTGATGCTAACATGTCATGAGTGCAACAGGCGCCGGGGTGCCATCACAATGCCTCTGGAGGGTGCTAGTTAAGACCCCGTTGTGGTAATTGAGTATCCTCGGGTATTACTTGCAGTTGTTGTCGTGTAAATCCCCGCTGAGGGGCAGTTGAATCCAATTTATAGATTGCTGGTCTACCAGTTGATCGTGTTATGCCGGGTATTTTATGCGCGGAAACACTCCAAATAGGATCAGTAGCTCTTTTTTTGCCACCTTCCAGCTCTCCTGGTTAACTCCAGCTCTCCTGGTTCATATAAATACCTAACAGTGACATTACTACCAAGAATGGGCTGAGAAATGCTAGAATCCTCTTGTGAAATTCTTCGAATTTCCATTTTAGGTATAGACTTTTTTTTAATCGCTTTGATAGGTTTCATGTTCATCTAGTAATCTCATTATTCAGTGCGGTAATCACAGCTGGTAACATTTTGACCCATTCACGGGATCGCTTTTTTTGGATGAATTCTTTTGCGTATTGATATCCAAATAACCGCTCAGCAAGAGTCCGATTTAACCGTTCAACAATTGCCTGATCGCGATGTAACGCAGTATGCCCCCGTCTGATAGTGACATTGTGATGTTTCATTAAAGAGGCAACCACACCTTGAAATTCCTTGCCAGGATCAACTTGTAACATATTTTGCCGACGCAGAGGACCTCGTCGATAAATCCTTTCAAATGCAGAAGTTACTTCAGTTGATGATTTTGTTTTCAGCGGCTCTGCATCTTTGTATCGACTCGCAACATCAACTACGGTTAACGCGTATTTGTAACCACGATCATGTAGCAAAAAAATATATCAGCTTGATGAACTTTATTAGGGATAGTCACATCAAAATGCGAGTAATTAATTTGTTTAGGCGCTGGTAGATAAATTTGCCATATAGCCTGTTTGGATAACCAATTAGCCGCAGTGGTTTTTTTCACTAGCGAGTTTATTGATTGCAGCGCTAATCAGTCAGGATCCTTTTGGAGAATAATAAATAGATTCCATGTTATTATTAATTACCAGCACCTAACATCAATTTGCTTTTCATAGCCGATTTTATCAAAAATGAAGCGAATTTTTCTTTGAAGGATTTATCAGGAATAGCATTTAATGCATGAATTAATTTCACATCTGCGAGATGCCTGTGTTGCAAATCACTGCTCTTATCTGCAACATCATGAGCGTGATACGCCTTATCAATGGCGTTTATTGGTTCTTCACCACGTCGATGTTGATTTTGATCATCAAGTCTGATATCAAGTCTTGTTCCCGGTCCACAATAACTATACCCTGGAAGGTGTTTTTCTCCTGGATACTTTGCCCAAGGGGTTCCAGGGAGTTTAGTTAGCTTGGCTGTGATATCACCTCCTCGTTTTTTTTTAAATCATCAGGAATGCTAGCATTTCCTGCAGATCTCATATACACAAATCTAAATTTCTTTGTACATCATTGTACACATTTACCAGAAAGCGCTGATCGGCTATTTTTAGTTGTAATCGTCGTCAAGTCATCTGTGCCAGTACGCGTTTTACACTTCACACAATATAGATCCATAATTTATGTATAGAAATATGGATATAATTGATTTTTCAGCGACTAAAGCAAGAGAACCAGTTAAGCATCACGCAGCGCTACCAAACTCTATCCGGATGATTATAATCGGGCCATCTGGATCCGGCAAGACGCAATTGTTGCTCAATTTAATAATGAGATGAATGAAGTGGGATAAGTTGTATTTAATTGCCCCTAGCGTAGATGATCAACGATGCTATGAAGTGTTAAAGGATTTTAACGAGAATGCATCAGAAATTAAGGGTGAGAACGCCATTGATTTTATAACTGATATTGACGAGGCACCATCCGTGGATGACCTTGATGGATGTTTTAACAATTTAGTCGTATACGACGATGTGATGTTAGATAAACAAAAAAATCCTGCTAGAATATTTTCACGAGGCAGGCATAAAAGCACGGACGTGATATATGTCACTCAACGCTACACACAGATTCCAAAAGTGATCAGAGATAACTGCAATTTATTGTGTGTATTTAACGGAGTTGATACTCATACTCTTATAAATATTTGGCAAACTTGGTGCTGCGGTGATATGAATCATAATCAATTTAGAAATGTCTTTAGTAACTCTCAGTCAACCCCGTAGGGATTTGTAACAATAAATTTACATGATCCTAAGACACGATATCGTATCGGGCTTGATCAAATATTCGGTTAAAATCATTTATTATTTTTGTTAACCAGAACTGAAAGTCAGCAGCAAAGAGGGTGAATGACAACGACGTTGCGACCAAAATTGATTGAAAAATCGCAAAGTCTCCGTTTGCCAAATGGAGACATTTTTTGGGGGGGGTTAAAATATGAGATTTCGAAGAAAGGCTCTATTTTCCGTTTTGAGGACTCAATCAATTTTTTGTCTGAAAAAGTTGTAGGGTGTACCCTCTCTGCTGCTATATATATATATATATATATATATATATATATATATATATATATATATATATATATATATATATAACCCTAAACATACAAAGCGGTGACACGTTTTATAAACCTTTACTGTGGCAGCTTATACAAATAAATCATAAAGACAGCATTCAGTTAATGAGTATAATATTACAGACATTGTATTATTGGTTTTAATGACGGTTCTAGACCAAATGTAGTAGATCCCTTTTATCGTCGAGGATGTGCGCATCTGAGCTTATTGCTATGAGGAGATCACAAGAGAAGTGTGTTCTGGGCCATCTGGAATAGTTGAGGTAAGTGGTTGATTGGATGTATGATACCAATTTGTTAGCTGGACCGATATCAGTAAAATCAAAATGGACACTTGTGATGGTGTTGATTATATTGTATGATGTTCATTGCTATCATGGGCATGTCATAAGGAAACATTGTCAGAACTACCGACATGGGTATGACCATGTCCTTCTGCGTAGAACGAGCTAGATGCGAGCGTCCAATGCACCATCGATCATAACGTTTAGATGCTGGGTTGGCGATCACCAATACGGATCCTAGTAATATTAGATGATTGTGTAGGAAGAAGAGGAGGGATCAGGACAGATCAATGACAGCGTACCAGTGTATGATATGTTATGTCCATCACAGGCCTAAGCAGCATCACAATAAGCACTATTATATCAATATTAAGCTGAGGAATTTAACCTTACTATGGTACAACAAGATCAATTTTGTTATTGGATTAACCGGGTCGCGCTCGCGCCCTCCGACTTTGTATGACGTTTATCAGCTAGGTGTACGTATTCAGGTGTATTTTTAAAATTGACTTGATTACTAGAATCCCTTGAGAAATGACGTCCAGTTTGTGGTAAATGCGTGTCAACAGAATACAATAAGATTATTGCATAGTTGTACCTAGTGTCTTCAACTGTATCAGCACTGCTGTAGGAATCCACGAGTTTAATTTGTTAGGGAAACCAAACCTGTACACGAGATAATTGGATGCCTTTCGTTGAAAGGTCAATTTTGATCCTAAACATATCCTGGCTGTTTTTTTAAGGAATTCATGTTCGCATAAAGAACCATCGTTAGACTCACCTGAGATATATTTAAACTCATATAGTCTAGTGGTTAGATGCGTGGAATCGCTGATTTCAAACCCAGTCGAGTCATACTGAAGACAAAACAAAAATGATACTAGCAGGTGCCTCGCTAGTCGTTCGGTTTTATGGATTTAGTTAGGACTGGACGTCTTTGTGTCAAAGCAATGTGACTGGGTGGGATATGTCGTGTCAGTCACTTCCTATTTTGGTCTCCTGAGGATACATACTGGATTGTGATTTTGATACTTCAATGTTTCATATGATTATACTAGTTCTCGATCTCTGGAAAAAACATCTGAGACTCAGCAGGTAATATTGTATATTCCACATGCTGCTTTTTAGAGTCCTGTTAAATCGCTCCAAGAGAGCAGCTTTGACCCGATTTGCATTTTATGCATCTCTGCGTTATTTATTTTTCAGACGGTTTTCTTGTAAAGTTCGCTGCTGTAATCCACCTGCAATTGTTAGGGATTTCAGACACCCAAACCACTTTCCAACGTCTCAACTATATAGTTTCCATTTTATGTGGATAGTAAAATACACCAAGTGTTATAGCTTTTCAGATCGATGACTGTCCTACTTAATATACTTGAAATGATCGTTATGAAAGATGTAATCTCACGTATTGACAATATATACATATATATATATATATATATATATATATATATATATATATATATATATATATATATATATATATATATATATATATATATATATATTCGTTGACCAGAGATTTTCCTCCGTCAAAGCAATGACCTTATGATGTTGAAAACGCTTATGGATGGAATTGGGCAGCTCATCCACGATAGTGTTTAGCGTCTGGGATACGTTACTATTTGTTGTGAACTCGGTGTACCGTTTACACCGATTCCCAGCCAATGTTTAGTCCCTATAATGCTATGCGACAGGCACAGTATGCTAATTCCCGTGAGTTTCTCAGTTTGAATTCCTTCAGAGCATTAATAGGCATTAAACTGATATCGTTCAGCTTTTCCTTTGAAATGATCCCTGTGACAAATATCGAACTTCAGCCAATTTCATCCTGGTCATTATATGACTGCTGACCGATATACCTGTGTCCGGTAACGTCCATCTATCGTTTGATATTCGGAATGAGTGTATGAACGTCGATAGTAAGGATTTGATTTTCATCATCCAGTTACAGATTTCTACGCAGTTGCTGACAAGATCGCTATGCAGTGTATAACAACGATTACATATTAGATTAAATGTAACAACTAACTTGGTTATTGATATGAAAAGTGATTTATTCACAATCACACACACATCTGAATATGTGGCAAAATGTATTTAAATTAATTTTGTATAGGTAAATTATAGGTCTTCAGAATTTGTCACAATATTCAACACGTGAAAATATTTTGGTTAATTGCAACTAATGCAAATTGAACGTTTTGAATATTATGCTTAACAATGCTAAAACGGTACTCAGACGTCAAAAATAAGTCAAAAATAAGTCATATTTTAACTGAAACAACTGATGATCATATATGCAGAGGTTGTGGCAAAGGGCTGATTTATATCAACGATCTAAGTTGATATCTACATTACTGACGTCTTGTAAATCAATACGATGGTGCCATACTTTATGCATACTGTTAATCTAACAGCTTGCTACATTCATTGAAATATGGATTTAAATTATTCTTGAGCGTGCATTACGAGGGACGAATTCAGTAAATTGGCAAATGTTTTTTCAATGGCATGGTACTATATAAAGATTTAGCATACAGGGAACGATTTTAGTATGTCGTAGAGGAGATGACGTACAAGAGAGTTGTTAACTAATCGCATGGGATTATGGTCGATTTGAATCCAGGTGAAATGATTATATACACAATAATATGAATAACTCGATGGAAAAGGATTATAAGTCACATGGTACGTGACACTCTAGGTCACGATAATTGTTTGCTGATGACAGAATAATATACATATTTTGAATACCGTAAAACGCATTCTTAATCATGCGATTTTTTCGACAAGTTATGTACTACCGGACTGATGTTTAATCACGTGTTACTGGCAACGACCTTGCAAAATGTGGTATAGTTCCAAATCGGCCTGTATTTAGTACACGGGTAATACTACATTGACTTGAAAGAATTTTATTAGAGGGGACATTATTCATGTTCAGATTTTATGAGAGATGACCTTAGTAAAATATTCATATTTGCTAATCTCATGTTTATTATCAAAGACATCAGCACACGTCGAATGTTGCTAAATCACATGGCAAGGTTCATGCTCTAGTTGGTTCCATTATTTGATGCATAATTATCTTCATTCACTTCAATTCGAACAAGTACGTCTGAACTCGAAGGAGACAAAGTGTTCTTGTCACATTGATTGTAAATGCCACTTTTTATATATAAGACAATTTGAAGTTAAATTATGCATTTGGTGAACCGTTTCCCCGTGTCTGAGTTATGAAGGAAATCTTTTACTACAAGGTCAACAGTTACAAATTGAAATTAATACATATAGCATCACTATGGTTCCGTAAAAGGCGATGACATAAATCGCATGACTGATCGTGTGATTCGTTATTTTCTAGTCCTTGTCATTGTCGTAGATTTAATCAAAATACTATTCTTGGCTGTCGCGACACATGGAGGATAACGCTCTAATACGACTTGAATAAATAGTGAGGGTGAGATCCGTCCAACATATTCAAAGCAGGCGAATGATAGAGAATAACATCACATTCTGATGATGAACAACCTCATTGTTTTCATGCTGCTTTTGGCCACTTGTGCTGTCACTTTATCAGCTGGTATTTATTTCTTACGTCTTTTTCCCGTTCTTTATTTCTTCGTTCTATCTTCTCCGATGTTACTTTCTTTATTTTGTCATTTCTTGTTTTTTGTTGGTATGATCTGTATATCTTTGTAAATATTTAGTAAATGTAAGAACATAATACATATATACAGATGTTATAGAAATAAGCCCCATCGGCTTAGGTTTTTGTTGTGCTCAGAATCATTGTTCTATTCATTAAAGTGCGCCAAT
The DNA here is from genome assembly GCA_029339505.1 of Unio delphinus. NCBI lineage: Eukaryota > Metazoa > Mollusca > Bivalvia > Unionida > Unionidae > Unio > Unio delphinus. Next base: position 13,048,086 of record JAQISU010000136.1, read on the forward strand.
TACAAATATCGGGGTCACAGACGTTTTTTTTTTGATGACCAACAGTATATTTTTGATGAGAATTTGACTTTTAAGTTAACCCCTAGGCAATAACGAGTTGAAAAAGTAACAATAACATTCTGTTTGACTCATTTATTGGTCAACACGGACTCATTTTGAAGCCTACACAGTAAAAAACATTGTGTCACAAATTCGGGGTACTAAATTTATTTACATGGCAAGAAAATTTGTAGCGAAATAAATAAGTGAAATAAGTCTTCTATGATAGAGAATTGTCTGAATTTTGATAAAAACACTCTGTTTTTATGTCAGTATATTTGGAATTTAAAAAAAACAACAAATTATTTGTGTCCCATAAAATGCTGTGAATTACGTTACAATTGTATGATAGCCGTATTGCAAACATATTTGATTAATACAGTAATGGTACCAGAACAAATATGTACATTAATGCTTCGAAATATTTACAAATCATGATTTAAAGGTGTAGGAATAATTTTGTCCTAAAAACCAATCTTTGATTTCCATTTTTAATTTTTTGCATTTAATTGTGAATTACGTTACGGTACCTACCTCATAATAAGTATATGGTATATGCGTCAAATACTGTGAGTTATAAACACACTTATGTTAACCATAATTGCCATATAAACATTGCTTTTAGCTGTCGTAACATTTCTCATATATTTGAAAATGCTTATGTTCGTGAATTACGTTGAGGTGAATTACGTTACGGTATATTCAGTAAACATGGTTTAATACTATTTCCTAGGAACAAATTACCTGGAAACATTATTTTCTGACATCGCCTAACATACAGGCGTTTATTGAAAAACGGAAGTTGCCAAGCGGGAGACATTTAAAACATTTTCTGGTGTAAACATTACCATCACTCGTAAGTACACATTTATTTAACAAGAAGAACACTTAGTATATAACATCAATTGTCAGCGAAAATCATTATAAAACGACAAAATATATAATATACCGAAGAACTGTGAACATGGAATATTGATTCCATTTGTATTTACGTCACGTGAAGGCACACAGTATAGTGTAACGTAATTCACTATTGTGTAAAGTAATTCACCAACATCTAATGATTTGCACATTTCAACAGAGATTGACAGGAAAAGCTAAAATAAGAACAACATTGGGAGTTACATGTGGTAAACTTATTCACCGATACAGAATGGGCAGGCAGATTAGCCGAAGTCTTGGAGTACATAGAAAATAGTTGCTTAAAGCAAGGGTAGGAAAGAGCATTAAAAAAACAGCGACTTAATGCTGAACGACAATCAATGAGGACAAGAGTTAGGCTGTTTATGGAAAGGGATGATAACAGCACATGTCTGCCAGGGAAGAAAGATGCCAATAGAGGAGACGAACACCAACAGAAAAGAACATTGAATGATTATATTTATAACTTGCACAGAAAGTTTTTAGCGGAAAACAGCGACACAAAGATATGCTTGACAACATTTAGAAGAATGAGACCTAAACATATAAGCGTTGTCAAATTTAGCAACAGAAAGACATGTTTATGTCAAGGACACCAAAACATGGTTTTAAAGTTAAAGGCACTTAAAAGTTTGGGCATTCCGACCTCCGAAAATCCAGATGTTTACGTTGAGCAAAGGTCGTTGAAGGAATAGAAATTATCAGCGAAGAAAAGATCAAGTTTTCAGAATGGAAGAGGGTAGACGTTGAGAAAAACGGAAAGTTCTTTAAAAGAATGCAAATAGTATCAGTGGAGAAAAGTAAGACAGACTTTATTGCACTTTTGAGATCAGAACTGACAAAATTTAGGAAACATATTCACAGAGTCAAAGAACAATACGGTCAGTCAAGACGTTTGAAAGACATACTGCCGACAACACATGCCATATGTCACATGGATTTCGCAGAAAATTATACTTGCGGGTTTGCGGAAGAAATCCAGTCAGCATATTTTGATAAGAATGCTGTCACGTTGCATCCAGTTGTAATTTGTACCAAGGATAAAGACGATGAGGTAAAGGTAAAGCATAAATCACTAGTAGTAGTATCTGATGAGTTGTCTCACACTTCATCGACAGTCTTTGCAACCATGAAGCATGTTGTAAAAGAAGTGAAAGCTGTATTACAGAATGTTGAAATGGTTCACTATATGACGGACTCGCCTACGTCACAGTATAGAAACAAGCAGATTTTTTCTATAGTAGCACATCATGATACGATCTTTCCCGGTATTAAAGCTTCCTGGTTATACTTTGAAGCTGGACACGGGAAAGGCGCCTGTGACGGGGTCGGGGGTACTGCCAAATGACTAGCTGATATGGCCGTCAAAAGACACTCGGCAATAATTCAGTCAGCAGATGATATTTTCCAATGGGGGAAAACACAGGAAAATAGTGCACTTAAGTACATATTTGTCCCAAAGTCTCAATGTACAGAAGCCCATGAAGAACTCTCGAATCTTGTCGGAAAGCAAGTGAAGGGTACTATACAGGTACATGCAGTTATTCCACTTGGAGAAGGCAGCATTGCTGTGAGGAATACGTCATGCTTTTGTGATAAGTGTTTCGTCGACGGTCAACCAGTACCAGCATGTGATGGATGGACAGTACATCAGATGAGCGAAACCAACATAGTCCAAAATTCAGAAGCTGAACAAACAACAGGACATGATGAAAGTGAACAGCAGGCTACAGAACTAATGGAATGCAATAAAATAAACACAGATGAACTTTATCAAGTCAACACATACGTAGCAGCGATTTATGAAAGCAGGTGGTACGTTGGACAAGTTTTAGAATACGACGAAGACGACCAGGAATATAATATTAATTTCATGGTGGCTGGAACAAAACTCTTTCAAATTGCCTGCGAAACCAGATCAGATTTGGATACCAAGTTCCGACGTATTGTGCTCATTGGATGAGCCGATAAAGCAAGGAAAGACCCGCAATATGTTTGAATTCTCAGGACGAGACCTTGAGAAGGTCAGAAATCTATTTGACAGACTTTGACTGTACATCATGAATATGCAACAGGATATATACTGAAGCGACCATGTGCAGTAAAACGTTAGTGAATTACGTTACAGCATCATTTGTGTTTTATACAAGCAATATAACAGTATTGAGTACACAATCATTTGTTCCAAAACATTTAATGGTGTAAAATGATCATAGCCTATTGTTTATCTTTGTTCAAACCGTTGTGAACAGCACAATTTCATTTGTGAAACTTGGGATTTTTGAATATTTCTTCTCGTTGGGAATTTAATGTAACATTTTAAAAGATTTTATGTTTTATGTGTAAATATAGTTGCAGAGATATTGCAAATCATTGCAACAAAAAATAATCATAACCCAAAAGTTCTTTTTTTCTACAATGGTTCCAGTTTAAATATAAATAACAAGGATATATATTTTAAGGACTTTTGTGAACTACGTTACAAATAGTACTACTTCTGTAAAGTCTAATAAATATCTGTTTGGTAAAGTTTCAAGTCATATTAATTGTTAAGTATTATCTTAAATGGTTAACAAATGCACAGATTTAATTAAATGGTCTTTAGACTTTAAAATAAAAGGCTATCAACATTGACAAATAGCCACTTTTTCTTAAAAGCGTCTATTTTCCTTTTTATTGTTTAAGTATAAATGACTTGACCGATATGTTTTAGAGTTGGTTAGTGTATTGTTTCTTAAATGTTTTATTTGGTAAATCAATCATATATCTATCATATAAATGTGTTTTATACGCAATTGTGGTTCTTTTTACGATAAAATAGATTTGATATGATTACAGTAGTAAGAAGTAACGTAATTCACCATCCAAAATACCCCCACATGTATATTCATGTTTTTCTTGGTGTGAATTTGTTATTCAAGAGCTACCTTTTGTGTTTTCTAATTGTTCAAATATAGTTCTTTCAAAATAAATACATTTGTCTTGTTTTTAAAGCCGAAAATCTTCAGCCGTTTTTCGTGTGCAAATGGCGCACTTTAACTGACTTTGAATGTGGAGGGAAACATATACCCACTCAATGCCGAAACCATGATTGTGTATGCAAATATTGCAATTTTTAGGATTAATAGACAAAAAGGCAAAATTAAATTTCAGTAAAATTGTACGTTCCTATTATTAAGTCTAACCATTAGTAACCTTAGTAACCATCTTAACGGGACAAAGAAGGTATATAACGTAAATAGTAAATTTTCCTGAAATGTTAAAAAAGACTGCAAGCCAAAATTACTGACCTGGAACAGAACCTACATAATACATAACTACCAAATTATTCCCTAACATAATGCATTTTTAATACACTCTCAACACCATACAAATCCAGAGGTATGCTGTAGGTTAAATATTAAATAATCCCTTTCAGGAAGCACATCTCTTGACACGCTTGATCAGAAGATATGGCACTCGATGCCATGACTAAAATGTAAAACTATAAAGCCGACTTCTACAAAAGCAGTTTGTATGTTGTTGTGGTAAGATCAACATCATTTAAGGTCAATTTGTAATTAAAAATACCTCATCCAAGATCAAATATCAAAATACAATCCATTTTCGACAAGAACATATCTGTAAGGGAAAAGATTCACATCCACACGGAAACCAACACCAGCTTTTACCAATTAGATAGATATTGATCAGTTAGGTAGATAACAAAATAATATGTCTATAAAATGTCCCCTATTTTATTATTATAATTATAATTAATATTTAAAATATCACCATGTATTATACCAGCCTTTTTCCCAAATTATTACAGTTTAAATACTAGGATTCATTTAACATATCTCTATAAATTAATCAAGCAATTATTGACGGCTCTATCACATAAATGAGAAAAACAATTAAGACGAGAAGGCAAGATTAAAGCCAAATATGTTCCTTAGTTTGAAAGCATAAACATGGGAGAAACACAGTGTAAATTTATTGTAAATGTTTTCTAATTTAATTGTGGACCAGAATTATTTAAGTGACATTGTTGTGTGACCACACTAAGTGCGGAGCTTCAAGACACCATTTTGACATTTGAAATGTTAATATTCTAGTTGGCTCCCTTTTCCGCTGAAAAATGTATACTGTAACTGGCTACTCATTCTACAAATTCATTCAGATTTAGATTCAGAAACAGAAAAGGTGTGTGTTTCAAGCCATTGACGTATGATACATTAGTTCCCGGATGCACGTGCGAACACGCTTTCATCATTTTTAGGAACTGTGAGATTCAAGGAGTTTAGCGAAAATCAAATATTAACTCTACAACTTTACTTTTATCAACATGTTTCAGACTATAAAGAACGATGCTGAAAGAAATGGATATTTAATCTTGGATATTAAAGCAATTTTAAACATGAAATCACACGATACAATTTCAATGCATTCAACCAACACGGAAATTAGAATGAAATATCTAATAGCCTGCCATTATAAGCATACACTTTGTCGTTTAGTGCATTGTCTTCAAAGTCTGACTCAAACATTTTTTAACAGACCTTAACGATATTTTCGTTCTCTAATATTTATCCAGTCATAACGATATGTTGTCAGCAGTGTTTAGATTGTTGTGATGTCTACAACTGGAGCATCATGTTACAGACATGTAGCGTCCTATACCACCTCACACCAGGCCTAGAAGTCCTAACATTAATATATTAATACTGTTTGCCAAACAAAGCAACCATTTCGTACCATTTTTATAAATCACTATGCTGGAGTTCAAACTAACACAAACCCTCATCATAGGCGGATATTTATGATTTTCAAACCATTGGAGTGGTATTCTGCTCAATTATCCAGCTACGGTATAATAAATGGCATAATGTGTCTTTTTACTGATTCCAACTAAAATTGTTATTCCACATGTCCAACAGCAATGTCATGCATATTTGGTTTTAGAACTAGCGGCATAGAGGTTGATGCGGCTATCTTGGATATGCTTCGAAACGCAATCAGGGGAGAGAACGAAAACGTCAATGAGTAAGTTTGTGTAAATGTTGTTCTCGTTTTCTTTAGTTCTCTGTTACTTGTGGCTTACACCGCAGAAAGGAAATATTTACTGATGGAAGGAGAAGAAAAAGATTTTGAATTTATACATTTCCTTTCCTGTGGTAAATTGTGTTCGATCGTCACATAAATCAATTTCATTGCACAATACATTTAGTGATTCAGAGAGAGAGAGAGAGAGAGAGAGAGAGAGAGAGAGAGAGAGAGAGAGAGAGAGAGAGAGAGAGTGCTGTAAAGAGACAGAGATAACACAAAGTTAGGGGATCAAACTTGGGAGCTTTTAGGTTGTTAGGTATAACAAAAGATACAAATAGTTTTTAGGAAGAAAAATAGATATATCCATCTATCCATGAATGCATGCATCCATTAATCCATCCATCATACATACATACGTACGTACGTACGTACGTACGTACGTACGTACATACATACATACATACATACATACATACATACATACATACATACATACATACATACATACATGTTCAAATTTCTTTCTGACACTAACAATGTATTTTTGTTTTTGCTTACAGCGTTCTGGATACAAACAGCGTTGATGCCAATCGCAGGGCCTGGAGGTTCTAGTGGTGAATTGTAGGACTTACATTTAATCGGCATTTCGGAAAATTGAATCGCAAAATAAATGCTATATAACTGTTATTGTACACTGATTTTGTCATAATCAAATCATTAAACATGTTTAATTTGACTGTATATCTATCTATCTATCTATCTATCTATCTATCTATCTATCTATCTATCTATCTATCTATCTATCTATCTATCTATCTACCTACCGACCGATCGATCGATCGATCGATCCATCCATCCATCCATCCCTCCCTCCCTCCCTCCCTCCCTCCCTCCCTCCCTCCCTCCCTCTATCTATCTATCTATCTATCTATCTATCTATCTATCTATCTATCTATCTATCTATCTATCTATCTATTTTTCTGTTTGTCCATCCTTCCGTGTTTATGTCTCTCTTAATCTATCAAAATAGTTATACATCAGTGTGTATGCAACGTATAATTGTAATTGTAAGTATGGCATGTATACTTTTGTATCGTACTACTGCACCTTTTCTTGTGGTAGAGTTAATTATATATATATATATATATATATATATATATATATATATATATATATATATATATATATGGTAATACCAGCGTGTACACATACGTACATGCAGACGTACACACACACACACACACACACACACACACACACACATTACATACATACATACATGCAAACGACAAGGTAATACATGCATGTTAGTTTATAGTAAAGAAGGACACACAACAACATAATAAATCAACAAATGTTCATTCGGTTGAAAATCCGCTGAAACTTTACTTGATTACAACTAGAACCCAGCCAATGCCAGTTAAACTCTGGTTGCTTTTAGTTCATTTTGTCTCGTAGTAGAGAGACTGGAATGGAGACCATCAATCGTCAACTTTCCAGATAGTTTTTCTAAAACACATATTTTTGCACAATGAAATCACCATATATAATAATGTTGCATATTTTGAAAAAGCAAAACCGGTATTTCTTCTCTATAAATATTCCAATTATTGCTATCGTACTGGATGAAATGATTATCCTAAAAAAATATGCATTATTTAAGAGATTAAACACTTAATGCGACAACTAGAAATTCGGTACAGAAATATCTTGCGAAACCGTGACATCACTTCTGTGTGTTGTCTGTGAAGGCAATGCAACTAACTAACAAGTTTTTTGCTTTCATATTTGAAAACTTTTGTGGTAATTTCTACACATGGAGAGAGAGAGAGAGAGAGAGAGAGAGAGAGAGAGAGAGAGAGAGAGAGAGAGAGAGAACACAAAACTAGGAGATCCGCATTGGGAGCATGTAGGCTGGTAGTAAAAAAGATAACAAGATGTTTTAGGAATTCAAAAATACAGATCCATCCATAAATCCATTCATGCATTCACACACACACCTACACACACACACACACACACATACATACATACATACATACATACATACATACATACATACATACATACATACATACATACATACATACTATTAAGTAACTTTTTTGTTTACATTAATACTTATCTGACTTTTTAATATACAAACCATGTATTACGAACACATTATGCTACTTGCAAACAAGATCTGATTATTTATGTGGACCTTTAAATTCGAATACAGACGAAGGTAAATTATACTCTCTCTCTCTCTCTCTCTCTCTCTCTCTCTCTCTCTCTCTCTCTCTATATATATATATATATATATATATATATATATATATATATATATATATATATATACATATATAATTGATACAAGACAACAAATATTATGTTAGAAACTATCGATACATGAAGATAAAACTTTTCTTGATATTCGGAACCTTTGAAATAAGGTGTAATATCAATTTCCTGTAATGTTCACCGTTTATAATAATGTTAATGTTATAATATAATATATAATCACTACTTTCCGCATCAGTCCTCAGACACAACGTTACTTACATTATTTTTATTAATACCATTATATTTGTAGATATGTTAATGTAAATATTATCGCTGTAAGTGACTGAATATGTCTTAAAGATTAGGTCTAGTTGGATCGTTGCATGAGCCTGTATATTTATTGTAGATCCGATCTAGTTGGATGGTTGGATTTGACTGTGTATTTATTGAAGATCAGATCTAGTAGGATTGGTGTATGTGACTGTAGGTTTATTGGAAATCAGATCTAGTAGGATCGTTGCTCTGACTACATATTTATTCAAGATCAGATCTAGTAGTATCGTTGTAAGTGACTCTAGATTTATTGAATATCCGATTAGTAGGATCGTTGTAAGTGAATATATATTTTGGAGATCCGATCTAGGTTTATCGTTGTTGTAACTGTGTATTTATGCAAGATCAGATTTAGTATGATCTGTCCATGTGAATATAATTTATGAAGTTCAGATCTAGTAGGATCGTTGGATGTAACTGTATATTTGTTTAAGACCGGATCTAGTTGGATCGTTGTATTTTATATTATATATTCATTGAAGATCACATCTAGTAGGATTGTTGTATGTGACTGGAGATTAGTTGAATAACACATCTAGTAGGATCCGTGTATGATGCAGAATAATTGTTGAAGGTCAGATCTGGTGTGACCGTTGTATGCGACTTTAGTTTAATTGAAGATTAGATCTAATATAATCTTTTGTATTTGGCTCCATATTTGCTGAAGATTATATGCACACCAATGTCGTGCATACTTTGTTTCAGAATTTGGCAAACGTTCAAGTGACACAGATGACTATGCAACTATCAAGGAATTACTTCAAAATGTAATCATGAAATCAAAATCAGACGTCAATGAGTAAGTCTGTTTAAATATTTGTTTTCTGTTTTAGTAAATCATACGTGTGACCTACTCCGCAGAGTGAACATAATTACTGAGAAAAAAAATATTTGTATGTATGAATATTAATTTGTTGTTGTAAAGTTTCTTTGCTCTTCGATATAACACATTATTTTCATTGCATAATAACATTAGTGTGTCCGAGAGAGGTAGACACCTATAAAAAAAGAAAATGAGAGAATGAAAATATGTTTTATATGTTGGTAGGTACAAGGATAATACAAGGTTTTAGAGCAATAATTGTACACATACACACACATACACACACACACATACAAACAAACACACACACATATATATATATATATATATATATATATATATATATATATATATATATATATATATATATATAGATATATATAGATATATATATATAGATATATATATATAAATATATATAGATATATATAGATATATATAGATATATATATATAGATATATATATATAGATATATATATATATATAGATATATATATATATATATAGATATATATATATATAGATATATATAGATATATATAGATATATATATATATATATATATATATACAAAATTTTTTCTGGATCGAACAATTCATTTTCTTTTTGTTTCCATCTTTCTGGACACAAATACGGATGCTGCAAATCTTCACAAGGGATATGGTGCGTACTATTGGTGAAGTTTAGAACTGGAATTACCCAGCCTTTCCGAACATGGAATCGGAACAAAAAATATTAATACTGATACTGAACACTAAATTTGAAATAGAAACAAATGCAAAATATCAATTTTGAATCGTGTTAATAACTCGCCAACTAGCTAACAGCTACCCACGTTCGTTTGTTGGAGCGTTCAATGGACTACGGATGTTAACTAGTTCTAATAGACCTTTCTAGAGTTTATCTGATCTTTAAAACTAGTAAAGTCAAATAAACACGTTATTAGTGTACGTCTGTGTTGTAATTTCCGTACTCAAAATCTTCGACCAATGCAATAACAGATTAAAACCCATCTCAACCCCATTCAATGGCGTAATACTACATACAAAACACACTGATTGTAATTTATACATGCATAGCTATTTATGATCTCTTTATAATCATGTGTTACCTATGTATGTATCGATCAGTCTATCTATCCAAAAGGTTGTATATCTAGTAACAATTACGTACTCTTTATTGTAAGTATTTAAGCATGACTTGAAGTGTGTGTGTGTGTGTGTGTGTACTTGCGGAAAGTTCACTAAATGAGAAAAACCCTTTAAACACGAGGTACTAGAGATAACCTTGATACATGTTATGTCGTTTATAGATGCTTCCCAACAAAGTCACTCGCAGACGATATTGTGGTAATTTACCGTGAGATGCGTAATCTGGCAGTTTATCTCATTGGGTATCATGGTGCCAAATATATTTCCATACACCTCCATGCTAATGTTTTGTGAAATAAATTTACATTTTATCCTGCTTCATCATGCAGGTCACACAATGTCACAGTTGCCAATCTAAGAGTGTCAATATGACAAGGACAAAAACAGGTACTCCATTGCATTTAAGAGAGATAACTCTGTTGGAACTAGACAGGGCTAAGAGTGATCTAGTCACAACAATCCCAGTTGTGTCCCACAGTTTTTAAAAAAATGAAAAATGTAAAATATGATTTAAAAATACCAAATATGATTTAGACATGAATTAAACTAATATCACATGGTGTCAGGAGTCTTAACATTTTGTAAGCCAAAACGAAGGCACAACTCTTACATAATCCACTAATCACATCTAGTGTTATTTCTGAATACATTGTTCCCTGCACTGTCAGCTCTGCCTATCTTGGAATGTACAATTGGTACCGTTATACCGTATGTGACCACCAAAACGGTGCATTTCGAACAAGGCACACTGAAGTAAATTAATTTATAAATTACATACATAATAACATAAAGACTGATTTGTGTTCTGTTTGTATAAGCGTGTTTTGTAACTGTATATTAATATTCGGTGAATATGTTTCAACTTCCAAACACCATTAAACTCAACGGTAATTCTTCCCGCATACCACATATATGGGTGCTGATGACGTTAATTTGGAAGTACAGTAGATCCCCTCTTATGTGGCCATCCCTTCTGCACCGTGCAAGTGGCCTTATAAGAACAATGTCCTTTCAAGAGGGCGAATACAGTTTTTGGAAGTATATGTAACGTACGTAGTAAGAAAGTTACATACCTTATAGCATTTCATATTTTCGTTTATTATTGGTTTAAAAGTAACATGAATTATGCAAAGGTTCTTCTTGCTATAATAACAGATTATTTCAACTCAATATACGTTAATAGTTCTTATTCTTGGCGAAAGCATGATATGCGAGCCAGTGTTGTTGTCATGCACATTGGAAAACCATTCAAAACGTCATTTAAATATTGGTACATACATAATTTTGTTTTTATTAGCTTCATTGTTCCCACTGATGCTGATTAAGCTCCTTTTGCATTACGACTTTTGTGCATTGGATACAAATATTCAAGTCTTTTCTGTATAAAATTGTTCAGCTACTCAGTCAAGGTCGTCGATTAGAATAACCTATTGTCTTCTTAAACATTACATCCTTGTTTATATAATGACGTTTTAATATTTGGTAATGATTTATTAGGCTGGTGCTAACTGTTTGCGATTTAATTATACAGACAAAACTTTTGTCGAGAGGCAGGAATGCCGTCTTCGCTAAGTATTGACATGTGATTTTCTCGGTCTTTGTCTGGTACCCTGTTTTGTTCAGTTTTTCTACTTGTGTTAATGCACATGAACTACGTTTAGCCTTTTTCCGACCCTGCTATGATCTTGGTATTTATCATCAAAAAGAAGAATTTGACAGATGTGTGAAGCCCAAACGTATATCCTAACATTGTTAGGCCTATTTCCTGTAAACGTCGGCTTTTATAGACAATGATATTACATTAATGTTAGTGGTACGTGTACTTTAGACAGTACTTGTTTCAGTAGCGGAAACCTGGCGTTGGGAGACATGTATCGACATAATCTGAGTTCTTACCTTACGTCAATACATTAATTAATTATTGGTTCTATATATATTTGAAAAGGGGGTCGCTCGTACAGGTAACATTTAACATTTGTGTTGTACATTGTTGGAAGCTGGTCAATTTAGAGGGGTTGTCGTTTTTGATGGGATACTTTTGACCACAAATTCGTCGACGCCGAGCAATTCTGGCTTTAATATAGGGCGAATGTAAATCTTATTCACATTTTACTGGCGATGTTTTCAGTAAAATCTCATGAAGAAGAAAACTTGATTCGATTCTTCTTATTTAATTTCCATTCGTGTCAACAATAGTCAATGGATTTTGCGTAATCATTCATCACCGGAGACTAATGCATCACACTAGTAAATGTTTGTTAAGCACATAAAACACTATAGAGCTTTAGTTTACAATGAGACAGATGTATCGGCGTAGACATGATGCGGGTTTTCTAAACTGTTCTTCAAACAGTGTGTTTTACGTTATAATGCAGTTGGCAATATAATGCAGCAGCGGATCTAGAATATTGCTATGTTTTGTATTTGGGAAGGATAAGGCTAAATAGGCCAAATGTCTGCAAGAAGGAACCATATAATGTAGCAATGGGGGTTAGACTACAGCATCCTCTGCAGATTGTGAATTTTCACGGCATAACTAAAATTATGGCTCCGTAACATTTTTTTTAACAATCCAGTCGGCGGGTCATTTTGCACTAGAGAAGAACTATCTAACAACTTTCATTCCATGGGGCACAAATTAAGGTATTTGGTTTTAAAAGCCATCTTATTTTCAATTATTTAATCTCGGTGAACAGATTAGCCATTTGTTTATAATAATAGTATTGTCTTGTGTCTGTAGCAAATATAATTTCAGTTAAGTTCAACATAGAACACGAGAAGGGTATTACGTGCAGCCAATGGTTGTTTGCATAATAATGGGTGACACCTATGTGTGATTTCATAAAAAAGATGTGGGATCGAAGTCAATACATTAACAGTCCACTTGTATCCAGGTTAGATACTCATAACAAAGTAAACTAATAACCTACTATAGATTGGTAGCTTGTTACTCTATCAAATACATAAACACCTTTTTATATAGTGAAATACGTATACTACGTATTACTAGTGAAACGGGTAATGTACTCTTTATAATCTAGGTGAACAAGATAAACGGGTAAAATTTCCGGATTGCCAACATAAAACGTTTGCCGATATTAATAAAATGTTTAATTATGAACTACGTATATGAGCAATTAATTACGAATAAGTGCGTGTATATATAACCCGAATATTAGAATAATGAAAATTAGAACGCACAAATGTATAGACCACGGCTACAAGTTATACCCAAGGCGGACCTCACCGTCATCAGCACACTTTACTCTAGCTGCTACAGTTCAGTTAATCAGCTGCTACTGTTAATCTTTGTGTTTGGCTTAAGAGCTTGCATCACGACTCCGACGTCGATCCCTTTGATAACTTGAAGCTTTCGGGTCACTATCCACCCTAGCCAATCTGGACACTCCAGACAGCTCTACATAATTTGGACGCAGCGGACGGCCTTGGTTCTGTTTAGCTGAAATCATATCAAACACATTGTACTAAACATGACTCGGACGTTAAAACCTAATAACGTTATACACGTTACATATTCGTTATATAGAAAAGATCAGGGCTAGGTTCACTAAACATCTTAAGTATGAGGATATTCTCAACCTGATCCGTGAGTTTTTGGCCGACCTGAGATTTTTCTCAGGTACCGTTTCACTATGCTTTCTCAAATCAACACTTGAGGGTCCTCAACTAAGGACGAAGTTTGAGATAATTTATTACACTCTTAAGCGACCACACCGGAAGACTCTCTACCTTGGAATTAAGCATATGATCATCTCTATGGATTCACGTGAAAACTCCCGCTAACTGTAAGTATTGTTGTCGTCTGGTGTGAGTTTTCCTTTTCTAGGTAAATTTCATTTTTTACCAATTTCATCTTTATTTTTGTATTTTAATGAACACATAATCATCCCTACTCATTGATATGAACAGCTATGATTTGAGGTATATCAATTAACTACCATATTCTCTTCACTGGTGCTGTAGTTAATCAAAATCTAAAAATTATATTTTTCAGCAAATGTAATTGTGTTATGTTTTTACATTAATGGATGTCTTACATTATATTACTCAATTTGAAGCAAACCATATTTATTATTTATCTATAATTTTTATGTGTTATTTGCCCCAAATGTCTGCAAGGAATAAAATGTGGTGTGTTAAAGCTACCTAATGTTTATATGTACAAAATGGTAGCTCAGTAAGAGACATATGTTGGCATATGTCTGTTGACCACTGAATAAGAAAATCTGTATCTTCTAAATAAAAAAGTATGAAACTTATGTTGGTAATTCATATGACCGATTTTGAATCTAACCGGAGTTTTTTCATGAATGTGGTCGCTATATTTGCATGCACGAATATTAGACCATCTAGCTGGTCTCTAAGCCTTTATCTGAGCAGCAAAGTCAAAATTTAAGCACGGCTTAGAGACCAGCTAGATGGTCTAGCACGAATAGAAGTTTTCAAGCAACAAATGTGATTTATTTCACCAATTTTGATAATCTCTACAAATGTATAAATTCTGTATTTACATCTATTTAAACAAGTTTACTAAATCTGTTGTTCAGTTTGTTGTTGAAATATTCAAAGTATACATACTGCAGGCTTCGTAATACAAATTAGGAAAAAAATATTATGGCAAGTGTGCAAACTCTATCGCAGTGCTGTCCAACCTTTTTTTTTTATCTCCATTGGCTACTGGATCTTTTATTTCTTGAAGCCAATGGCTACAGCAGCAAACTGAAAAGCAAGGACTATACAGCTATAACTCTGGAGTGCCATTTAAAATCAGCTCGAGGGACGCTAGGTTGACCGCACAGTTCTATCCGACATCAGTTGTTTTTATTAGGGGTCATGACCGTATGACGTGTAAGTAGTGGACGCTGCTAATAATGAACACGAAGTTTTTTAATTAAAAAAAATACGTTGGGTAAAATAAAATAAATGGAAAATACCTTACCAGAAATTCTGCAAAATCCCTGCTTGACAGCTGATGTTGCCTCTTCTCTGGGAACTTGTATGAACTTCTTTACCTGTCTCACTCAGGCTCTCTCCACTTCAAATATGCATCTGCTTACAGTGGCTACACTCACACCCAAGGACTCCACGATGAGCCTGAAGCGAGCGCCAGTAGCGAAAAAGCGTAAGGCCACAAGTACCTTGTGGAGGGGCGGTAACGCCATGCTCCACTTCGTAAAAGCCGAATCAAGTTTTTCAGTAACAGTATTTACGATGAATAAAATGGTAAGTGTGGTAAATCTATAGCCAGCGAACAAAATAGTGTCATCAAAATCCATTGGGTTACCTCTGTCCCTTATAATTCTCCTTTCTAATCGAATCATTTGATGACGTCGACGATAACGTCATACAAGCGCCATATTTGAGCGTCTCCATTTGATTTTTTATCGTCGTCGTCGTGGTTTTAAGCCACTTCCCGCTATCATGTTTGCGATATCGTTTTGGTTGCTGGCTGTCAATGATGGAGTCACCAACGATGCTAATTTCTGATCTACTGCGTTATTTATTATTTTACTAACACTTTCAGACATTACTTCCGTAGATGGTAGTGGCCTCGACAGTGATTTTATCACCGGTGTTGTTTCCTTCGCCGCCGAATTAACGACATTAGTTTATCCTTCGCGGCGGAATACGCTTTCCCGGCAACATCTCCAACAACACTAATACCCTTATCACGAATAAAATCAATGGCTTTCATTGATAATTGTTTTGCTAGCGGTGCCACATTTGGAGCCATTCTTGCAAATAATCCTGCAATGGTATCACGGAGACCATCACCATAATACGCTCTATAAACAGATAATCGTGAGTTTACTAGGTAGACGCTGGTTGGTTTATCATGGTTGTAGTGTATGATCATCTTATTGAATTACTATTTATTTAATGTGGTGATGAAAAATCCTTTAGATGCTTAGTCGCTGTAATAACCATGATGCTCGGCTAACTCATCAATGGAATCTCAATATGTTTCAATATTCATGATGCCGCCTTTAAATAACCGCATTCAGATATCAGCTGCTTAATTAATTATTCCCGGTGAGTTATTTACAGCTCGTTTCCCTCCGATGAGTACTTTTAGTCGTGCTATATCGCTGAGAATATTACCAGGACAATGAATTAAACCACTACCTGAAATCCCACTTAGGGTTCCACTTGGAGTTCCACTGGAAAATCTTTGATTGGAATCTCTTCGAGATTAGGAAAAACTCTTTCTGGTTGTCGTTCTTCTATTTCTATTTGTTGTTCTTTTATTTGTTGTTTATCATAATTACTAATTCCTCTTTAAATTCTTTATACCCTATCTTCCTTTCATCTAAACGATCAATCTCTTTGTTTATTTTATATAACCAATCATACCAATTATCACGTGATATTGTATCATTTTTATACTCGTCCATCAAAAACTTTTTTTGAATGATAGCTTTTAGCAGCAAAATCACCAAAAGCACGATACACTTTTTGTTTTAATAATTCAAATTATTTTATTAGTGTTCTAGCCTCTTCAGTAAATTTATCCACTAAAGAAACACTGACTTTTTTAACATCACCTTGTAGTTGTTGTTTGTCTCCAGCTATCTGTTCTAATAACGGGAGAATACCCTTTTTTATATCCTGTTCATCAATAGTCTCTCCAAAAATAACTCTCTCGCTGGTTGCAGTGATGGGTTTAAACAATTGCTCCGTATCAGCAGAAAAATTAGTCTGTAAACTCTGTCTAGTTTGTAGTTTATTTCTGACAAGATTCGCGGACAGGGACGAATTTCTTAATTGCAGCTAATCTTTCTCTCGCTGATCTATTCGTTAGTGCTTCGTTTACCATTATTAAAAATCGTAGATTTTCAATTGCAAAGCAATTTCCAATTAATGTACGTCTTTAATATATGTATCATCATACACGAATAGTTATTTACGAGAAACGTAACCTTGAAAACGCAATGGGGGAAATTTTCAATAGGAATTTCAACAGTATCAATCAAGATAATGTTCACGTTGAACTAATTATTGATAACCTCGGCGACGATGATAAATTTGTACTCACTGAAGAGCAAATGCAACAGCTGAAACAGAATACTATAACAACGATTAGTTGCAACTACGATCAAATTATACAATATGTCCATTCTTGTCTGCGTGTTGACGACCTAATGAAAGTATTAAGCGGTTGATAAAGCTACTATGTTTGTATTTAACAATGAGATAAATGACTCAAAAACAACCAAAATATATACCCACCCCGAATTTCGCTATTATAACTACCGTGTAGTTCATTGATACATAATACGCGCCGTTACAGTTGAGCGCACATACCTGTTAGGCGAGTAGAGTTTTACCTGTTCATTGTATTGTATATCTGTTCAACAGACAAACATTGAAATATTTATACATGTCGATGTAAGTGAGAATTGTACCTGTCAGTTGTGCAACACAGATAAACATTGAAATATTGTTGGTTGGCTGAAGTAACCAGCGGCGGAATTTTGTTTTGTTGAATCAACATTTTAATATTCCTGTTTTTTGAATTAACTGCGCGTTTCATCTCATATTCATTTCCTAATTGTTTCCTAATTTTTTCCACGATAGTAAATAAATGGGACAAACTTACGTCATTTTCATATTTGAAAGAATCGTAAATCACGTGCTTAATTCTTTTAATAAAACTGTATGCTTTAGGTAACATGTACTTATTCCTTTGAGTCCCATATTCAATATCATGAAAATCGGAGAGGATTCTATCACAGTTTAAATTACATGATAATTGAAATCCTTGATATTTTAAATTTGAAATTTCAGTTATAATCTCTGATATTTTCAGAATTCATATTATATAATAAATATATTTCTAATATGGATGTATAAAATATATCATACAAAAATAAACAGTAAATCATGATGAGCGGTTATCATTCATTGGGTCCCTTATTAGGCCGCTGTGTCTTTCATAGGGTCCCTTCTTTGAGAGTATTTTTTCTGTTGTTTATATATCAGAAATATTTTCCTCTGTTGGCTATAGTCATAGATTTTTCTCTCTTTGAGATTTTCTTTCTTTGAATCTCTCTTTGAGATTTGACCCTATGACCGTTTCTCTTGGCCCATAATTCATTCTGAACTATCCTGTTACCCAATGTTATGGAAAGCTTATTACATCCACGTTACTGTTTAGTTTTACGTCCGAAGTCATACCCAAAGCATATTCCCCGATATGGGACCTAACTCGTCAAATAACGGGTAAGAAACCTAAGAAGATATGCTTAGGTGAATGGGCGTCACATGATACATAATATACATATTATTTACATATGACAATACAACCCCAAACAGTGTTATGGCGGTTGTACAATGAATGAATGGATGATATACAATGAATGAATGAATGAATGAATGGATGATAATGACGGGGCGAGTCTACATTCATACGTGAACAATCATACAACCCAGACAAAATCACAGGTTGTATGAATGCAAAAAGTATCCACACACCGTGTTATGGTGTGCGGGTTGTATGATTTTCACGTATGATTTTTGACACTTAAAGCCTCAATAATATAACAGACGGTATGGTACATAAACTGGTTATACATTAAAACCGAATACGGAGGTGTGAGATTTTATTATTTCGTGTACTTAATAATAATTATTAACAGCATTTAAGCAAGACTGAATACTTGAAAGAACACTAAAAAAAAAGAATACAACTGTTTGTAAACACTACGTGTTTGATTCGTTTTCTTACAAAACAGATAATTGATTATCTCCGTTGAGATTCATAACAGTTAAAACCAACCAATGAAAACCATCTCACCCCTACCACACATCGTATGCAAGGAACCGGGCCAAGACTCCCCACGTACGCTTTGCATATGATATCCACATAATTCCTTTCTACATGATTTGTTACATGAGGTTACTGATCCAATCATTAACCATTTGCAATGATTCATTATATAATAAATTCTTTGTTTAAATACTTGTTTTAGTAATAATATGAAGAAGTTCGAGAGATTATCGAAAATTAATTCCTGGAAAAATGTTAAATTCAATCTCGATAGAGTCTCGTAGCACCAAAGAATCTAATAAGTGATAAAACCATGATAGGTAGAATCCGTCATTGTTTTAACGAATTCAAGCGTGATGGAGCATCTCACTGTTGGTTGACATTTCGAATTGATGGTAACGTTGATGCTACCATGAACGACGAAAGAGCAGCACTGATAATCTCACATCTTGACAGGAAAATGTATTTTCTCAGAGTGAAATTCATTATCCGTTCGTAAAGAGGGGATTGGATTATCAGAGATAAGTTAGAACCCATCCTGAAAGATAAAAGAACTGTCACTGTGAGTCGAGATTCCAAACCAGGAATTCTGACTGGAATTGATAAACCATACTACGAGACATCTTGTCCTGTAACAGCAGTTGTTTATGGGATATATCCGTTAAATGATAAACCGGGTATTGCAAAATTAAAACCAATGAAACTGTCATCGTTGAATTGTGTAGCAGAACGAATAATAGAACACTTCACAAATGCGTTGCGTGGAAACGAATTGACTGATCTAGGACGCAAAAAAATAAATGAAAGGGGACTAACAGCAAAGGAGCGGGGGGGGGGGGGATGGGGCAACGATAAAAATGTGGCAGCGTTAGAACGAAAACTAAAATTCCCAATATCAATAACGACAACAGGCGAGATATTATATGAACCGAAATATAAATCGAGAGGATCCCCCATCAAAATTATTGATCATAACGAACACGCGTGGACACCTTGTAACATAGTCGAGCCGACCCTTTGAGATTAGGTAGGGTTTTGAAGAAATAACAAACACGTTTGTTTAAACAAAACTTATATTATAAAAAAAATCATCATGATAGGTATATATATATATAATGAGCACACAATACACACACAAATGAATCTACTACCCTACTATATGACGGTAGTCATACACTACTGTACTATATATGTAGTCATACACTGCTGTACTATATATATATCTGTAGTCGTACACTACTGTATTATATATCTATAGTCATACACTACTGTATTATATATCCACAGTCATACACTACTGTATTATATATCCACAGTCATACACTACTGTATTATATATCTATAGTCGTACACTACTATACCATATATCTATAGTCATACACTACTGTATTATATATCTATAATCATACACTACCAATATCCAAAACGTAGCATGATATTGACTATTGATACGATATTCGTACCCCACACAACATAGTCAGTAAATCAAATCATGAGGTTTAATTTACTATAATCATACCATTCGTGTCACAAACACCAAATATAATCAATAAAAACCAAACAATACTATTCAATTCACTAAACACGCTATTCGTGTTTTACATAAATAGTCAATAAAGCAAATGTAGGGTTTTATTGACTACAAACACGCTATTCGTGTTTTACATAAAGTAGTCAACAAAACAAAACTACGAGTGTTAACATTTCACTTCCCTCCGGTGCGACAGAAGTTCATTGTCCGTCTCCATTCCACCGGTTAACATTGGTCTTGTATACTCATCTATTCACACGACCGGCGAGCTGAATATAAAAATGGACAATTTTCCAAATAATAAAAAATGAATTTACACAATACATAAAAACGAACGTGCTATTCCGAAACTGAACATTCAACTGAAACATTAGACCAAATAGAATGTATTTTAACTCACCCAACTTTTTGGCTCTAATATCCGACAAATGTAACGTTTAGAGGTCTGCTCTAATGTCCACTGTGTCTTAAAAAGACCCTGCACTCTACCTATATAGTAGTCTCACGAACTTGTAAAAAGTAATTCGCGTGAAACCTTCATTGTACGCGCGGCACGTGCGACTCGCTGTATAGGACAACTCACTTAGAGGAGTATGGTGTACCCTGTACGCCATATCGGGTATTGCGTAACAGTGTCATAACAACGAGTTTAAAAATAATAATTAATTAAATACAGAATAACGACGAACAAATTATATAACCAAATTAACAGGACTGATAAGCTTAAAATATAGATTAGGAGTATAGTGTATCCACTATGCCATATCGGGCATTCGTAACACACCTGCAGTAATAATATTTCCACGGGATAGACTAATACAATATATACCCGCGGAGTTCTCGGTTGCGGATTTTTTCCCGGAGGAGAAATTATTTTATTTTATTTACTAGTTAAGTTAAAACGACCCCGTGTCAGTGTGATTACTTCACAGTTTTGAGCACGAAGAGTGTAAATTCGATCAATTTGTAAGCACTGAAGCACCTGCACAACGAGATGGAAAAACTAGCTAGTAATTTTTCAACAGAACATTACGAACGATTATTAACAAACTGTTTTACAACTCCGTCGGTTGCAGCTCATTTTGCGAGAAATAAAAACACGCGGAAACCAACACGTGCAGAATTTCTATCAGATATCACATCAAGATGCAATGAGTATGGTCATGGTGGATTATGGAATATAAAATACGACCCCGAAAATATTATTTCGGTTGATATGATTGCGTGTTATCCCGGAAGTTTTCCCGGATATGGAGAATGTGCTGAATACTTCAAGCGATTTGAACATCCACAAATGAAATGACCCGTGTTGCGATTAATGGATCACTACTTGAATTTGATTTAACTGGATTCGCTCGTGTGGTATCATTTGAATTGGCTACAGGACTTCATCCGCGTTGTTATATTTGAATTGGTAGACATATATCTGAAACACATTGGATGTCAATAGTGCTATTACGGTATATGATTGATTCTAAAATGCTGATATCGCTGATTGTAAGTGAAGCGATTATATCATATCGAGCGCAGACTGAAGTCTGGTTACCACAATCTTATAGTCTAGATAGCATAATCAGCGAAAATAGAAAACAATTCCCGTCCCTCGAAGAAGAGTATATCATGAATTGGTCCAAACAGATATTTGTAGTTAGAAATAAAGACGCAAAAAAACTCGATAGAATAGTAATCGGTAAATTCACTAAGGGTGGAAATTACGACAATACAAGATATTCTTCGCGGTTGATTATAGATAGCGTTGAATAGGTTTTTATAATCGCGGATGTAACATCTAAGGGTATATATGTCAATCGTAAACCGCTTTCTTCTCCGATGGAACCAAATTGAGTACAATTGTTACTTACAACGATGGATACAGTCTTCAGTATACACATTTGAGGGCGTCTATGCTTGGTTATGCTTCTATCAATTTATTTTCGTTGATAAATATATTTCCCAACACCGCAGTTAGAGTAGCCACTGATTCATTTTATATTGACTAATTCTGACGAGAGTTGGAGGTCATGGAGAATTAAAAATAGAATACCGTGTGATTATTCCAAATCAGCAGATGTTACGATTAAAAACAATTATTTGAAAAATAATCAGATATCAGAACTATCTAATGCACCGCCGATATCTGATCCAATATGTAGATAT
Organism: Unio delphinus; assembly: GCA_029339505.1. Taxonomy (NCBI): domain Eukaryota; kingdom Metazoa; phylum Mollusca; class Bivalvia; order Unionida; family Unionidae; genus Unio; species Unio delphinus. Next base: position 13,071,126 of record JAQISU010000136.1, read on the forward strand.
AAAACCGTTTACTTAAACGGCTTTGGCGGGTCAAAAATCCTACAGATTTTCACGCATCAAACATGATTGTACTAACATCAACACACAGACTTGCAAGAGAGATGAAACAGCGAGGAATTAACGCTTGCACTTATCACACTTTCTTTCGATGGAAAGGCGGCGAATGGACTCCTGATCGAATGGGTGAGAATTTATTCCTGAAGTCATTTTTTGGGATGAGATATGCATCGTTACATCGTTAGATGTATTACAAAGATTTATAGATTGGTTATTGCTGGCGAATACAAAAGTGATAATGTACGGCGACCATGGCCAACCACCACCATTTGTCGGTTTATTCCCGCATGATTGGCTAAAGAATTTTGTAGACTATTATGAAGAAATTAATACTGATCATAGAACACTTGAAGAACAATTACGCGAGTTCAAGAAACTAATTAGATTACAACCGGATAAAATCAAATGTGATATAGCTCGTAAAAAAATTTCGGAAACACCATTAAATGATTTTTGGGAAGCGTGGACACCAAACAATTTAATAGTAGCAAGTAGAGAAATAGTCAGAGACACACTTCAGATGAAGTTATTTGAATTGCATAAAGAAAAATTTGCAACACTTCCAACACCGCTGTGTTATAGACACACAGATACACGAAAACAGAATATTGAAGTTGATATTCCAGGACAAAGTGAAAAAGCAGAATTTAGTGTTAAATGATATTGTGCTGGTTGATATCAATGTCGTCGAAGATGCATTGCGCGCTGATAAATCCCCATGGACTCTAGGTTACGCAGCAACAATACATTCTTCACAGGGATTGACTATATCCGATACAATTTTTTGGATGGTAGATAATTACATCGAGTGGTCGAATTTAGTTTATCTTGCGGTGTCCAGAGTAGGAAGAATAAATCAACTTCGAAGAGTTGTTCTAGACTATAACAACAATTCAATAAATGATGTTGTCAGCGATAATCAGAAAAAAACTCTCTGGTTATAAACAACACAATAAAAAAAATAATAGAAAATTTGATATTGATGCCGAATTAATAGTCACACTGAAACAACAACAGAATAATCACTGCGCGAGTTGCAAATGTGTACTGAGTTGGTGTTGGTCGGATAAGGACTCTCGACAATTTACCGTAGACAGAAAAAATAGCAGTATTGGTCATACCAAAGATAATGTGATGCTGACTTGTCTTGAGTGCAACAGATGAAGAGGTGCTAGTTAAGACCACGCGGCGATAATTGAGTATCCTCGGGTATTACTTGCAGTTGTTCACGAGTAACTCCTCGCTGAGGAGCAGTTCAATCCAATCAATATATTGCTGATCTAACCGTGGATCGTGTAATACTAGATATTTTACGCGTAGTGACACTCCAAATAGGATCAGTAGCTCTTTTTGTGCCACTTTCGAGCTCTCCTGATTCATGTAAATACCTAACAGTGACATTGCCAAGTATTGGTTGTTTTGAAAAATAATTTTGCGGCTTTTCAGGTATATACTTCATTTTATTCGCGTTATTAGGTTTTATGTTGATTGTTCGAGTAATCTCATTATTCAGCGCGGTAATCACGCCTGGTAATCTCTTGACCCATTCACGATATCGTTTATCCTGAATAAACTCCTTCGCGTATTGATATCCAAATAACCGCTCAGCATGTGTGCGATTAAATCGTTCAACAATTTCTTGATCGCGACCTAGTGCAGTATGTCCTCGTCGTAACGCAGTATTATGATTCTTCATTATTGATAAAATGGCACCCTGAAATTCCTTGCCAGGATCAACTTGTAATAGATTTGGCCAAATCAGAGGACCTCGTCGATAAATCCTTTCAAATGCAGAAGCCACTTCAGTTGATGATTTTGTCTTTAGAGGTTCTGCTTGTTTGTATCGACTCGTAACATCAATAACAGTTAGCGCGTACTTTTAAAAACCATCATGCGGCAGAAATAATATATTAGCTTGATGAACTTCATTAGGAACGCTGACATCAAAATGCGAGTAGTTAATTCGTTTAGGCGGTGGTAGATAAATTTGCCATATCGCCTGTTTGGATAACCAATCCGCTGCAGTGGTATTGTTCACCTAGCTAGCGAGTTTACCGATTTACCCCTCCAGAATCCTCTTGGAGAATAATAAATAGATTCCATGTTGTTATTAATTACCGGCACCTAACATCAATTTACCTTTAATTGCCGATTTTACTAACCATGAAGCCAATTTTTCTTTGAAGGATTTATCAGTGATAGAATTCAACGCGTGAATCAATTTCACATCTGCGATATGTCTGTGTTGCAGATTACTGCTTTTATAATGCCTTAATATAGCGTTTATTGGGTTTTCACCGGGTCGAGGATGGATTTGATCGTCGAGTCTGATATCGAGTCTGGTCTCGGGTCCACAATAACTACACCCTGGAAGGTCTTTTTCACCTGGGTATTTTGTCCATGGTGTTCCAGGTAATTTTACTAACTTGGATGAAATATCACCACCTCGTTTTTTTTTAAAAATCCTTAGAAACAAATCTAAATATTTTTCTAATACATTGTACACACCTACCAGAAAGTGCTGATCTGTTATTGCTAGTTTTAATATTAGTCAAGTCATCTGTGCCAGTACGCTTCTTAAATTTCACACAATATATTAGATCCATAATATATTTATAATAACATGAATCTAATTGATTTTTCGGCGACAAAAACACGAGAACCAGTTAAGCATCATGTAACGCTACCATATTATATTCGTATGATTATAATCGGACCATCTGGAAGTGGCAAAACACAACTGCTACTTAATTTAATAACGAGATGGATGAAATGGGATAAACTATATTTGATTGCTCCTAGTGTAGACGATTAGCGCTGTTACGAGGTTTTAAAGGATTTTAAGGAAACGACAAAAAAATCACCGGGGAGAGTATTATTGAATTTATAACCGATACCGAAGAAGTACCGAGCAATGATGATATCGATGGAAGTATTAACAATTTAGTCGTATATGATGATATCATGTTAGATTATCAAATGGATCCTGTCAAAATATTTTCTCGAGGACGATATAAAAACACAGACGTGATATATGTCACTCAAAAATACGTACTAATCCCAAGTGTAATCAGAGAAAATTGCAATTTAGTATGTGTGTTTAACGGAACTGGAAAATACACACTACAAAATATTTATCATTATTGGTGTGACGGTGACATGGACTTTAGTCAATTTCTAAATTTCTTTAGAAGTGCTCGGGCAAAACCGCACGGATTTTTAACTATAAATTTATCAGATCCGAAAATACGATATATTATCGGATTAGATCATATATTCGGTTAAAACATTTTAATCTATAGCAGCAGAGGGGCGCGCGACAGCGACTCTAGCGTCCTTTGTTTTTTACTCTGTTTTGCCAAATGGACCCTTCTATAAAACATTTACGAACAAGCCTTGTTTTGCCAAATAGACGCTTCTATAAAGCATTTACGAACAAGCCTTGGTTTACCAAATTGACGCTTCTAAAAAGTTGGTCTGTTTCCTCTCTGCTGCTCATATCCATTTTAGATTGTGGTGATGTTATCTACGATGTATGATACATTAAGGATGTGGATCAATCTAGAACAGGGGTTACCAACCTTTTTGATACTGAGAGCAACTTCATGGGTACTGAGTCATACGAAGGGCTACCAGTTTGATACACTCTTCTGAAATAACATATTTGCTTAGTTTGCCTTATACATCATTAATAATGTGAAGACTCTGATCACGTTAATGATTTTTCACAATAATTACCAACAATGCAAGGTGGGAAACAGATATCAATATTCAGCATTTTATTTCTATTTATCTCAGTAATTGTTAAATTTTCGGATGACCACTTACATTACCTTTCTTAGGAAAAATATCCCATTTTCACTAGCCACTGACAAACCTTTTAAACAAATCATGAACTATGTTGCACCATGTTTCACCAAGTTATCAATTATGTACGTTGTAATGTATGTAATGTAGTGAAAAAACTTAAATATTTTTAAATAAATCTTGTCACATTTTGAACTAATGACCAAATATGCTGTATGTTTAACAAAATAATAATTGTTAAATGTCATGAACACACATATTAAATTGAACAATTCTTCAATATTTTAATTAAACTTTGCCATGGCACTGACATGTTGCCACTGACATCTGGTATCATTTTATTTGTTAGTGGGAAGACTGGCATTGCATGCTGTTTACCGTTGTATTGTAATCTGGTGTGTAACTTGACACTAGAACTGTGAGTCACTCTTTCAGATGTGCATCAGTGAGGCTTGTTCTGTGTTTCTTCTTGATAAAGTTCATGTCAGAAAATGCTGATTCACACAGATAGGTAGAATCAAAAAGGCTGGCAACCTTCATAGCTGCTGTACACACACCACTGTACTTCTCTGTGTCAAAATGGCACCAACAGTTTGGTGCAGCCTGGTAGGTTTTGAGGTGGAGGTCATTTTGCAATGTGATGATTTCAATGTCCATCTGTCCAGCATCCAAGCTGAACGTTGTACTTAGTTGCTCAGCAAAGCTTGTTGTGTCCACATTCATGAAAGGATTGGAAATGAATGATACACATGGCTCAAGCTGATCAAGGTCACAAAACCTATTCTCAAACTCTTGCCCAAGTCTGTTTATGACTTCACAGTACTTGTCTGCAACTTTGTCAAATGTATCAGATGCAGAAACATTGTCTTTCAGCACTGATTGCACAGAGGGAAAGTGCAGCACCTTATTTCTCTGTATATCCACAGAGAAAATGTTAATTTTGGCTTTAAATGCATTTAAAGCACTTATCATATTAACAACAGTCTTGCCTTTACATTGCAGCTCGCAGTTTAAGTGGTTTAGTTTCCCAGTAATGTCCGTCAAAAATGCAAGGTCAAGTGTCCACTCTGTTTCCTCTAGAAGTGAGACGTCTTCGCCTTTGGACAGCATGACTCGTTGATTTCACCCAAACGTGACAAAAAACGAAGTAAAAATCGTCCTCTGCTGAGCCATCTGATTTCTGTGTGTAATAGCAGGTCACCATATTCAGCTGCTATCTCCTCTAATCGCACTTTGAAAATTCTGTGCTGTTTTGCTTTGGAGCGAATATTGTTTAAGATTTTCACAACGGGAGTCATCACGTGCCCAAAGCCGATCACTTTGGCACACAATGCCTGCTGGTGAATGATGCAGTGGTAATGCAGAAATTTTGGAAAGTCTGGGTCACCTTTATAGTGAGCGATAAAACCTGCATGTCGGCCTATCATAGCAGGAGCCCCATCTGTGGTCACCGCTACCAGCTTTTCCAATGGTACCTTTTATGCACTAACAACTCCTTTACTGTGTTATAAATGTCAACTTCCCTCGTAGTTGTCTTTATGGGCAATAGTGTCAAGAGTTCTTCTCTTGTGGAAAAATCTTCAAACACCATCCGGATAAAAACCATCATCTGCGCTGTACTACTACTGTCCATGGACTCGTCGCACTGGATGCTAAACCACCTGCACCTCGCCAGATCCTGGTCCAGCTGACGACCAAGTTACAGGACAAAGCTGACACTCGTCTAGCCATCGTAGATGCCCCAAGTTGGACGTTGGAGAGAGTGGCGATAACATCGGTTCCATATTTCTCGTTTTTAAGTACAGTGTTAGCTATTATCATCATTGCTTCTTTAACAACTTCTCCGTCTGAAAATGCCTTCTTCTTCTTGATCAGGAAATGAGTAGGTCTAAAAGAGGCTTAGGATGCTTTTTGCGACTTTTTCGCCGGCCTTGTGAAAAAAGCCTGTCGCTTATCTAAAGCTGTCTTTACCTGTAGGGTTTTTTCTGCCCGTAGTGTGCTTCCCGGTGGGTAGTTAGCATTGTAGTTTTTGTGATTCGTAGTAAAGTGTCTCTCCACATTGTGCCGCTTTGCCGTTTCCAAGGTCGCTCCGCATATAAGACACACGCAGGTTTCTTTCACAATCGTAAAAAAGAACTCCGACTCCCATTCGTTGTGAAAGTGATAGGCTTTCTTTCTTTTTTCTGCCATGTTTTTGGGGTTAGAAACTGCGTTCAGCGCCAACCTTCGCTGCAACCCGCTAGCTTACTCTCAGATTTCACCTAAACTTTTCTAAACTTCATGTATAAGAAACATATTTTTAAGATATTATCGTTTCTTACATCTATAAAAATACAAGTGTGATTGAAAAAAAGAATAGCAACAGAAAATACAATTTTATACACAGCTGAGTTGTGCTATTTTTAGAAAAGGCCTACGGGCGACTCATCTGGTCCTTGGGGGCGACCTGGTGCCAGCGGGCACCGTGTTGGTGACCCCTGATCTAGAAGGTTCAATGCTGGACAGCAATATTCATATATCGTGACTCCAAAACCAGAGAAGCTAACTTATTCACCAAAATGTTATCTGAACTGGTTCTACAAACACTCCGACATAGGCACAGTAGGATTCGTTCGACATTATTATCTTTATAAATTAGTCGAGCGGATAGTGCCAGCTCTCTTACCAAACATATTTTGTAAACCCTTAAGACCGAAAAGCCAGATTAAGGCCATATATTTTACTATTAAAAGTATAAACATTGTTGAACATATAATATCAAAAGATGTTTTCATTTTTGTACTTGACCTATATTTAACTAAATAGAACTAAACATCTATACATGCTTTATACGTAAAATCAATTGTGGACTGGTATCATATGAGTGACATTATTATGTGCATGTAATTTGTGATGAGCTTCAAGACAGCTCTAGAATAATAATATTATCTTATCTTATATAATATTATCTTTATATTTGGCTCTCTCTTCCGGTGCAAAATGTATACTGTAACTGGCCATGCATTGCACACATTCATTTACGTTTAGATTCAGATACAGAAAAGTTCGTATTTAAAGCATTTAACGTCATATACATTAGTTCAAGGGATGCATGTGCCACTTTGCTTACATTAGTAGAAGGGTCTGAGCTTTTGAAACATTCTCAACCAAATCAAAACATTCATACTACAATTAGACTTTTTGCCAACATGTTTCATAGAATAATGAACGATTTGGAAAGAGATTATATATTTATTCTAGACCCGCAAAGGAATAATAAACATGAAATTATTTCGTGGCAATCCCAAAGCAGTCCGGAAACAGAAAAATTACTATGAGATCTGAAATAAAATTTCACATAATGTAGGCATTTTGTCGATTTGCTATTGGTTTTCAAAGACTGAATCAATGATCATCATCTGTTTGCTCCATTAAGCCATTTGTGATTTGAACCTGAAGATAGCTTTAACACGATTTGTCAAGTCATATCACGTCGAAAGCCTTCAGTGCGTCAGTCTACGGTGATGTCTACAATTGGGGCATCATGTTGCACACATGTCGGGTCATGTTCTTCGAAGTCACAGTTTCCATACATCGGAAGGACAAGTTCTAGCACTGATCTAATAATACTCAACGCCAATCTAGCAATTGGTTAAGCAGCAGAGGGGAGAGAGCCGGACAACTTTTCAAACAAAAAATCGATAAACCCTTCAAAATAACAAATAGAGCCTTCCTACGAAATCTCGTGTTTTAACCCAAAAAAAAGGAAGTCTCCATTTGGCAAATGGAGCCATAGTGATTTTGCCTGGAACACGATCTTGCAGGGGTGAATCCAGGCGTCTATGAGGCTTCCTCGAAATGCCTCCATTGGGTACAAAAAACGACGGACACTCACCTATGTAGTTAACAATCTTTTTAGGATGAAATTCGAAGAATTTTCACGACTTCACAAACAGACTAATTTGTTGAACCTCACCTTGTAGATCAATTAGATTATTGGACTGGTCAGTGAGTTTGAAATTAATTCTTGTTAGCGAATCATTATGACACCGCATATCGACTGGATTAACCGGAGACTCAATAATTAGAAATCCTGGAGGAGCTGTTGCTGCAAATGAATACAATTTATATCCCTGCTGAGCTTGATTTGATCGTTCGTTTATTTGATAACTTCCTTCGATAACATCACATACTAAATTGAGCGCAATCACCGATGAAATATTCACATTTTGAGGAGCGATTTGCCTGCCGCCACCGTCTGGGTCATTATTATGTTTGAGGATAGTTGGTTGTGGTGCTGTTTTTTTCCATGCGTCATGGATTTTTTTGAAGCCTTCATCGATGGCATCATTGAGAGATTTTATTAGTTCTGAGATACTATATCCGTGAAGTTTGAATGTGAAAATATCTTCTACTAGTATATTATACACTCTCGCAAACTCTGTTCTCGTTTTCTGATTAGTGTCATCTAATACATCTTTAATGATTTGAATATGAAATGCTTCCAAGTCATCGAGAATTTTATTACATGTTTATACGACGCTGATGAAATAATCTCGGGTGAGAGTGCCGGATTTAAGAGATATTAACAACAACGAAATATCGTTATTGAACGCTGTGAAATTATTGGTGATGTTATCCTTTACAATTGTGTAATATATTGGTTTGTAGCTTTCTACCACTCCAATGAAGAAATTCGGTTTGATGTATTCGCTATAGCTTTTTACTGGAATATCAGATTTTCTCCTGTCGGTGATATAATCAGATTTTGTGGTTCAGGTGGTAAATTAACAATTTCTCGTCTAGGTGGTAATTAAGGCTATCCTAGTACGGTTCTAATAGAACTCTGATAAATATCTACGACATAATTTGGTGAGTTTATCTCAATCGCGGATGATATCGTCGGCTCATGAACCGTTATAGCGATTTTTGATTCTGTTCCAGTAATTGATTTTATTCTACGCTGAAATTCATCATTGATTTGTTCGATTTCGTATGATTCTTATTCGCAAATATCAATGAATTATTTGGTTGTTGACCGCCAAATACTACCGCCAAGATATTAGGCCAACTGTGATACACTCGTAATTTTGCTAACGCGATTTCCTTCACGGGAATCGGAATAGGGAAATTCACACTGAATTCTGGATACGTTGATGTTATTGATATCATGCTTGTTTGTACTGGATTTGTGTTCTCCAATATTCGTTGAAGTAATTCCTGCGGTGCTGTCATTGTTATTATATTCAGGATGTATTTCTAATTTTGACATCTCGGAATGATACAACATGAAATTTAATTATGTAGTCTTGCAGTTTACTCTGGCTGCATGATGATATTTTTTTTTATTATCGAAATTATTCCCGCGTATGCAACCCAGTGATATACAAATTGGAACAGCTATCGGAGCAATCATTGTCACCGAAGATAGTATAATACCAGCTCAGGTGATTACACCACTCACATAGTACACGGTAACGTCAACTGCTGTGATTCTTCGTTGGTATTTTTTAATTTTCATTGCATACTCTTCAGTGAGAGTTTTGAGTTTCATTGAAAACTCTCTAGCCTGATCATAGGGATATTGAGATACCGAAGGTACCGTCGGCGATGTCATATAATTCCCATATCAGTTTACGATTTCAATTTAGTTATTTACTCAAATCAGCAACGAATTAAAAATACCACGTTGTTGAAACCCTAACCAAATTTTTATCAGTAGATGCTATCGTGAACTTTTCAGTTGTATCCTTGTCGATGATCGTTGAAATCGAATTGTTGACCCCGGATGAACTCGACGATGAAATATTAAATTGAGTCGATGTTACTAGTGTTAATCGATAAATACCTTTAACTGTTGCAACTCGTATGTTATCCTGTAACGCAATAAATATATGACGTGGAGCAGCAATGCCTTGTTTTGATGCTAGGTTCCACGTGAATAATCCGTTAATATTTGATTGTTTAACATCTGTACTTACCGTTAGCCAACTTAGTAATGATTTTCCTCCTTGGTTCATAAATTAAAGAAATTTAGAAATTGCTCTTCTGCGGTGATTGATGGAAGCAACACTGGCATCCACAGTGATAGTTTTTTTTAAAATGACTTTACCATCATCAGCATCTGGATTTTTAGCATCTGCTGGAATCCTCCAAATTGCGTCATTGTCATCACTCTTTCGCACAACCGCTATAGTATGCTTCGCCCCGTAGATAAGTTTTCGAACATTTCTACAGAATCCAAAAATATATGATGCAGTGGAATCGCGCATGAAAATGATCTACGCGCTCCTCCCAACATTGAGATACGTGTTGCAGCTCCTAGATTGAAATTAGGATCAGCATTTATAATCATATTCTAGACATCAACATTAGCATTACCAGCATTATACTGTGGTCGTCTTACAACAAATTGATTTCCTCCAGCGGTATTTTTATTATCCTTTGCAAACATCATAGAAGGTCCTGCTGATCTTGTATAATCATCAGAATATCTCGCTAACCCGATTATTGTTGTAGTCACATCAACATCGCGATCTATCGACTCAATTTCTTTTCCATCGATGAGGTATCTTGCACTCTCAAATAGCGCCATGATACCATTATTGACAAACCCGAATTGAGTACCAACTGGATACAGTGCTGGTACAGCATGAGTATCAGCAGCTGTTACAAGTTCTCCTTCTACTTCGATAAACGCTTCAGCGGGTAGAAAGTATTTACTGGTATCATGAATTTGAAGTTCAATTCTTGATGGAGTATTTGAGTCTATTGCATGATAGGCGTAATATTGATAATCGCGTACAGAATCATCCTTGCGAACTGGGGCGTCTATATCAAACGCTGGATCAGGTGACCTTTTGAACATTTTATTATATTTATCAGAGTCTAAATCGCTATTTTCATCGTAAACGATTTTCACACTCCGTAGGATTTTCCCCGTCGTAATTGTAAGCCACTTCCTGCTATCATATTTGCGATGTTGCTTTGGACGGGAGTGACCAGCGAAGCTAGTTTTTGATCTACTGCGTTATTTATAATTTTACTAACACTCGCATGCATCTCTGCTGTAGACGGTAGTGGTCCTCCTTTGGATTTTCTCCGTGATTTCACTAGAGCTGTGATTTCACTAATGATGTTATCTTATCCTTCGCGGCTGAAAACGCTTTCCCGGCAAGATCTCCAACAGCACTAATACCCTTATCACGAATAACATCAATAGCTTTCATCGATAATTGTTTTACTTGCGGCGCCACTTTAGGAGCTATTCTTGCAAATAACCCCGCAATGGTATCACTAAAACCATCACCATAGTACGCGCTATAAACTGGAAACCGTGAATTAACTACATAGACGCTGGCTGGTTTGTCATGGTTGTAGTGTATGATCATTCTTATTATTAAAACACTAGTGTTTTCAATTGCTATGGTGATTAATCACTATGATAATCCTCCACTAACTCACCAATGAAATTTCGGTATGTTGCAATATCCATGATACCGCCGGCAAATAACCGCCTGCAGATATCAGCTGCTTCATTAATTACTTCCGGTGAGTTATTTCCAGCTCGTTTCCCTCCGATGAGAACTTCTAATCGTGATATATCACTAAGAACATTACCAGGACATTGAATTGATACTTGGGGTCCCACTGGGATCTTTGGAAATTGCTGGCAATCCCTTCCCGATACTAGTATCCAGTTTTTCTGTATCCGTGGTTTGTAAATAATCAAGAGTATCATCCAATGGTGGCGAAGGTTCTTTTTAGTTTTTTAGGTGAGAAATAGATTTTCTTTGCAGGTTGCTGTCGCTTTCCTTGCAATATTTGCGGTTTTTGTTGTTGTTTAAACTCTTCATATTGATTATACACGTTATCCACCATCTTGATATATTCAATGTATGATGCACTTCTTGTGTCAATTTGACTTGTTTTAGTTTTGAATTTTTAGAATATATCAGCCCAGTGAGTTATACTTCTAACGTATTTATGATGTTTTGGTTTCAACATTTTTTTTCTGTTTTCATAAGTCTCAACAACAAGCGCAGGAATTTTTACTGGATCGGCCTAATCAATTACTGCTAACACTTCCTCGTTAAATCTCGCGCGTAGGTCATCTACTGTTCTTTTTGATTCATGTGTTTTAGATACAATATCTCCTAATCGTTCAATTTCCATATCACCGTGTTTTTTACAGCTTGTTTTGTTTGTTTAGTTTCCGCTGCTATTTTTTCAAGTTCAACAATAAGAGGTTTTCCCGTAGTCGGAACATCTCCCCATATAGCACGCTCTACCCCCTTCGTTGCTGTGGTTATTGGTTTAAACAATTCTTCAGATCCCGCAGCAAAATCCGTTTGTAAACTCTGTCTAACTTGCAGTTTATTCCTTACAGAGTCGCGGATTGGTATAATTTTTTTGATCGCAGCCAGTCTCTCACAAGCCAATCTAGTTGTTAATGCTTCATTAACCATTATTAAAAATCGTAGATTTCAATTGTAAAACAATTTTCCAATTTGAATTCCCGAAGAAATGTCATAACCCGACCTAACAGACAAAAACATTTTTCAGTTAATTTGAAATAAAAAATAATTGAAATTATAAATTGCAAATAGTATTTTTGACTGTTTGTTAGTGATCTCAGTCGGGTCAAATGGTCGATTTCCCGTAACCTTTTCGATTGATAATTGTTGGATTGATTTTTTTTTTTATAAACAGAAATTTTATTTTTTATTCACTGTGAAATATTTTATATAAACAGAAATTTTATTTTTTATTCACTGTTTTCACTGTTTGTAATGCATTTTTGCTTGTTTTTCATTGGTTTTTCATTGGTTTTTTCACTAATTTGTTGGTTTTCATTTGAAAATCTCAAAGAGATTTTACGGTCAAATGGTCGATTTTGCACGGAAATTCTCGTTGGGAAAAGCTGTTAGTATTCATTTTGATGATTTTTAACTAAAAAATTGATAATTTCAATAACAAAAATGCCAAAAAATGACAAAACAACTAAAAATCACGAATAATTTCAGTCGGGTCAAATGGTCGATTTTGCATAGGATTTTCCATAGGGAAAAGCTGTTTGATGATTGTTGGATTGTTTTTTTTTTTATTTGCTGTGAACAAATTTTTAACAAAACAGAAATTTTATTTTTTGTTCGCTGTGAAATATTTTTTATAAACATAAATTTTATTTTTAATTCACTGTTTTTGATGCATTTTTGCCTGTTTTTCAATGAGTTTTTGACTGTTTTGGTGGTTTTCAGTTGAAAATCTCAAAGAGATTTTACGGTCAAATGGTCGATTTTTTTGCCTGGAAATTCTCGTAGGGAAAAGCTGTTAGAATTCATTTTTGATGATTTTTTTAATCAAAAAATGCCAAAAAATGACAAAAAAAACTAAAAATCGTCAATAATTTCAGTCGGGTCAAGTAGTCGATTTTGCATGGAAATTCTCGTAGACAATTACGATTAGACTGTTTGTCAAATCGTTGGTTGTTTTTTTCATTTTCTTTAATTAACGCTCGTATGTTTCTAATTTTAGAATTAACATCCTTTTTCAATTCATAATCCCTACCTAATTCGTTTCGTATTCCTTCCACGGTAGTAAATAACGGGACAAACACACTTACGTCACTGGAAAATGCAAGAGAGTCCCGAATAGAATTCTGAATTTTTCTGATTAACGCTAATTTCTTTTGATAGCATATACTTGTTAGTATTAATACCGTATTCTATATCCTGAAAGTCAGACATAATTTGATCAGGTTTTAAATTGTAAGATAGTTTAATATCCTGACTTTTCAATTTTGAAATTTCAGCTATAATGTTATTCATATTTTCAGAATTCGTATATGAAAATACATATTTCTAATACAAAAACTATTTTTTTCTCAAAGATGAACGACTCAGACATAAATTAATTGAATTTTTTGTCCGGTCTTTTTTGAAATCGCAGATCGATAGATTCCTTCTGCAACTCTTCGTACTGACGGTTCACAAATATCGAAATTCCTACCGGCTTCATTCATAGATGAAAATATTTGTTCTTCGTTATTTGTTGTACTAAAAGATTTTACTGGTCTCGCTTTTTTCGAGTGTTTTCCAGTCCTTCCAGATGAATTATTCTCACTTTGTATAACAGCTCGGAAATTATCTAAAAAAATAGTTCTTTGGATTAGAATCAATGTGGTCTATAAGAAAACCATCTTTGATCAATCCTTGGAAACATTTATACACGAAACGATGATTGTGATAAATTTTCTTTCCAGCGCAAAACCTCAAATATCCCTTATTACTCACAAAACCGACCAGTTTCTTGAATCTGCAGTGTCTGATAGTACCATCACTGGATGCTTCATAATTTGTAATCACAGGATGCTGTCTGAATTATTGTTTCATTTGTATAATAATACTATTTGTCCAATTCATTGTTTGGTCTAATAATAACATCACTGGAAAATCTTTCGATGTAGTCTTGAGGAGTTCTTATGATTTTATCCTTGACTCTGTCAAGGACTTTGTCAAGGTCAGGGTCAAGGTCATTGATGGATGTTTTGATTCTTTTGTCATAGTAACGCTTCAACTCTCTGTATCGTTTGCCACCGCAACTAAGACACAACTGCGATTTTACTCTAACCCCAACCCCACATCGTATGCAGGGTAACGGACCAAGGCTTCCACGCCGAAAACTTTGCATATGATACCCACAGAATTCATTTCTGCATGATTTGTTACACGGAGTTGTTGATCTAATCATGAGCCATTTGCAATGATTCATTATAAAAAATCCTTCTATTTAAATACTTGTTTTAAATATAGTATGGAGGAGTTTGAGAGATTATCGAAAATTACGCCTTGGAAAAATGCTAAATTCAATCTTAATAGAGTTTCTGATACACCAAAAAACACAATTCTTGATAGAACCATGACTAGTAAAATCAGAGATTGTTTTAATGAATTCAAGCGTGATGGAGCATCTCATTGTTGGTCAACATTTCGAATTGATGGCCGTGTTGACGCTACCATGAATGATGAAAAAGCAACAGTGATAATCTCACACTTTGGCGAAAAAAGGTATTTTTTTAGAATAAAATTCATTATCCGTTCAGACACTGGAGATTAGATCATCAGGGATAAATACGAACCCATCTTGAAGGATAAAAAAGCTGTCAATGTGAATCAAGATTCCAAACCAGGAATTTTGACTGGAATTGACAAACCATACTACGAAAGATCTTATCCTGTAACAGCGGTTGTTTATGGGATATATCCGTTAAATGACAAACCTGATATTGCAAAACTAGCACCGATGAAATATTCTTCGTCGTTGAATTGTGTAGCAACACGAATAATAGAACACTTCACAAATGCATTGCGTGGAAATAAATCAATTGACTGATCTAAGACGAAAAAAAATCAATGAATGGGAATTAACGGAGAAACAGCATCGGGCAACAATTCAGGATATAGTTAAATTACAAACATCATTGAGATTTCCAATATCAGTAACGACAATAACCGGAGAAGTATTACACTAACCGAAATATCAATCAAAAAAAGGAACGCCAATACAAATTATTGATCATAACAAACACGCGTGGTCATCTGCAGTAACAATATTTCCACGAACACGAACTGTAAAATATATACCCCAAACCCTGTTTGGACTTGGAGAGTGTTTTTCCGAGCAGAAATTATTTGATGCTATTTACAATTTAAGTAAAAAAAGATCCTGTGTCGATGTGGCTATTTCACAGTACTGCAGACCATGAATGTGGATTCGATCAGTTTGTAAGACCCAACGGAGAATTGTACCGTACTGAAGCGCTGCATAATCAAATGAAAAAACTAGCTAGTGAGTTTTCCCCAGAGAACTCTGGGGGGGGGGGGGAAAGGGAAGACAACGAACAATTACTAACAAACTGTTTTACACTTCCCTCGGCTGCAGCACATTTTGCTAGGAAGAAAAACGCGTGGAAACCAACGCGAAGTGAGTTTCTATCAGATGTCAGATTTAGCTGTCTTGAATACAGCCATAGTGGATTATGGAATACAAAATATGACACTGAAACCGTTATTTCCATTGATATGATTGCGTGTTACCCCAGGAGTTTTCTCGGGTATGGAGAATGTAGCGAACATATAGGATATAGCGAAATGTATCACACTACACATGAAATGGCACGTGTTGCGATTAATGGTCCGCTGCCACATTTTGATTTAACCGGATTCGCTCGTGTAGACACATGTCTGAAAAATACTGGATGCCAATAGTACTATTGAGATATATGATTGATTGTGTGATGTTACAATCGTTAATTGTCAGTGAAGCGATTATATCATATCGAGCACAGAAATCAGTCTGGTTACCACAACCTGATATAGAAAAAATAATTAGCGAACAGCGAAAACTGTTTCCAAATTTCAACGAAGAAGAAATTGTAAAATGGTCCAAACAGTTAGTTGAAATCAGAAACAGAGAAGCAAAAGATATCAGTATAAGAATAATCGGTAAATTTACTCAGGGTGGCAAATACGACAATACAATATATTCTTCACGGTTGATTATAGACAACGCTGAATACGATTTTGTAATCGCGGATCTAACGAATAAGGGCATATACGTGGATCGCAAAGACGCATTTCTGTCCGATGGAACCAAATTGGGTACAATTGTTACCTACAACGATAGATACAATCCGCAGTATACACATTTGAGAGTTTCTATGCTCGCATATGCTTCTATCAATTTATTTTCGATGATAAATAGATTTCCTGACACCGCAGTTAGAGTCGCCACTGATTCATTTTACATAAACAGCGAAGTGGCTGAATTCACAAATTCTGACGAGAGTTGGGGATCATGGAGAATGAAGCTGGAAATGCTTCATGATTATATTCAATCAGCAGATGTTACGATTGAAAATAATTATCGTAATCTCTTTGAGATTCAATCCGAATTTTCTAATGCCCCATCGATATCTGATCCAATCTGTAGATATAAAACAGTTTATTTAAACGGCTGTGGTGGGTCAGGAAAGACTACTCGTGCAATTTAATTATTCCGTAGAAATGCTAGCGTTTAAAAGTCAAACATGATTGTGCTAACACCAACTCACAGACTTGCAAGAGAGATGATACAGCGAGGGGTAAATGCCTGTACTTATCACAGTTTCTTTCGATGGAAAGGAGATAAGTGGACTCCTGAGCGTATGGGCGAGAAATTTATTTCTGAAATCATAATTTGGGATGAAATATGCACAGTGTCATTAGATGTATTACAAACATTTCTCGAGTGGTTGTTATTGAAAAATACAAAAGTCATGTGCGGTTATCACGGCCAACCACCACCATTTGTCGGTGCATCCCCACATAAATGGCTAAAGGGTTTTGTAGACTATTATGAAGAAATTAACAGTGCTTATAGATCACTTGATGAACAATTACGAGAATTCAAAGCGCTAATTAGATTACAATCTGATAGAATTCAATGTGAGATAGAGCGTGAAACAATTTCAGAAACTCCCATTAATGAGTTTTGTGAGGCTTGGAGACCAAATGATTTGATAATTGCAAGTAGAAAAATAGTCAGAGACACACTTCAGATGAAAATATTTGAATTGCATAAAGAAAAATTTGCAACACTTCCAGTGCCCCTCTGTTATAGGCCATCGGATACACGAAAACAGAATATAGAAATTGATATTCCAGGACCAAAATCCGAAGGAAAACAAAGACAGAATTTAGTGCTAAATGATATTGTGCTGGTTTATATCAGCGTCGTTGAAGATGCATTAGTTGCTAATAATTCCCCGTGGACGTTAGGTTACGCAACAACAATACATTCTTCACAGGGATTGACTATATCAGCTACAATTGTTTGGATGGTGGATAATCGCATCGAATGTTCGAATTTAGTCTATCTCGCAGTGTCTAGAGTGCGAAAAATTTATCAACTTCGAAGAGTTGTCCTTGATGATATAGACACTATTGTCAATATTGACTCTGACATCGATATAATCCAAAAAAAACTCTCCGAGTATATTCAACAGGATAAAAAAAACAGAAAATTTGACATTGATGCTGAATTTATATTCACACTGAAACATCAACATATATTCACTGCGCGAGTTGCAATTGTCTAATGAGTTGGTGTTGGTCGGATAAAGACCCTCGCCAATTCACCGTAGACAGAAAAAATAGCAGTATTTGTCATGTCAGAAACAATGTGATGTTGACTTGTCTTGACTGCAACAGGCGCCGGGGTGCTAGTTAAGACCCCGCGGTGGTAATTGAGTATCCTCGGGTATCACTTGCAGTTGTTGTCGAGTAAATTCTCGCTGAGGGGCAGTTGAATCCAGTCTATAGATTGCTGGTCTACCAGTAGATCGTGTTATGCCGGATATTTTATGTACAGTAACACTCCAAATAGGATCAGTAGCCCTTTTTCTGCCACCTTCAAGCTCTCCTGGTTCGTATAAATACCTAACAGTGATATTACTACCAAGAATTTGTTGGGAAACGCTAGCGTTTCTAGAAAAATCCTCTTGAGGGAGTTTTAGTATAGACTTCTTTTTAATCGCGTTGATAGGTTTCATGTTGATTGTTCTAGTAATCTCATTATTCAGTGCGGTAATCACAGCTGGCAATCTTTTAACCCATTCATGAGACCTTTTCTCTTGGATGAATTCTTTCACGTATTGATATCCGAATAACCGCTCAGCAATCGTCCGATTAACCGTTCTACAGTTGCCTGATCACGATGTTGCGTAGTATGTCCTCGTCTGATGGTGACATTATGATGCTTCATTGCTGATAACACTGCACCCTGAAATTCCTTGCCAGGATGAACTTGTAATAGATTTGGCCAGCGTAGTGGGCCTCGTCGATAAATCCTTTCAAATGCAGAAGCGACTTCAGTTGATGATTTTGTCTTTTGCGGCTCTGCTTGTTTGTATCGACTCGCAACGTCAATTATGGTTAGAGCGTATTTGTAACCACGATCATGTGGCAGAAATAGTATATCAGCTTGATGAACTTCATTAGGAACGGTCACATCAAAATACGAGTAGTGAATTTGTTTAGGCGGTGGTAGATAAATTTGCCATATAGCCTGTTTGGATAACCAATTAGCCGCAGTATTTGTTTTTCACTTTTGCAGCGCCAGCGAGTTTATTGATTGCTGCCTTGCCTCTCTAGTATCCACTCGGAGAATAATAAATAGATTCCATGTTGTTATTAATTACCAGCACCTAACATCAATTTACCTTTCATAGCCGATTTTATCAAAAATGATGCCAAATTTTCTTTGAAGGATTTATCAGGAATAGCATTTAATGCATGAATTAATTTCACATCTGCTAGATGTCTATGCTGCAAATTCCTGCTCTTATATGCAACATCATGAGCGTGACACGCCTTATCAATAGCGTTTATTGGTTCTTCACCGGGTTTGGGTTGGTTATGATTATTGAGTCTGATATCAAGTCTTGTTCCCGGTCCACAATAACTATACCCTGGAAGGTGTTTTTCTCCTGGATACTTTGCCCATGGGGTTCCTGGGAGTTTAGTTAGCTTGGCTGCAATATCACCTCCTCCTTTTTTTTAAAAGGTTCCTTGGGTTTACCAAGGGAAACAAATATAAATTTCTTTGTACTACATTGTATGCATTTACCAGAAAGTGCTGATCGGTTATTTTTAGTTGTAATCGTCGTCAAGTAATCTGTGCCAGTACGCGCCCTACATTTCACACAATATAGATCCATACTTTATATATAACAGCATGAATGTAATTGATTATTCAGCTACCCGACAACGGGAACCTATTAAACACCATGCAATGTTGCCGAATTCAATTAGAATGATTATAATCGGACCATCTGGAAGCGGCAAGACACAACTGCTACTTAATTTGATAACGAGATGGATGAAATGGGACAAATTGTATTTAGTAGCCCCGAGTGTAGACGATCAGCTATGCTATGAAGTGCTAAAGTATTTTAACGAGAAAGCAAAATCAAAATTCGAAGAATTTCAAATCGATGACGATATTATTGAATTTATTACTGATATCAACGATGCACCGAGCATTGATGATATCGATGGAAGTATTAACAATTTAGTCGTATATGATGACATCATGTTAGATAATCAAAAAATTCCTGCTAGGATATTTTCCAGAGGCAGGCATAAAAGCACTGATGTGATATATGTCACTCAACGATACACACAAGTACCAAAAGTGATCAGAGATGACTGCAATTTATTGTGTGTATTTAATGGAGTTGATACTCATACGCTACGAAATATTTGGCAAACTTGGTACTGCGGTGATATGGATCATAATCAATTTAGAAATTTCTTTAGTCACGCTCAGTCAATACCACATGGATTTGTGACGACAAATTTATCAGCCCCGAGGGCACGATATCGTATCGGACTTATTCGGTTGAAATCATAGGGGTGAGTGTCAGTCGTTTTTTTACCCAATGGAGGCATTTGAAGGAAACCTCAGTTTGCCTCATCGACGCCTGGATTCACCCCTGCAAGATCGTGTTCCAGACAAAATCACTAAGGCTCCATTTTTTTGGTTAAGACACGAGATTTCGTAGGAAGGCTCTATTTGTTATTTTGAAGGGTTTATCGATTTTTTGTTTGAAAAGTTGTCCGGCTCGCCCCCTCTGCTGCTGGTTAGTTGCATTTTCATCTATCATTGGTATAATACTAACCACAATTAGCATCATATGTGGACTATTAATCATTTAGCCCATTTGAACGATATGTTCCAATACTTTCTCGCTTCAGCATAATAATTGGTATCGTCTTTTTTCTACTTGATTCCAAATGAGATTCCACATTTTCCATAACAATGTAGTGCATATTTTCTTTCAGAAATTGGCAAACGTTTAAGCGACAGATACGACGCTAGGTCTATCCTGGAATTGCTTTTAAATCCAAACAAGAAATCAGAATCAAACGTCAATGAGTAAGCTATTTTAAATATTTTTTCTTCTATTTTAGTAATTGATACGAGTAACCTACTCCACAGAGATGGAAACTTGAGATATTCTATCAGGACATTTAATAAATGTTCGTATACCTAGCAAGGTTTTGTTGTAAATTTTCATTGATCTTCCATGTATATAAAGATTTGTATTGCATCATAAGTGTTTCAGAAACAGGAAGACATCTAGGAAATACAAAATAATCGAATTAAATATGGTTATACGTTGGTAGGTAGAAGGATAATCAAAGGTTTAAGAGCACAAATTGTACTCACACATACATACATACATACATACATACATACATACATACATACATACATACATACATACATACATACATACATACATAAATACATACATACATACATCATCATTGGCGCCTTAGTCTCGGGAGACCATGCGGATAGCTCCCTTGGGGTGTCGTCTGTCTCTGGGTTGTTGGCATCGTCAGCTGTGGCAGTGGAGACCTATGCGCAAGTGGCAGTCCCTCTTGCAGCTTGTGCAGACATGCTGGGAAGCCCGAGTTGCTGTGCTTGCTGTCACGTGGCCCTTTCTGACACGTTTCTCTGCTGCCAACTGACCTCTCTTCGTATCAGCGATTGAGATACCTTTACTTACTGTCAGTCTCCAGGTGCCTCGGTCCTCGGCCAGCACCTTCCAGCCATCAGGTGCGATGACACATGCCTTCAGGTCCCTCTTGCATGCATCCTTGAAGCGGAGTGAGGGGCGGCTGACTCTTATTGTGCCAGTGGCCAGCTGTCCAGATATGATTTCCTTTGGCAGCCTCCCATCCTCCATGCGTCGGACGTGTCCCAGCCATCGAAGGCGACGTCTGCTCAGAAGGGAGAACATGTTGTGGGTGTTTGCACGCTGAAAGATTTCGCTGTACACGGTCTTGCCAGCTGATTTTCAAGATGGGTTTAAGGCACCGTATATGGAAGGAGTTGAGCCGGCGCGCTTGCATCATTTAGGTATTCCAGGTCTCACTTCCATATAGAAGGGTGCTGAGAATGCAGGCTTGGTAAACTTTGACTTTGGTTTTCACTGTCAGTCCGCTGTTTTCCCACACCCTCTTGGTCCAAACCTTCTGTCCAGCTCCTTATCGAGCGACATAGTGTTGCTGATGGTTGACCCCAGGTAGGTAAAGTTGTTGACTGCTTCCAAGGTGACACCGATGATTTTTATTGTAGGGGCAATGGTGGTATCTTGCACGCTGACCTTTGTCTTTTACAGGCTGATGTTTAGTCCAAACTGCATGCAGGCATCAGCATAACTGTCTCCCAGTCTCTGAAGAGCTTTCTCAGTGTGTGACACAAGAGCTGCGTCATCTGCAAAAGGCATCTCCCTGATGAGCACAGCCCTCACTTTCATCTTTGAGCGCAGTCGTGTCAGGTTGAACAGCCTCCCATTGGACCTGGTGTGTATATATATGCCATCAGTGGAGGAGTCAAAGGCGTAGGACAGAAGCAAGGAGAAGAAGATCCCGAATAGGGTTGGTGCCAGAACGCAGTCCTGCTTCACACCGCTGTTAACTGGGAAGGAGGTTGAGGAAGATCCATCATATAGGACTGTTCCCTTCATATCTGCATGGAAAGAGATTATCATGCTGCGGAGTTTTGAAGGACATCCAATCTTACTGAGAACTTCAAAAAGGCCATTTCTGCTGACTAAGTCAAAGGGCTTGGTGAGGTCTATGAACACCATGTAGAGTGGTTGACCTTGCTCTCTGCTCTTCTCTTGGAGTTGTTGTAAAGAGAAGATCATGTCTGTTGTCGACCTGCCTGCTCTGAAGCCGCACTGGGATTATGTGTACACACGGTCTGCCAGCAACTGCAGCCTGTTTTGTATGATGCGGACATACACTTTACCAACGATGCTCAGAAGCGAGATCCCCCTGCAATTATTGCAGTCACTGCGGTCGCCCTTGTTTTTTAAAGGGTCTCAATTGTGTCATCACGCATGTCTTGGGGCACTGCTCCTCTCTCGCAGCAGAGGCAAAGTAGTTCGTGCACTGGATGGAGCAGTGTTGGTTTCCCACATTTGATAGTTTCGGGCGGGATGCTGTCACTACCTGGTGCTTTGTCATTTGGGAGGGAGTCAATTGCTTTGCTGAGCTCTTCTCAGGTTGACACTTCGTCGAGCTCCTCTATGATGGGAAGATTCTTTATGCTGCTGAAGGCTGCTGAGGGCTGCTTCAGTGACTACCGTTTCACGGAGTATAGCTCTGAGCAGTGCTCCACCCATCTGGCCATATGTTGCCCACGGTCTGTGATCTTCTCTCCCATCATGGATTTCAGGGGAGCGACCCTTTTTACTGTAGGGTCTAGAGCCTTCTTGATGCCACTGTACATACCTTTTATGTTTCCGGTCTCGGCACTGCGCTGGATTCCTTCACACAGTTGTTTCCAGTACTTGTTCGCGCACTGAATAGCGATGCGTTGGGTGTTGCTTCGAGCACGTTTAAGAGCAGCATGCGTCCGTTCATTGGGGCATTTTGTGTACGCTATAAAGGCTTTTCGTTTCTCCTCGATTAGTGGTTCCATCCTTGTTAGGTGTACGTTGAACCAGTCCTGACTGGGTTATTCCTTTTTGCCAAACGTGGACATGGCTGTTTTGTAGATGGTACCCTTCATAGCGTGACACTTTGACTTGTAGTTTACCCTTGAAAAATGTGTTTGTTATGCACAGGCCATGGTAGGTGCACAGCTCCAGCAGTCTCTGACCGTTTTCGTTGGTCTTTCCAGTATCATGATATCCGAGGCAGGTAGGCCATGATTCGTGATCCTCACCTACTCTGGCATTGAAGTCGCCGAGGAAAAAAAGTGATTCGTGTTTGGGGCATCTTTCAATCTGTTCATCCAGCTGCCCATAGAACTGATCCTTGGTGTCCTCTAAAGGCGAGAGGTTGGGGGCGTAGACACTAATGATGTTGACAGGACCTGCAGTAGTGGTGAGAAGGATGGACAAGAGGCGCTCAGTGCCCCCTGCGGAAGATTCAACAAGCCCAGAAGATTGTTTTTGATGGCGAAGCCCACTCCGTGCTGACGGGGCTCCTCAGGTTCGCGACCCTTCCAGAAGAAAGTGTAATTTTCCTCTCTGAGGGAGCCATTAGAGGCCAGTCTAGTTTCCTGAAGGGCAGCTATGCTGATATTTAGCTTGGTGAGTTCTCTATCGACATTGGACGTCTTCCTGGTGTCATCCACTTCTCTGAGGTCATCGGAGATGCCTGTACACATAGTGCGTACATTCCAGCTTGCAAATCAAAGAGCTGGAGTCTTCTTTATTCGTTTCTTTTTCTTTTTGTCTGGTGTGGAATTTTCGTCTGCTTGTCATGTTAAGCAACACTCTGAGCTCCAGACACCCACTGGAGCAGGCAGACAATGGCGGGTCAACACCTTATTGACCGGGGGCTGAGCGGATTGAGGCGGGTGGTAGTTGGCCAGTAGGACACGATGATTCCTCTCACCGTCAAAGCTGACCCGTGGCGTCCCTTCCCTACGCCAATCGGGTGGGACTTATAACCCGTAAACTGTCAGCTTCCGTGTTGTTTCCTCACTTAGTAGCGAGAATGGAGTGACCTCTCCAGGGTGCAAGCCTGGGCTTGGAATATGGAGATACTGGTTTGCCCAGGCTTCGGGATCCCCCTCTCGTTCTTGCTGATTGGGTGCAAAGGAATGCTGAGCATGACATTTGGCACCAGTTTGGATGCAGGAGCTGCCGGAAGGAAGTCGTAGTCGACATCCAGCCGCCTTGGGGGCTCCACTCCGGATTTTATGTCTGGGTTTACTCCCGTAGCCTTTCCTTCTCCCGAAGATATCCACAAGGAAGTGGAACCATTGGTTTTCAATCAGAGTTTTCTTCTCCTAGAAAAATTGCCTTGACCAGGCTAACGAGCTTCATCTACCCGGGTTTGGAGTCAGAGTTTCCCTTCTTTTAGACTGGCTGCCTGCCAAGGCTAATGAGCCCAGTCTGCCCTCCCAGTTATACCGCCGAGCACTCGGTCGCGCCACACAACAGGCTCTGTGAAAACAAGGGGCCCCGCGTGAAGGTGCTGTTGTGGACACAATAGTATAGGAGAGGTTTTATGCAAGTAACCTCCTGTGCATCAGAGCAAGACAGTGATACTGCAGCGATCACTACACCTGGAAAGGAGAGGCTATGAGAGACGCTTCACTTCCCTTTTGCAAGCGGGACGTCAGGCCCAGACCTTGCACCCCTACTACATACATACATTCTATTTAATCAGACAGGTAAAACATAATAATAACAATCTCCAAGTTCTTCCTTGACTTGTACTATAATTTCTTTTTCATCTTTCTGGACGCATGCATCATTAATTTGGAACGTCGTGGGAGAGGGTGATGACTTGTCCAAGTTACAATCATCCAACCAATCTTACCTTGCACTCGAAGAAAGAAATCATCTTGCTCTTGAACAATATATTAGATATGGTTCATACACATACATTTGCTAGAATTTAGAAATATAACGTTTTTGACTCGTGTTAACAGCTAGCGAAACCGCACATTGCAGCCATATATCTAATGTAGGGAAATCGGTATGAACTTCATCTCCAAATTAATGTTAATATGAAATTCGTGAAATGTATTGTATCTTTAATTGTAATAAAATAATGTTAAAAAAACAAACATCTTGTTGTAATTCAGTGTGTGCGTTACCCTTTTTACTTACCAATCACAGCAGAATAAACACATTTCAACAGTAGTGCATCCCAACCCCCTTCCAAATGTTGCTGCTGTCGAAGGTATTATACACATAGGTTGTATACATTTCTACTTACAGGTTACATGTTTCTTGCATGATATATATATTATATATTATATATTATATATATATTATATTTATATTATATATATTATATATATATATATATTATATATTATATATATATTATGTTCGAGACCAATAATAGTAAAAATATAATCCATTTATTTACTGTCAGCAGAAATTTCTTTCATGTATCAGATATATATATATATATATATATATATATATATATATATATATATATATATATATATATATATATATATATATATATATATATATATATATATATATATTAACCGTAATCCGTATGACTAGTATATATTTATGATGCCATCTTCTTTACTTGAATGGAGTAGAAACCATTCATATAAATTCCCAAAATAAATATCCAAATTGATTAATTCAATTAGCAATAATCTGTCTGTAATTTACCCTTTTTGAAACAAGTCAATCCAAAGTGTTAGTTGTTTATTAGCACATGTTTTCATATCGGTGAGGGTTATAGCATAATACATAGATCCTTCAAAATACACGTGGTTATAGATGCATAGTTAAGGATCAAATATTGTGCATGAAACTGAAGATAAACATCTTGCACTTTGTGAAAAGTAAAGAAAAGACAAATAAGTCATAAGACACTAATCAGACCTTTGAGATTAAACGAACTCGACGGATGAAACGAGTCTTGCAGAATGAGACTGTCTAAAGGATATCCGTGTGAACCATGATTTCGCATGTTGCTATTTTCTCTTAATCATTTTGAACTAATTTGAAATATTAAAATCTTGTAAACAAAAACTGCTTCAATTATTTTGATAATATATAGTATAAGTAGAAGGGAAGCAACTGAGGATTGTCAAGGTAAAGCTTTGCTAGTTGCCTCCAACTGAAATAACGAACCGTTTGATATCAGGCATTTTAACTGAATTATTCTACCTGGTGATTCATTTTCTGCATTTTCAAAATTCAATCTTTATTATTCTCATCATTAAATGAGTATTAATTCAATGGTATTCGTTCATAAAAAAGAATTAGCGATGTGATGATTTTGCTTTAAAAAATATTTCATGCCATCAAGACGTGGTAAAATATAGGGACTGAGAAAGACAGAAATAGAGACAATTGAACAGTTAAAACATATACAAAAAGTAAGATACCTTTGTGCAAAAGTTTGAATCGACTTTGAATGATGTTGTCCAATATTTTCCAATTTATAATGATTTTGATTATATTTAAAAATTCCAATGTCGTGGGCATAATTCCACTTCTAATGTCATGGGACTGGTAGAGTAAGGCGACTCACTATGTATTTAAATTGCTCTTCAAAGCATTTTATCTCAAGAAACTCTGAAGGGACAAAGAATCCAATATCTAGTAAAACTCTTCATATTTATGTGGGAATGACTGTATTATTAAAGATCCTTATGGGCAAATCATTGAAGACCGCTCGGGCGATATGTCTCGAAAAAGTAATCAGTTTTGTTCTGCAAAGATGTGCAGCAGTAAAAATGTACATAAAACGAAACTTTCGTTAATAGAATGCAGCGCAAACAATACGCAGATCAATTGCATGGATATATAGAAAACGCGTCTTTGTAATCATCACTATATTTATTAATATTCCTGCTGTTTTATATTAACAAAAAGACAACGTTTGTCCTTGTTTTCACATAAAAATTTGTGTCTGTATGTCTATCTCTCTCGCTCTCTCATTGAGCGTGTCTACCAGTTTTTGCTTCATCATTCAATCAGTATTGATGTGCGGGATACACAAATTTGCACATTTAAAATACTCTTTGCCAATATGTTGTTTCTATCTACCCACCCAATACTTTTGGAAATAAAAGCATGTTTCTTGGTATGTGATACTGGACAGCTTTGACTATTTGTGCGAATGTCAATACCTAACAACTGATGTACAAAATTTTGCAAACAATCCTTGCTTTTCAAAATGAGGTAGTCCGAAATGATCATTATGTATGGACGGTCTTGTCTGCTTTTATCAACTTAAAGGAGACGTATCCTATAGGTTTGGAGGTTTTCTACAAATTGTCTTAAAATAGGTTATTCAACCAATTGCATGTCCGACATGTGTGCGACTACTTATCTATCTATCTATCTATCTATCTATCTATCTATCTATCTATCTATCTATCTATCTATCACATATACATACACACACATACATACATACATACACATACATACACACACACATGGACACATAAATACATACATACATACGTACGTACGTACATACATACATACATACATACATACATACATACATACATACATACATACATACATACATACATACATACATACATACATACATACATACATACATATATATACATACATACAGATTAGAGAATTTTTAATCCATACTCTATGGATATTCTAAATAAGGCCAGGCGATAATGGGCATCCATTGATATGCCTGTACAGATGAGGCCATATTCCTTCACGGCTAAGCAGACATTACAAAAACAATCTCCGTATTGTACGAAGGAAAAAAATTCTAACCTGAATGATAGTATTGTTTGTATCAAAACATTAATTATGCCTACTCTATTCAAGTATTCTTCTATGGAATCCAGACATAAGAATTAATGTTCCGTTTTTGGCATATCTTTAAATCGAAAAGAATTTCTTGAGAGAGAGAGAGAGAGAGAGAGAGAGAGAGAGAGAGAGAGAGAGAGAGAGAGAGAGAGAGTGACAAAGAAAGAAAGAAAGAAAGAAAGAAAGAACGAGAGAGAGAGAGAGAGAGAGAGAGAGAGAGAGAGAGAGAGAGAGAGAGAGAGAGAGAGAGGGGGGGGAGGGGGCTCTATAGATATGTCATATCATGCTGCGATAAACAAGCCAATACAATATTATATTAGTTATTCATATCAGTTGCATAAATTTTTGGTATCCATTTAGTTTATAAAAATTGTTTTCAAAGTCAGATTGTACCTAAGGTTACTCTTCCGTTGAGCAACATTGAAAAATAACTTTCGTCACCAATTTGACACCTATACATCTGCATTGAAATATGATGATAAATGTACCGTTATGTAGATGTAGTATATGAAGGGAGACCACCGTGTCCTGGGGATCATATAGCATACGATTCAGGTAGTCGGCCCATACCCGAATGGCTGTCGATTACCTTTTACAAAGGATGTAGGGATTCGTCATTCGATCTAATCAGGTGATTCGTGTTCTGATCTCCAACTCTTTCAATTTCACACGTTATTTAGTTTTCTGGGTTAAATCATGTAATATTTGTCCTCCGCGTTGAAATATCTTATAACGTTGTGATATCATGAATACATGGTTACGCATGGCTGCGATTATATAAGAACGGATATATTAATATAAACGGAATGGTAACGCAATGATATCAACATATGACTTTTGCAGAATTGAGGTAGGTAGTACTTTATTGATTTATTATAAGTAATAGTACTTAACACTGGATGGTATGTATGTAATATATCCATATGTTGAAGTCATAATTTAGGGTATACTACCAGTGGTATACACGACATGTTTGTGTACATAAAAGGGAGTGAGAAAATTATATAGATATGTCATAGCATACTGCGGAGAGAATAAAATGCACTATTGTATGTTTAGTATACATTTATTTAATACATACGTTTTGGAAATCAGACTTTTTTAGATAAATGTTGAATATATATGACAGTATCATGATGTTCGTAAGCCACAAGATTAATGTATTCTGGCCTTAATCAAAAGGCTGTCGGTTAACGTTTATACCCTGGGGTAATGACTCTACACTCACCCTGGTCAGATGTTTCGTATTTTGATCTCCATTTCGTTCCATTGCACGTTTTATATAGTTTTCATGGTTACAGCTTGTATGATTTATTATTCAAGTCAAATATATTGTATAACTTTGTGATATTTAGATTCAACCAGGAAGAGAAGTAACTTTACATATAGTTACGCGTGGTAGCGTTGATATAGAACAGTGTCTTAAAACTAGTTGAATAGTAACTTGAAGTCATCATAAGTGGCCTTTAAACACTGAGGTTGGCAGTCATTTATTTTTTTATAATAGTGCATGACTTAACATGGTATGATCTAGCTGTAATATATACATAAATCGAAGTCAAACTGACTAACAGTGTCAAGGCTGAAACCGTGCAAATATTAAACAAAGTATGTCATTCCTATTCGTTAATTTAACATATTTTGTAATGTGATGGGCGGCTATGGTAATTTTCGAAGACATATCTAAAACATTTACTCGCTTTAAACTCGATGCCATCTGATTTATATGTAGTTATTTGGGAACCAATTGAAGAAAACAAAACATGTTTCCTCTTTCTAGAAATGTTTCAGCGTTGTGGATATGTCATGAAAAATTGATTGTCTGTAATATTTTAATGAAGGCTTCATGAACTAATTTCTTCATTCATTGTACACATTCTCGTGTTCTGGCATGGAAAGACAAATACTTCCAGTGCTTGACGGGGTATGGCAGTGTGGATGGTGCAGGGATAGAGGAAGATGAACGCTCCACCGCGACGTGGATCGGATCAGTCGGGAGCTCTTCCCATTAGCTAAAATTGTCGTAATATTTCAATTAAAATGCTTCAAAGGCACCGTATCAATATAGCATCGGAAGAAAATAAACCAATTCCTATATGTGTCGTAAATTTCAAAAATATATATTATGCCAACCGTGTCTCCTTCGAAAATTAAATGATCAGTGCCTCAATTCTGTAAAATATGGTACAACGTTTGTCAGGTGACGTACCATTGCAAAATAATTATGATCTTATTGCATAAAGTATGAAAACAATATATGTATAATTCAGTATAGCGTGGGCATTTTAGAGAAACATATAAATGCAATTATGAACTACTCAATGAACTATGTAGACTATGCAAGTAAATTTGTACAAAATTATGTATTGGAATGTATGAGACAAATAGGTTAGGTAGTATGTTGTATTTTCACATAATCATTTAAATATGTGCACATCATTAAAAATTTATATCCATGATTCATCTTCACTAAATGTTTATGTGCACATGCATGATTACACAGGACCAGTTTCAAGAATAAGTAGCATGCTTATTAAATGTGAACCAACTTATATCTGACTGCTGTGCAGGAAGTATTTCGGACAAGAAATACAATATTTTATTAGTTATTTCTATTAGTTCCTAGGTTTTGGTATCCATTTATTTTATAAAAATAGTTCTCAAACTCAGAATGTACCTAAGGTTGCTCTTGCTTTGAGCAACATCGAAACATAACTTTCGTCACCAATGTGACACCTATACATCTGCATTGAAATATAATGATAAATGTACCGTTTGGTACATGAAGTATATGAAGGGAGATCACCGTGTTCTGAAGATCATATAGCATACGATTCAGGTAGTCGGCCCATACCCGAATGGTTGTCGATTACCTTTAACAAAGGATGTTAGGACTCGTCATTCGATCTAATCAGATGATTCGTTTTATGATCTCCAACTTTTTCAATTTCACAAGCTATTTAGTTTTCTGGGTTAAATCATGTAATGTTCTTCCTTCGCTTTGAAAAATATCATATAACGTTGTGATATTTATCTTCAATCAGGAAGAGATGTTACATGGTTACGCATGACTGCGATAATATAAGAACGGATGTGTTAATACAAACGTAATGGTAACGGAATTATATCAACATATGACTTTTGCAGAATTGAAGTAGGTAGTAATTTATTGATTTATTATAAGTAATAGTACTTAACACTGGATGGTATGTATGTAATATATCCATATGGTGAAGTCATAATTTAGGGTATACTACCAGTGGTATACACGACATGTTTGTGTACATAAAAGGGAGTGAGAAAATTATATAGATATGTCATAGCATACTGCGGAGAGAATAAAATGCACTATTATATGTTTAGTATACATTTATTTAATACATACGTTTTGGAAATCAGACTTTATTTAGATAGATGTTGAATATATATCACCGTGTCATGATGTTCGTATGCCACAAGAATAATGTATTCTGGCCGTAATCAAAAGGCTGTCGGTTAACGTTTATACCCTGGGGTAAGGACTCAACACTCACCGTGGTCAGATGTTTCGTATTTTGATCTCCATTTCATTCCATCGCACGTGTTATATAGTTTTCATGGTTACAGCTTGTATGATTTATTATTCAAGGCAAATATATTGTATAACTTTGTGATATTTAGATTCAACCAGGAAGAGAAGTAACTGTACATATGGTTACGCGTGGTAGCGTTGATATAGAACAGTGTCTTAAAACTAGTTGAATAGTAACTTGAAGTCATCATAAGTGACCTTTAAACACTGAGGTAGGCAGTCGTTTATTTTCTTTTAATAGTGCATGACTTAACAGTGTATGATCTAGGTGTAATATATACATAAATCGAAGACAAAACTAATTAACATTGTAATGGCTGAAACCGTGCAAATTATTAACAGAGTATGTTATTTCTATTCGTTTATTTAACATAATATCATGCATAGTGATCTGAGGCTATAATAATTTTCGAATTCATATCAAAAACATTTACTCGCTTTAAACTCGACGTCAATATTAAAAATGGATGCAGCACATTGTATTCAACTATCAGGTTTTTTTTTCCTTTATCCCCCATTCCTTTCCTCTCTTTTTAAAAACGTTTGTTTATGTGTTGATGGTCATCTCTGTCTTTCTCTCTCTCTCTCTCTCTCTCTCTCTCTCTCTCTCTCTCTGTAACGTACACGTGATGATCAATATTTCTTTTTTTATGTAAATGTCTGTGCACGTTACAACAATTTTATGGATATCAGTCTAAGATATTCGATTAATTTAAAATTGTCCCAATTATTAATGGAGTCACATTCCTGAATTTAATTCATATTTCTTTTAATTCTACTTGAGAAACTTTCTGACTGAGTGCTTGTTATATAACATGTCTTCAATTTGGGCAACATTCTCAACTGACAGTGATGGTTATCAAACCAAATCATCTCCACATGTATTCCTTTGTTTGTCCATACAACAAAGTCACATCACTTGCGTTTATCAAGGTTAATTGTCCTTGTATCTGGTAGTACTAAGTGTGATTGAAGTTTAGTTTACTCTTGGCATGTTAACACCACCTTTATGTGATGGTTCAATGGATGTCAAGTACCTGTACTGGAATAAGTATTTCACGTCAACAATGACACTCGTTTCTTTACAATGTTCACAATCTACCAGAGAATTTTGATTACTTTCTAAACAAGGATAAACAATTGACACATTCTGTCTGTGTTCTTAAAGAAAGATTTTCATCCTTTTCACTGTGTTCTTAAAGAAATCTTTTCATCCTTCACACAGTATACTTGATTATATCCTCCACTGTCACGTTTTCATTCTCTTCATCTGCCATCCGTACTGATTGAAGATTGCTGAAGTAAGCTACACCGATACGCCTTCTGTTGAGATAATAACCATGAAATCCACTATTTCCTGAAAATGTGTCGCTGCATTGTTTATATATATATATATATATATGTATATATATATATATATATATACATATATATATATATATATATATATATATATATATATATATATATATATATATATATATATATATATATATATATATTTATATATAATCTATATGACTTTTTAATATACTCTCTTATTCCACACCATCATTTGTAACCGGTCCTGGAAATGCATCTTCTATTGTATTTGTGCTGGATTTTTCTTCATCACATATACCATCCTTTGTGGGCAACAATAGTTTATTAATTTCATTAATTAGCTTGTTCTTCAGATTCGTGAACCGGAATAATATATCATGTTTTTATTTGCTGGAATGTTTTATAAGATTTCATTATCCAAGTCTAACTGTAACTGTTTGAGACAAGACTGAGAGTAGCTTGATGTGGTATTTCGATTTTCTCCCTTCCACTTGTGAAAGCCTGTATGTTTAACATGTGATCATATCATTTATATCATTGTGTTGAATACCATTAGGAAAACATTTGATATTTCGTTTAATTATAGTGCAGTGGAATACTTGGATTACTCATTTAGACTCTTTGGACAGTATTTGAACACCAGATCTACTTTCCACGTTCTAATGATTTTTGTATATGTTCTACGTCTTGCTTTTAATTTATTGTCATCGTTTTTACTCTAACATTTGACATGGTTTAGAGTGTTGTTTGCCAGAGCACTACTAATTTCAAATAAATAGCAGCAGCAGAGAGGGTGAACCTCACAACTTTCCGAGCGTCGATTCGGAAATCTGAGGCTTCTGCCAAATAGTAAAAAAAATGGCGTCTATTCGATAAAATAAGATTTCCTTATATACGCCAACGTCGTTGTCATCCACCCTCTCTGCTGCTAGTGATTTCATCACTAGTGATTTCATCACTGGGTTAACAAAAAATAATAAATGATTTCAACCAAATATTTGATCGAGTCCGATACGATATCGTGTCCGAGGATCATGTAAATTTATTGTTACAAATCCATGCGGGGTTGACTGAGCATGACTAAAGAAATTTTTAAATTGATTGAAGTCCATATCGGAACACCATGTCTGCCAAATATTTCGTAGCGTATGTGTATCAACGCCGTTAAACACAGCAAGAATATTACAGTTATCTCTGATCACTTTTGGAATCTGAGTGTAGCGTTGAGTGACATATATCACATCAGTGTTTTTGTGACGCCCCCGGGAAAATATTCTAGCTGGGTTTTTTTGATTGTCTAACATCACATCGTCGTATACGACTAAATTGTTAATGCTCCCATCAAGGTCATCCACGGATGGCGCCTCGTCAATATCAGTTATAAAATCAATGGTATTCTCACCTTTAATTTCTGATGCATTCTCGTTAAAATCCTTTAACACTTCATAGCATCGTTGATCATCTACGCTAGGGGCAATTAAATACAACTTATCCCACTTCATCCATCTCATTATTAAATTGAGCAACAATTGCGTTTTACCGGATCCAGATGGCCCGATTATAATTGCACGGATAGAGTTTGGTAGCGCTGCATGATGCTTAACTGGTTCTCTTATTTTAGTCGCTGAAAAATCAATTATATTCATATCTCTATACATAAATTATGGATCTATATTGTGTGAAGTGTAAAACGCGTACTAGCACAAATGATGTGACGACGGTTACAACTAAAAATAACAGATCAGCACTAACTGGTAGATGTGCAACATGTGGTATAAAAAAGTTTAGATTTATTTCTACAAAATCAAAGATTTTACAATCCGGAGATGTTTTAAAAAAAAACGAGGAGGTGATATCGCAGCCAAATTGACAAAGCTCCCTGGAACCCCATGGGCAAAGTACCCCGGAGAAAAGCACCTTCCAGGATATAGCTACTGTGGTCCCGGAACACGATTAGATATCAGACTTGATGATCAAAATCAACCCCGACCCGGTGAAGAACCAATAAACGCCATTGATAAGGCCTGTCACCTTCATGATGTTGCATATAAAAGCAGCAATCTGCAAAACAGGCATCTCGCGGATGTGAAATTAATTCATGCGTTAAATGCTATTCCTGATAAATCTTTTAAAGAAAAGTTGGCTTCGTGGTTGGTAAAATCAGCTATGAAAGGCAAATTGATGATGGGTGCTGGTAATTGAAAATGCTACCATTTTAATATGGAATCAATTTATTATTCCCCAAGAGGATACTGGAGGGGTAAATCAGCAGTCCATAAACTCGCTAGCGCTGCAAAAGTGAAAAAAACTACAGCGGCGGATTGGTTATCTAAACAGGCACTATGGCAAATTTATCTACCACCACCTAAACAAATTCAATTCTCGCATTTTGATGTGACCGCTCCTAATGAAGTTCATCAGGCTGATATATTATTTCTGCCACATGATCGTGGTTACAAATACGCGTTAACCGTAGTTGATATTGCAAGTCGATACAAAGAAGCAGAACCGTTAAAAACAAAATCAGCCACTGAAGTTGCTTCTGCATTTGAAAGGATTTATCGACGAGGTCCTCTGCACTGGCCGAATCTATTGCAGGTTGATCCTGGCAAGGAATTTCAGGGTGCAGTGTTATCTACAATGAAACATCATAATGTCACCATACGACGAGGGCATACTGCGCTACATCGCGATCAGGCCATTGTCGAACGATTTAATCGGACGATTGCTGAGCGGTTATTTGGATATCAATACGCAAAAGAATTCATTCAAGAAAAGCGATCCCGTGAATGGGTCAAAAGGTTACCAGCTGTGATTACTGCACTGAATAACGAGATTACTAGAACAATCAACATGAAACCTATCAACGCGATTAAAAAGAAGTCTATACCCGTACAACCACAAAAAGATTTCCCTAGAAACGCTAGCGTTTCCCAACCAATTCTTGGTAGTAATGTCACTGTTAGGTACTTATACGAACCAGGAGAGCTTGAAGGGGGTAGAAAAAGGGCTACTGATCCTATTTGGAGCGTCACTACGCATAAGATATCTAGTATAACACGATCAACTGGTAGACCAGCAATCTATAAACTGGATTCAACTGCTCCTCAGCGAGGATTTACTCGACAACAACTGCAAGTGATTCCCGAGGATACTCAATTGCCACCGCATGGTCTTAATTAGCACCCGATGCCAGAGGCATTGTGCTTTCACCCCGGCGTCTATTGCACTCAAGACAAGTCAACATCACATTATTTCTGACATGACCGAGATTGTTATTTTTTCTGTCTACGGTGAATTGGCGAGGATCCTTATCCGAATACTGCCAACGCATTATACAATTGCAACTCGCGCAGTGATTATTCTGTTGTTTCTTCAAAGTGATTATTAATTTAGCATCAATATCAAATTCTCGTTGTTTTTTTTTGTCCTGTTGTTTGTAACCGGAGAGTTTTTTATTAATGATGCTAACATCAATATCACTTATTGTTGTGTCATTATCATCACCAATGATTTCATCATCGCCACCAATGATTTCATCATCGCCTGACTCTGTCAGGACAATTCTTCGAAGCTGATTTATTCTTCGTACTCTGGATACTGCGAGATAGACTAAATTCGACCATTCGATGCGATTATCTACCAT
The DNA here is from genome assembly GCA_029339505.1 of Unio delphinus. Classification (NCBI taxonomy): domain Eukaryota; kingdom Metazoa; phylum Mollusca; class Bivalvia; order Unionida; family Unionidae; genus Unio; species Unio delphinus. The sequence continues at coordinate 13,107,867 of JAQISU010000136.1, forward strand.
CCAAACAATTGTATCCGATATAGTCAATCCCTGTGAAGAGTGTATTGTTGCTGCGTATCCTAGCGTCCATGGGGATTTATTAGCACGCAATGCATCTTCAACGACATTGATATCAATCAGCACAATATCATTTAACACGAGAATCTGCTTTTCACTTCCTGACTTTGTCAGGCTTGGAATATCAACTTCTATATTCTGCTTTCGTGTATCCGAAGGCCTATAACACAACGGTACTGGAAGCGTTGCAAATTTTTCTTTATGCAATTCAAATAACTTCATCTGAAGTGTGTCTCTGACTATTTTTCTACTTGCTACTATCAAATCATTTGGTCTCCACGTTTCCCAGAAATCATTCATAGGAGTTTCTGAAATTATTTCACGCGCTATTTCGCATTGGATTTTATCCGGTTGTAATCTAAGCAGTGCTTTGAACTCGCGTAATTGTTCATCAAGTGATCTATGGTCGGTATTAATTTCTTCATAATAGTCTACAGAACCCTTTAGCCATTCATGTGGAGATCCACCGACAAATGGTGGTGGTTGGCCGTGATCACCGCACATGACGACTTTTGTGTTTTTGTTTAACAACCACTCAAGAAATGTTTTTAATACATCTAATGACACTGTGCATATTTCATCCCAAATTATGATTTCAGGAATGAATTTATCACCCATACGCTCAGGAGTCCATTTGTCACCTTTCCATCGAAAAAAACTATGGTAAGTGCAAGCATTTACCCCTCGCTGTATCATCTCTCTGGCGAGTCTGTGAGTCGGTGTTAACACAATCATGTTAGTAGGAATACAAGTATTTCCACCACCACGATATAATTCAATTGCACGAGTTGTCTTTCCTGACCCACCACAACCGTTTAAATAAACTGTCTTGTATCTACATATTGGATCAGATACCGGTGGTGCATTAGAAAATTCTGATTGAATCTCATCACATTTTAAGTACTTTTCATCCATGGCAACGTCTGCGGATTCACAATACTCATGTAGCATCTCCTTTTTAAATCGCCAACGCCCCCACGCTTCCTCCGGATCTGTGAATGCCGCTACAGCTGATTTGTACTTATTGTGTATATACATCGAATCAGTGGCTACTCTAACCGCGGTATTAGGAAATCTATTTATCATCGAAAATAAATTGATAGAAGCATAAGCTAGCATAGAACTTCTCAAATGTGTGTACTGGGAATTATATCCATCACAGTAGGTAACAACCGTACCCAATTTCTCACCATTGGATAGAAAAGCATCCTTACGGGATACAAGTTTTCCCTGTTTCGTTAAATCCGTTACAAGAAAATCGTATTCAGCGACGTCTATGATCAACCGCGAGGAAAATTTTGCATTGTCGTATCTTCCACCCTGGGTAAATTTACCGATTATTTTTCGTCCAAAATCCTTTGCTTGTTCTTTTTTACTTTCAAATAACTTCTTAGACCAATTTATGATTTCTTCTTCACTGAAATTCGAAGAATTTCCATCTGGACACTGTTTTCGTAGTTCGCTGATTATACGATCTAGATCGGGTTGTGGTAGCCAAACTTCTTTCTGAGCTCGATAGCATATAATAGCTTCGGAAACAATCAACGATATCAGCATGCCACAATCAATCATATATCGTAGTAACACTATTGGCATCCAGGCCTTTTCAGATAGGTGTCTACCGAGCCAAACATAACTACACGGATGTAACCCTGTAGCGAGTTCAAATGATATCACACGAGCGAATCCGGTTAAATCAAAATCAGGTAATGGTCCATTAATCGCAACACGAGTCATTTCATGCGTAGGGTGTCCAAATCGTTTAAAATAGTTACTACATTCTCCATACCCGAGAAAACTTCCAGGATAACACGCGGATATATCAATTGAAATCATACTGTCACGATGGTATTTTGTATTCCACAGTCCTCCATGACCAAATTCGATGCAACTCAATTTTACATCCTCGAGAAAATCACTTCGTGTTGGACGCCAGGAGTTTTTTTCTCTTGCGAAGTGAGCTACCACTGAAGAAATAGTAAAACTATCCGTGAGTAGTTTTTCATGGAAACTCTCTGGTGAAAAATCATTAGCGATTTTTCTCATTCTGTTATCTAATTCTTCAACGCGATATAATTCACCATTTGGTCTTACAAATTGATCAAATCCTGATTCGGAACCAGCACTACTAAGTAACCACACTGACACAGGATCATCTTTACACAACGCATGAATAGCATCAAATAATTTCTCTTCATAGAAAACATCCCCGGAAAATTCCCCGGAAAATTCCGGGGGGATATATCTCACGTTTCTATCTCGTGGAAATATTGTTACTGCAGGTGTCCACGCGTGTTCGTTATGATCAATAATTTGTATTGGCGCTCCTTGTAATTTATATTTCGGTTCGTGTAATACTTCTCCGGTTATCGTCATAACGGTTATTGGAAATCTTAATGATGTTTCTAATTTAGCTATATCAGAAATCTTTGCACCGTGCTGTTTCACTGTCAGTTCCCATTCGGTTATTTTCCTACGTCGCAGATCAGTTAGTTTATTTCCTCGGGATGCATTTGTGAAGTGTTCCATTACCCGTGTTGCTACACAATTGAGCCTTGACGAAGTCAATGGTGAATATTTCATAGGAGCTAGTTTTGCGATATCGGGTTTATCATTTAACGGATATATCCCATAAACGATTGCTGTTACGGGATAAGATCTCTCGTAGTATGGTTTGTCAATTCCAGTTAGAATTCCTGGTTTGGAATCTCTACTTACAATGACAGCTTTTTTATTCTTGAGGATTGGTTCAAATTTATCCCTAATAATCCATTTGCCTTCGACTTCGATAATGAATTTTATTCTGAAAAAATACTTCTGATTGGAATTGCTTTGTTGGGAATTGCTTTGCTTGAAATCCTTTGGATTTCCACCTTTGGATGAAAATCCTTTGGATTTCTCACCAAGGTGTGAAATTATCTCAGCTGCTCTTTTATCGTTCATAGTAGCATCGATGATGGGTACATTGACATCTTCATCAATAATTCGAAATGTCGACCAACAGTATGCTGCACCGTCTCGGTAGAATTCATTAAAACTCTCCCTGATTTTACCGAGTATAGTTCTATCACCGATTAGACGTTTTGGTGTATCAGAGACTCTATCGAGATTGAATTTAGTATTTCTCCAAGGCTTAATTTTCGATAATCTTTGGAACTCCCTATCAAGATTGAATTTAGTATTTTTCCAAGGTTTGATTTTCGATAATCTTTGGAACTCCCTATCAAGATTGAATTTAGTATTTTTCCAAGGTTTGATTTTCGATAATCTTTGGAACTCCCTATCAAGATTGAATTTAGTATTTTTCCAAGGTTTGATTTTCGATAATCTTTGGAACTCCCTATCAAGATTGAATTTAGTATTTTTCCAAGGCTTAATTTTCGATAATCTCTTGAACTCCTCCATGTTATAATTAAAACAAGTATTTAAATAGAAAAATATAGTATAATGAATCACTGCAAGTGGCTAATGATTGGATCTACAACCCCGTGTAACAAATCATGCAGAAGCGAATTCTGTGGGTATCATATGCAAAGCGTGAGGAACGGTTCAAAAGGCCCTCTCGCATGCCTCCAATGTGGGGTGGGTGTTAGAGGAAAATCGCAATTATGCCTTGCTTGTGGGGGTAAACGATACAGGGAACTAAAACGCTACTATGACAAACGAATCATTGACTCCGTCATCCTTGATAAAATCAAGGACAAAGTAATAAAAACCCCTCAAGATTATATCCAGAGATTTATAATTAAAGCAGATAATAAATTAGACAAGTAGTATTATTATACAAATGAGCCAAGATTTCAGACCTCACCCAGTGCTTGCTAATTACGAAGCCTCTAGTGATGGTGTTGTCAGGCACCGCAGACTCAAAGAACCTGTTGGGTATCTGAATAATATGGGCTATTTGATGTTTTCAGCTGGGAGGAAGAAGTATCTCTGTCACAGAGCCATCTATGAAGCATTTTACGGATTAATCGAAGACGGTCTTGTGATTGATCACATAAATGGCGTGAAGACTGATAATTGTCTTGGGAATCTTCAAGCCGTCTCGCAGCGCGATAACCTTTTAAAAAGCAACGCTGGTAAGCACGCGAAACATCCCAAGGGTGTGAAATCGTTTGATTTAGAAAATAATGAAGAGAGAAGCTTTCAGTCGATAAATGCGGCTGGAAAATATTTCGATATTTGCAGTACTTCCATTCGATTTGTTGCTGAAAAAATCATTAAAACATCTCTGTCTAAAAAAAATGGTCATAAAATAAAGTTCGTATACACTGAAACTATTTAAGGGAGATAAATCCTTTATGGATAAATCCGCACTACAATTCACACCCTACCTACTAAGTTCCCTTGTATTATGACGTCAAAGGAATTTGTCGCCTGCTATATTACCTGTACTTGACTAGGCGCGCCCACGTGACTGTAATGGAGATATAATGCATGAGTTTTCGATAGAGAATAAAACTTTTATTGTCACTTGTGGGCTAAAACTGCATTATTAGTTTTATTTATCTACATATCTCATGTGTGGGGTGGGTGGACTAGCAGTAAAGCAGACAGCTAACTCGTTCTTTTCAGTACAGACGTTCTTTATAATCCACGCATTACCTATGTTCGCTCAGCCAGAACGCGAGTGTTTCCTATTCATTGAAGTAGGTGGGCGTGGTTAAAATTCCTTGTATGTGAATGTATTTTATCTAGAGAATTATAACAGAGTATATAAAACGCTGTTTTATTAAACAACTGGATTATTTTGTTTAAAATATTTCTCATTGTTGCAGCATAAAATTGTCTATTTTAAAAATCTCTTATTGTTAAGTATACATGTCTTCCCTCTCCTCTATATTGATCGGTATTCATGTGACCTTCAGTACACACTTCTGTTTCCCACCCTGTATGATCGGTATTTCACTGACGCAGGCATGCGTGATTGATATTTACAAACAGTTAAATTAATTTTTTTTTGTGTACTTAGTATTTTATATTCCTAAATACGATGGATACAGTAAAATTGTCTATTTTAAAAATCTCTTATTGTTAAGTATATCAGATATATATATATATATATTAAAAAATCTCTATTCTGTATGACTAGTCCGTGGTGTAATGGTATCGTGTTTGTCTTGTAAACATAGCTATCAACTACTACGTGTTCGGTCCCCATAGCAGACACATTATTTGATGGCGAAACGGAAGATGTTTTTTTCTATTAATTGGGGGGGATGGGGCGGTCCCCCTCAGCCAAACCAACATGGCAACCCATGCTATCGCATTCTCGGTAGCGTGGGTTGGTGTTTTTTTCCAACTCATGCAACCATGAATGAGATTTCATGGGTTGCCATGTTGGTTTGGTTTACCACGCCCACATCATACCATCATCGTTCCATTGAATTATAATCCATCCTTAATTAAGTTAATTAAGTATATGTTATGCCTAAAATTTGCCGCAACACTCGAGCGGAAATATATCATACCATCATCGTTCCATTGAATTATAATCCATCCTTAATTAAGTTAATTAAGTATATGTTATGCCTAAAATTTGCCACAACACTCGAGTGGAAATATATGGCATTGTGCCGTCCATGTTGTGACGTTATACCTCAAGCATATCTTCTGGGCGGTCTAAGATGGCGTTTGCCACCTTAGGCCTCCCTTCCGGAGATTTATGTTTCGGGTCCCCCTTGGGCTTACTTGGATGCGAAGGCACCCAAGGAGTTCCTAAGATGTGTTGTCATATATGTTTTATTTTTATTAATTAGAGATACAGTATACTATATTTATAAATAAATTTATTTATATAAAAATATAAATAATGGATATCAATGATGTAAATGCTATAATTGCTGAAATCTCAAATTTAAATAATAAAGGGGTATTATTATCTGAAAGTCTCGACGTTGACAAGATTACCTCGGAATATGAAGATATTGAATATCTGTCTAGTAAGGGTCGTTATGTTTTACCTAGGATGTACAGGCTCGTGAAAGGAATTCAAAAATCCATTAATGGTTGTTTGTACGGTAACGACATTAATTTATTTATAACGCTATTTAGCACCGTTGAAGCAATACGTCAAAAGCTTGGCCAAGAATATCAAAAACGAGCTGAAATTGGTTCTAAAGTTCGTGATCTTAGAAAAATGTTAAACGAGGAGCGACCCGTATCTTAACCACGTGAGTGTTACTAAAAAATAATATAGGCTTTCGTAAATAATTTAAATAATTTATTTATTTTTTTTTAGCGTTTTTTGTAACACTTGTTACATAGGATTTTCTCCTGAAAGGATACTCATCAGTTTGGACTTGCTCATGCAGTTATGTGCATAATGGATGATCTGGTCGTAGTAGCAAGTAATCACCGCGACGCCTCCATTTTCACGTAATTGTTCTTGTTGCCGCGTCGTTAACACAAATCGTTCATCGCCATTCTCAGATATTACAATTCTGAAATCCCCAGCGATGTTATTTCTGAAACACTCGCGAATAGCGTCGTACAGTTTAACCCTGTCGAAGATGAATACGTTAGCTTGATGGTACATTATTTAATAACTAAGTTATTTAATAACTAAGCTTTTAATTATGATGGAAACCCTCCGGATTTCACATTTGAAAATTTAGTTCACAAACAATATATGGTTGGTGAATCGCTTACAACTAGATTAGCCCGAGAGCGGCTAGCAGCAATTAAAAAGTTTATACCGGTTCGAGACAGACTTCGCGATCAACTTCAACAACGACAACAAGCGCAGACTGACTTTTCTGTGTCAAGTGAACAACTGTTCGCCCCGGTAACTAAGGCGACCAGCGATGTGAAAACAGCAACTGAACGAGCAATATACGGAGATATTCCTAAGGAAGGCAAGCGACGAGAAGTGCCTGTTCTTGGTGTGCTTGAAAAGGTAGCAGCAGAGACCGGACAAACACGCGCAGGGATACAACAGTTATCCAGTGATATAAAAACTCAGCGTGAGTATGAACGATTAGCTGATATTGATGATTCCACACCTGAACCACAACTTGTTGATGTCGTCACCCCAAGAGGTGTTTCCTTTATAGACAAACTCACCGAAGGAGCTATAAAGGAAATCAAACGACCTCAATTGGAGAAACACCAGGATTATACGACTTTTGGTGATTTCGCCGCCAAAAGCTTTGATTCTAGAAAGGATTTTTTAAAAGACGAGTATAAAAACAGTAGAATAAGCCGAGATGAATGGGTTAATTGGTTGTATAAAACGAATAAGGGGATTATTGGTAATTTGAAAAAGGATACAATTGAGTATAGATCTTTTAAAGTAGGAGTTGATAGTTATGGTATACAAAAACAACAAGAACGAGAAAAACAAAGTCGAGGCCGACAAAGGCAATTACTTGATGATAGTCAGGGCGCAACTGGTACAACTGAGGAAACAAGCGGAAAGGGATATTCGATTAAAAATCCAAAGGATGTATTTGACTCTACCGTGACATGTCCTGGTAATATTCTCAGTGATATATCACGGTTAGAGGTTCTCATCGGAGGGAAACGAGCCGGAAATAACTCCGTCGAGATAATTAACGAGGCCGCTGATATCTGTAGACGATTATTTGCTGGTGGTATCATGGACATTAATGTATATCGAGAACTTATTGCTGAATTAGTTGAAAATCACAACGATGAAAATCTTATGGATGTAAGCGATTGATCACTAATTGAAAAACTACTAGTTTTATAATAAGATGATTATACACTACAACCATGATAAACCCGTAAGTGTCTACGTGGTGAACTCACGATTGCCTGTTTATCGCGCGTGGTACGGAGATGGTTTCGGCAATACCATTGCGGGGTTATTTACAAGAATGGCTCCCAAGGTGGCGCCGTTAGCTAAACAATTATCAATGAAAGCCATTGATATCATTCGTGATAAGGGAATCAATTTCGTTGGAAATCTTGCTGGAAAGGCATTTTCTGCTGCGAAAGATAAAATAGCATCATTGGTGCGAAAGAAACCACGAATGACTTCGTCATTAGTGCTGCCATCAACTACAGTGATGCCTGCAAAAATCAGCAAAGTAATAAATAACGCAGTGGAAGAAAAACTAGCGCAATTGACTTCGTCACAATTGACAGCTTCGCCAGTAACAGATAACGCTATCATGAACGCGATAGCAGGAAGTGGTTTGAAACTAAAAAGAAATTCGAGGAATTTTCAACGACGATGATTACAAAGATGAAATTGCTTTGCAATTCACCAATTGAAAACACTAGTATGTTATAAATGTTTAAACGAACAGCTGATCCCGCGCTTGATATGGAAGCCCCAATGCGAAAAGATGATTCCGTCCGCGATTATCAATACTATTCCTATCATGCAATACAACCCGACCTACGATCGCGAGTTGAACTTCAAGTTCAAGATACCAGTAAATACTTTTTGCCGTGTGAAGCATTTATCGAAATCGAAGGAAAACTCGTAACAAATGTTGCAGAGGATACCTCATATGCAGATGACCCAAATATCCGAGTTGGGTTCGTTAACAATGGCATAATGGCGTTATTTGAAAGTGCAAGATATCTCATTGATGGAAAAGAAATTGAATCAATAGAACGCGAGGTTGATGTTGCAACAACAATAATCGGACTAGCGAGATATTCCGATGATTATACAAGATCGGCTGGTCCGTCTATGATGTTTGCAAAGGATACTACTGATAACGCTGACCACATTCAATACATTAAAGTGTTAACACCGCAAGACACTTCAGTTGATAATCAACGAGAAGCAACTAATCCAGAACGTCGAGCTAGACCCGGAGCTGCGTTTGATATTCTCGGAGGCGTTAATGGTAATTTCAATCTAGGGTTTGCAACACGAAAATTAGCATTGGAAGGACAAGAGAAAAAGTTTTCGTGTGCAATTCCACTCCATCACATATTTGGATTCTGCAGAAATGTCAGAAAAGTCATCTATGGAGCCAAACACACAATCGCGTTAGTGCGAAAAGGCAATGACAACGATGCAATTTGGCGTACTGGTGCCGCTGAGGGTAAAGTTAAAATAACTAAATTGGTATTGTGGATGCCAGTAATGACCCCATCAATTACCAGAGAAGAGCGGCTACTCTCATTTATGGAAACAGGTGGCAAATCATTGCTAAGTTGGCTAACAACAACGACTGATGTCAAACAGGATAATGTCGATGATATATTCACATGGCACCTGGCATCAAAACAAGGCGTTTCAGCTCCACGTCATATATTTATAGCGTTACAGAATAATGAGCGAGTTGGTAATCAACAACGCAGCCATATGATATTTGATCAGTTAGGTGTTAGAGAAGTCTCGCTGAGAATAAACGGACAACAAGAACCAACCGAGGATATACAACTTAATTACACAGAAAATCATATAGCACGTGTATATCATCGGATGCTGTCATATATGGGTCGTGATCAAAACGTTGATACTGGTTTGCAAATATCTCAACTCGATTTTAAGAAATTGTATCCGATTTATTACTTTTCGCTGGAACATCTTGATTTAATGAGACAATCCGTTGTTGACATACATTTTAGGGCTCGTATAGCTCCTGGTGGTGTTAATTATAGAGCGGTTGCTGTCATTCTCAGCGACAAATCAATGTTGTTAGAAGGGGTTGGCGGACGAATGAGACTTGTTGATGCACCAGTGGAAAATCTGTAAATGAAACTTGAAAAGTTTCCATAGGATTTCCCCAATTAGATCAATTGAAAGAATAAATATGTTTTACAATAAAATGCCATATAGTGTTGTTAGTGTCAAGCTGACTGATGGTCAGGTCAAGAAATTAAAATCAAAATCCGCTAAGGAATGTGGAACAACAATAACGTTAAAACCAGCGCAGATGTCCGGAGGTACACATAAAATATCATTAACGGATCGTCAAATAAAACATTTCAATGATGCAATGAAAAATAAGCGAGGAGTTCAAATAGAATTTTCGAAAGCTGCAGTCGCGAACATGATAAAATCAGGTGGTATATTTCCTTTGTTAGCCGCAATACCAGCATTGATTGCAGCGGCTGCCCCAGCGGTGGCGAAGGCGGCAGCGTTGGGAGCCGTTGGGACCGCAGCAGGGATGGCGTTGAAAAAGGCAACTGGGAAAGGATATAAAAAAAAGGGAAAGGGGTTGTACCTACCAGGAACCCCGTATTCATGGTACAGCGGCAAATCCGTGAACGGATCGGGTCTAAGAAAAATACCAGGAACGGTTTATTAGTTGAAAAATCTTCGATTTACAAATCTTCGATTTCCGAACCTATAGTTGACGGACCTATGGTTCCTATGTCCAATTTTGATTTAATTGATGCTGCTAAAAAACTAGCGATAAAAAACTTCAGAGGGGTTTTTATGAGAGATCAATTACCGAGAAAACCAAATAACGTTGAAACCGGTATCATCAATCTTGATAACAGCAGCGGATCGGGAACTCACTGGGTTGCATACGCGATTGATCCACGTGGGATTGTCTATTTCGATTCATATGGGTTAGCTCCGCCAAGCGAGTTTATGCGGTATATAAATTCCTCGATGAAACTCAAAGGGTTTCCGATTTTTTATTCCACGCTGCCAACACAACAATTAAATGATCCACCGATATGCGGCCGTGAAGTATTAAATGTACTCGCGGAGATTTCATTAAAATCCTTTGGATCTCCGTGGAAACCACCTCATATTATTGTAAACGAATACACGAGTGGGAAATTACAAGGATCAATAAATTGAAAACACAAGTTACGCTAACAATAATGATCGATATTTGGGGACAACCTCTGTCAATGTTGGAACCCACCGAGGAAACATCTGCGGGTTCTATCGAGGATGTAAAAAAAATAATAGAAGATGAAATCGCTGAGACGTTAAATTTAACAAGTGTTGACCCGAACGAAATAGTTGTATTTCAAGATCGCCAGGGTAAATTGAAAAGCAGTAATATATCCGTGAATGACATTTTGATACGGCATCGCGCTGCCGCTGAAAACTCTATTGCACTGTATTCCAACGATGGACAACTTAAACCAGGCGCACTTGTGTCTACGATCACCGACGCGATTGCTACCAACGAACGTGAGCTGAATGATTTTATACGAGGTTATAATAGTTTTCGCAAAAATGTCGTACATAAATTTTTTGGAACCCCGCTTGTGGTTGGCATGACTCTCGCTGAAATTAAAGACTTGTTGAATTCATTCTTCGCTAACAAGGAAGCTGGAAGGATGATGACTGCTTCAGAAATCAAGGCAAATTATCTCGAGATTTTTAAAGTAAGCGAAGATCAAAAACTCACAAACGACATTGTTGGTAGGTTCTTTGGAACCCCGCTTGTGGCTGGCATGACTCTCGCTGAAATCAGTGAGTTTATCGGCAAGCACACTCACAATGCCTACATCGCTAATAGTTTCTTTGGTGTCCCGGCTACATCTACAATGACTCTCAAAGATATTAATATGTTTATGGTGAGACAAACAACACTTAATACAATCGTGGATAAATTTTTAGGGAGAACACCTGTGTCTGAAACCACATCGTTGACAGGCATGACTCTCGCGGAAATTAAAAGCGCTATTGACAAACAAAAGCACACCAGCGATATTGTTAATAAGTTCTTTGAGGGCAGTAGCCTCCAAGATATCACGACGAAATTTTCTAACATCGACAACCATATTAAAACCCAAGCAGAGCTTAAAGTTGAAGACCTTCTGGTTTCATTATTCTTCTCTAACAGGGAGGAGAGTGGAAAAACAATAGATCCTACCAGAATCAGGGTAAATTATCTCGATATTTTCGACGATCTTTTTAACCTGAAAAGAATATCTGAAAAGGTAAAGATTCCACATCACTACACGGGCGTTAAAAATATCGTGTATACGGTTAATCATGGAACCATGGATTGGATAAGAGACGGTTATACTACATTATCCATCGGTATCTTGGGTCTCCCCGGCATAGTGGGCCCTGACTACAAGCCAACATGGGCCGATGGTATCTACAGGCTAACGTGGATCTCTATCGATCAATTTAATATGATCGCGGACGGTAAAACCTACTCTGGTGGCACCGCGACGTTAATTATGGATGGTCGCAAAAAAAGCTTTAATGTCGTCGCGGTTGATAGCTCCACCATTAGATCAAAAATAGCCTGGTGTTTAGAACTCGTAGCTCATTTTTCCGACTGAAGTACTAGCAATTCCCGCTAACGATGACAAATAATTGAAAACACTAGCGGGTTTAAAATAACAATGACTTTGTCATCGACGCAATGTCGCTATGATCAGGTCAGAGAATTTCAGAATAGACTCAAAACCCTCACTGAGGAGTATCAAATAAAAATAAAAAAATACCGACGAAGAATCACCGCAATTGATGTTACTATATACTCGGTGTCAAGCGTTCTCACTGGTGCCGGAATAATACTTGCATCGGTTACAATGATTGCCCCGGTCGTAGTTCCAATTTGCATTTCTGCGGTGGCTACAATCGGGGGTATATTAACCGGGATAGCAAAAAAGATATCATCATGCAGCCAGAGTAAACTGCAGAATTACTTACTTCAATTTCATATTGCATCAACCGCATACTCGCAATTATCATTGATGATATCGTCGTCACTCGATAATACGATTATATCAGATAGTGAATTCTCAGCGATGGTCAGTATTTTTGATTCCGCGATATCGAAATTAGAGCGACAACATGAATATAATAACAATGACAACACCGATGGAATCAGAAAACACGAACCCAAAAAAACAAAAAATGATCTCAATAATATCAACATTACCAGATTGTGAGTTCTCAGTGATGGTCAGTATTTATGATTCCTCGATACCAAAATTAGAAATAAATCATGAGTATAGCAACGATGACGACACCGATGGAATTACTTCAACGAATAGTGGAGAACACGAACCCAGTACAAACGAGTATGATATCAATAACATCAACGAATCCAGAATTCAGTGTGAATTTCCCCTCTCCGATTCCAGTGAAGGAGATAGCGCTAGCAAAACTACGAGTGTATCACAGTTGGCCTAATATCAGATCGGTTGCATTTAATGGTCAGCAACCCAATAACACACTGGTGTTCTCGTATAAGAATAAACCCGATGGTACTCCAGAGTGGGAAACAGTTTCGTTACCAACTGGGTCGTACCAAATTAAGCAAATCAATGCTGAAATTCAGCGTAGAATAAAATCAATCACTGGAAAAGAATCAAAAATAGCTATTAATCTTCATCAACCGACGCTCTCGTCGTCGATCGAAATAAGCACAGAGGGATACATTGTAGATATATATAACAGCTCGTTAAGAACAGTGTTAGGATGGCCTGAAAAACCACCGGAAAAATCCGCCACCGACTTAACCACGGACATACAATCATATCATGAAATCAATCCCAGTTATCAAGATAATTTATCTGATATAAGAAAAGGAAGAATCGCCGATAGATTTATATTTACCAACAAAGACACATTGCAATGGGATTTTATCATTAAAAGAACAACCGACTCATCTGTTACTATTTCATTTACGCTAACTGATGTCCGTGGTTATTTTAATGAGATTAAACAATTATATGACACACAACTAGAACAACTACGGAAAACAAAATCGCAAAAACACGTTGAAATAATAAATCAGCTTATATCGGACATGAAATATATCTATGAACTAATGATTCAAACAATAATTAATGACAACAGCGACAATAAACAACGATTCTTAACCGATTACAATATCACAGAGGACAATCTGCGTAATTTCAAGTTTCCCAAATACAACGCTGATGAACTAGCAAGAATTGTTAAAACCGATATCAAAGCGCTACAAAAATCAGATTCAGCTGTCCTCTTCAGGTATAATAATGATCCAGATGGTGGTGGTAGGCATATTGCCCCTCATAATGTGAATATTTCAACGGTGATTGCGCTCAATTTAGTGTGTGATGTTATCGAAGGAAGCTATCAAATTAATCTCGAACGATCAAATCAAGCTCAGCAAGGATATATTCTTTATTCATTTGCACCAACAGCTCCTCCAGGGTTTTTAATAATTGAAAACCCAATTAATCCTGTCTATATGCGATGCCATAATAATTCGTTAACGAGAATTAATTTCAAACTCACCGACCAGTCAAATAATCTGATTGATTTACAAGAAGAGGTGTTAGCGATTAGTTTGTTTGTAAAGTCCTAAGGACTTTCATCATAAATGATTTTCGTCCTAAAGACTCGATCAAATATTTGGTTGAAATCATTTATTATTTTTTGTTAACCCAGTGATGAAATCACTAGTGATGAAATCACTAGCAGCAGAGAGGGTGGATGACAACGACGTTGGCGTATATAAGGAAATCTTATTTTATCGAATAGACGCCATTTTTTTTACTATTTGGCAGAAGCCTCAGATTTCCGAATCGACGCTCGGAAAGTTGTGAGGTTCACCCTCTCTGCTGCTATAGCACAAACCTTCTACCCAACGTCTTAAGCTAATATTACCTAAGATGATAATCTTTAACTAGATACGTTATATCTTACATATTAAACCATCAATCGAATGGTAAAGTGGACGGCATAATTTCACTAAACCTAAATACAAGATAATATATTTGACAAAGATACTATCATGCCACAGTCATTATTACAACTAGTTTTCCTTGCTGAAACATTCAGTGTATGATAGCAATCTAAGTTACATAGCATAATGTCAGAGGAAAAAGTATTACAATAATATTAATGTTAATATCAGAAATTAAACGCAGTGTAGGAGAATATGTCGTGTTGAAATCTTACACAGCCTAGGAGAATAGGTCGTGTTGAAATCTTACACAGTCTAGTAGAATAGATCGTGTTGAAATCGTACACAGCCTAGGAGTCTATGTCTTCAAGTTATATTAGAATCATGAGCTCATGGGCAGCGTAACGTTTTTTTCTTTTGTTAAACCATAAGCCTTTCAATCTGTATTATATTGTGTCCATATTATGTTGGTGATGAAATTCCCGCTCCATGGCTTTCCATGAATGACATGGTCATTGCCAGTATTGGTACCTCAAACTCCTTTCCAATTTTCAAACAGTGACAACAAAATATCCAGATAATTGCCTTGTGGCATGTGGTATAATATATAAATAAAGACATCATGGATTTAAATGTATTATGCGATATTGGAGGACGTGAACATATTTGATAATTTGTAACGATTGCTTGTAATTCCAGATCAAAGATGTTTCGGGCATTGTGCTGCATCGTGCTCATTATCGGACGTTTTCCAACCTTCAAGATGGCCGCTCAAGAATGTCCTTCTGGATGTAAGTGCAGGGTAGATGAAATTGGCGGGAAGATCACCGTTTCATGCGAGACCATTGATCACAGTTCAGTGTCAGATTATTCTCCTTTCCCAAGCATCCTACCGAACAATACAAGGGCGTTCTTCTTCAGGGTTGCAAAGGATGCACATATATTTGATGAGTCGGTTATATCATTTGCAGATATAACCTGGGAGCATGTCGAGGAAATGACTCTACAAGGTATACGCCATTTTCAGTTGAACCACAGGAGACTATATGGCCTTTCAAGACTGAAGGTGTTACGCCTAACAGATGACACACTGGAAAATATATTACATCCTAAAGCTTTTCTTCTGACACCAAACGTAGAGGTTCTGGACCTCAGTTACAATCCGAAGTTGTCAATCAAAAGTGTTGTTGCAGCGTTAAATGAATCCCTTCCCAATTTACAATATTTGGATCTCTGTAGTTTACAGAATGCATTAAGCGAGCCATTCATATTGAACAGGGAGTTTGCTGAAGCTATTGAAAACAAACCTCTCACTACTCTCAACGTTAGCAACAGTATGGTGTCCTTTATTGATGATGGACTCACTTCTGAATCTATCCGGTACTTAAACTTATCAAATACCTATGGTTCATGGTTGGCTTATGATCCAAACATAAAATTGCTTCCTCATCTAGAGGAGATCGATGTTTCTCAAATTGCCATTGTTTGGAAACCAATTGGTTCCAATATATTTGAACATTCATGGAAATGTTCTCTATTTATACAATCATTGAAAAGATTCATAGCAAATAACGTGAGGACCAAAGAACCTATAGACCTGTATGATTATCGTTTGCGGATTAAATGTGAGTCCAACAGTATTGAGGAAGTTCATCTTCGTTACTCTAATATTCGGACAGTTAATGTTACTATAGATAAAACACTTTTAAATTTGAAATTAGTTGATTTGGAAGGAAATTATATGGAATATTTGTCTCCCAGTCTCATGCAAAAGTGTCCGAATTTGCAAGAGATTAATCTTGCAAGAAACCAGTTGTGGAAAATGATAAATCTCGGAGATCTGTTTGAACGTAATATTGTACTTAAAGTGGTTGATTTATCTCATAATGGCCTTCAATTCCTACCTTTGTCCATGTTCATGCATAATCCAAAGCTGACAACTTTGCGTCTCCAGGGAAATTTGTTGTCGGTGTTCCATTTGTCTTTTGATAAATTGCTTAATCTTAGGCTATTAGACTTAAGAGACAATACGATAAAATACATCTCCAGAGACACGATTAACGGAATCTCGTCCATTGGCGATAAGCACGGTAAATGGATGACAGATACAGCTGACACAAACGGACATGCTGGAAGTGAAACCAATATTCCATCACAGATGAATAAAACAATATTATATGGGGATTCAATAACTGATCAATTAGTTATAGACCTAACAGGTAATATAATGGAATGCACCTGCGATAGGATTTGGTTTAATGAATTTCTGTTAAACACGCACATTTCTCTTCTCGGCAAGGACTTATACACATGCAAATTCGATAGCAACACGCATTACATGACGTCCAATCTTTTGAACGACATGAAATACTATTGCAAACTTAAAGAATTTCTAGGTGTAATAATAACAATACCATTAATTATGCTTCTGACGATAATATGTGCCTATGTTATAGTAAGAAGAAAGCGAACTATTAAAAGAAAGGAAGAACGTGCTCAAAATTTGATTGGGAGATACAATATGAATCAATGTGAGGATCAGGAGCGATATTTCGTGTTCTTATCATTTGCAGGAAGAGACGGTGAGCTTGTAAATACTTATATAATTCCAGAACTGGAGAAATTTGTGAAAGAAACATTTGGTAATAATGACAATTTGATATGTACAGGAGATAGCCATTTTACCCCTGGACGATGGATTACCGAAGAGATAGATCGGTGTCTGACTAGATGTGATGTGTTTGTCATGGTTGTAACAAAGCATTTCATCGAAAGTGAATGGTGTAAATACGAAGTAATGTTGGCCAAGCAGAAACATAAATTCAAGATATTGCTTGTTAACGAAGAGGTGTACCAGCAAATGATTCCGTCAGCACTAACGGATATTTTAAAAGTTTGTACACGAGCAACGTGGAGGCTACAAAATAATACATTAGTCATCAGACCAGAATGGTGTAAGATTTTCGAAGGCATGTTAGATGCATCCTTCAAAACTTTGGACGAAGTCTAGGAGGGAATATAATGATTTTTTTATCGCTTTTCTTCCTGTTGACCAAAGTGCGGTTTTAGGATATGTCATTTAATCCAATACTTTTGAATCTATTACAATTATTACCCAGCTGTTAAGTGACACACAATGGTGTATAAAGAGGATGTGTCGGCACTAATTCCATGGATGGATCTTTGACGAATGGTATGCAGGGAACATCACATTTTAACCCGATCGTCTCTTAAAGAGTTATACATACAATAAACGTAATATTCAGACAGGGTTAATTATCAAAAAATGTAACGCTCTTAAAGAACATGTTTATATTCACTCAGTAACAAGATTAACGTTGAAATTATATACAGTCTAAATGACCAGCTTACTAAGTTCAAGAGAATAAAGATATATATTATACATTTATTTGATAGCGACAGTGTTGGTTATGTTTTTAGAAAGGTTTTTATTGGGGGTGTTCCAGAGCGGGGGAATGGGGAGTACTTTAAGTAATTTGTCATCCACGAATTATACAAGATATGGTCTTCTATGCTAGTTATTTTACTCGTAGATAAGGAGGGCTTATGTGATATTTTCCTTTCTCTCATACGTCCGTTGTTTTGGACAGCCATGTTATCGCTGTTAATGTAAATTACTTAATGGATTCCCATGAAGATCAAATTGTACAACATATCATATTGTAGATTGTCATAAATGGAAACTCTGTAGGTCGGAAATAGAAGATGACAGCCATAGTAGACATCCTGAAAATAGTGTGAACGATTATCTTACTGAATGAAAAGATTTATCAACGATGATATATCGCTAGAAGAACTGTTGTGCTTTCTTGTTGATTTTAAATGAAACACAACATGTTCCGATTAAAACTCTGATGTGGCATTATCCATATCACACATACATTTCATGTGTATTTTTCCTTAACTGAAAATCTAACTGACACAGGTTTTTCGGCAAAGATCATTAGGTAATCTAACATTCAATGGTTTTCAATCTGATGTCCAGTATGGCCTCAATAAAGGCAATCTTTAAAACCATGATGCTATTAGTTGTCCTGGAACATCAAAGCATCATGGACTATTTACTAACATATCTATTTTAAAATCTATTTAATTTGGCGTTCATACTATTTGCGATATGGAATCTATAGCGATTATCTTGAAAATCGTGTTCTTGCTGATTGTCTTGAAAGAGAAATAATATTGCCCAGCATATCACCAGATATTGCATAATTATATATAAATGGTGATAAATAAACTACTTTGTAGATATTTACATCGTTTATAATGTAATCAAATTGCAGCACAATATGATAGTATTGAACCTATTTTGAATAAGTACTCTTTGATCCTAAAGATGACTGTATAAATCGATATTATGATTATACCAATCGATATTATGATTGTACCAATCGATATTATGATTTTACCTATACTAATCGTATGATATCTGATTAATACCAGTACTAAAACACTTGCAATAGAGTCAAATGGTACCATTTTGATTTCCGATATGGTCATCATTGCAACCAACTTCAAATTAGTCTCGTTATACTTCCACAAGGGAAAGTGATAACATGTCGTATGAAAGTCATTCATATGAATCAAACTTAGAGAGTATGCCCATAGCGAGGTATAAAATACACATCTACTTATACTCTATGAATGCATTTAACTACCATGTCACTACTATGCTGAATCTAAAATAATAATCACTGAGTGTAGATGATCAGAATAGGTTACTGTTTCGTTTTAGCTAAGACATTTGCATGCAAAAAACGTTATGGTATGTCTCTTAATTATTGGTGGTTTATTTCGCATCAACGAAAACACGAGGACATATTCTTGAATGTTTATTTGTAAACAGTTTCAGCTGCACTGTTTTGAAAAAGAATACAAGTGTTGTTGTGGGCATGTGTTCATTTTGCATAACACGATTTTGATAGTTGTATACTAAGGCTTCAGAGGTTGTGCATTAGTCTTGTTTTTTTAATTATATCTGTAAATGCAGTATATTCATTTTTCTGTTGATCTGTATTTTGTTGTTCCACAAGGCTTTGTTTCTTCCTCTGTTTCTTTATGTATACACTAAACTGCTCTCATAGCGTGAGATGCGGTGCTACGCAAATTGTACATTAATCACACACATATATAAATCTAGCAGCCCAAGTTAAAATCATGCTACAACATAAAGCGTAGAGAGGAACATTTCTGATGTGAAGTGATGGATGCCATGTACATGAACTTTACATCCTTTACTCTAAACCCAAAGCTCCAGCAATATTAAATTATAACATCAGTACGAAACCAAGATGTCACTCCTTACAGTTTGCTCTCATTGCACCTATATGTATTGAATATATGCAAGGCCGCGAGTACCTATCCGGTGGCCTAGTGGTTAGTGTGTCCGCCGCAGAAATGATGTCCCATTGCTAGACATCACTATAAACTGCCTCACTGCATAATTCGTAGCGATACGACTGCAAAAATGTTGAAGCGACGTTAAAAATCATGATCACACACACACACACACGGCCGCAAATCTGAATGTTGAACTCATCCTCTCTATTTGCTTGCTTTCATTCAGATGCCACTAAAGCTTATAACTTCTAAGATTGGGTTATTGTTATTCATTGTTATATATTTCGTTTCAGTATCTTTAACAGAACGCTTATTCTACTCATTTCTTAGTTTACTCATATGTAAATCTCATCTATAAAACTTTCTTCACCTCCACACTCCGTATCATTTTTGCCACTGCTAAAACGATATCACACAAACAACGCTCCTGTTCCTTAAAGATCCAGTCTATTTGAACGTTATTGCCCTTAGACACAGCAACTGTGATCATATTGATGAGTGCTCTCAAAAATACTTATTTCGACAACAAGAACAGACTTAAGAAATACTAATGTGTATTTCTTTAACTATTGTCATCATCTTTTCGTTTTTAATTTTGTTAAATATATTTGATTTAAATAATTTATTTTTCATTGTCAAATTCAAATTTGTCATTTTTGGGTTTATAATTCATTAAATTCGGAAGTGTTTTCTGGAAAATTAGATTGACCTATACTTAATCTGTATACACAGGTGTTGACCTTGCTTGTTAACCTCATTTCTGGCCTTGTTTCAAGGTGATAAGCAAGCTTCTAAAATGATTGGCTGAACCCAAGGACATCTGTTTATTTATAGTTCTGGGTGGGGTGGGGTGAGAAGTGGCTGATTCTTTTCTGGATCTTTCCGTTGTTTTAAAGTTTTACAAGCTTGTTAGTTTTCACTCTTACTGTGTTGCTGCTTATTCGAGCCTAAGTACGTAGCAATTTCCTTATATTTGTTTTGGTAATCTTGACAATGTATATGCTTTTGATGTGTAATCTAATTTTGTGAAGTTCTTGGAGCATTTCAAAATTAAGCGATGTACTATGGATATATTATTATTTTCAATAAAATTTTTATTACGAGTTGGAATATCGCTTAACCGGCTTAAAGCAGCTGTACCTTTTTTGTGATGTTTCTTCATGATATATGTGCTTGTTTTCTATCTTCGTATACATTTTTTTGTTTCATCATGCATTAACTGTTTATATCGTATGTGTTTCTTCATCTCCTTGTTTGAAAACGAGAACAATTAGACTTGTTCTAAGCTGCATTGCTCCACTTCTACAGCGTCCATTGTTCCTGAATAAACCGCCATGACGTGATCGCCTGTCAACCTGTTTTTCATATGTTGGACCCTCATTATTTTTTAAATAATCACTATTTGGCTCTCCATACTACATTGATCACAAGGTTAAATAAACTGGGGCTACATTAATCGTTACTTAAATGTAAATGAAAGCGATAAAATAAACGTTGATTCAAAGCTGGCTGGCATGGAACAGGAAGACGATTTTCCAGTTATCTCCTTTTCCACCATACTGGCTAAAGACTTTACACTTCCGGTCGTTAATTTTCCCTCACGTCGTACACTTTCGCGGATGTGGAATTGCCGTCATTATAATGAAGTTTATGATAAAATGTCTTAAACACAACACAACCTTCAATGTATGCGGCATATCGTTTGAACTAGTCCAAACAACACGCACACTGGAACAATTGCAATTCCATTTGTCCTGCGGACCTTTTGGAACCGTTTCTGAATCTCCTGGAGTATGGAAATTCCGTAGGTAGCAACCTGATTATTCTTGGAGATTTCAGCTTTTACTTTGACTGTCCTGAAAACCTAAACACATCCAAACTAGATACAATTCATGTTTAAAACTTTGAAGTCAGTTAACCAACCCACCCATAACCATGATCACAGTTTGGACTGGGGATTCTTCATCGACCTGATGATAATATTATACGGTCCACCCTAATATCCCACGAACTTGAATCATATCACTCCTGCATTATATGCCATCTGGACGTATCAGTCCCTAACCCTCCACCTATATTTGTTACTAAGCGAAACCGCCGTATGATAAATAGAACCAAATTAATGCATTACATCCAAGCAAATCTAAAAACTTGCTTACCTTCTACAAGAACAGAACTCGTTATTGCCCGAGTTCAATGATTGCAAAAGATGACCCTTCCACCAAGTGCATGGTATCAATTCAAACGTGTTCTCCATGTCAAAAGCAATGTTGGGGACCAGCTTCATCACTGCTAAATTAATAACGTGTTTTCGTTAAACACAGCTTGACGTATCAAATACATTGGTGCAAGCACATTGTTAGTCTCTCTCTCTCTCTCTCTCTCTCTCTCTCTCTCTCTCTCTCTCTCTCTCTCTTAGGATCTGTCGTTGTCCCTGCATTCAAGTAAATGAATCTCACATCCTCAAATTTGAAGTCTTGAAAAGGGAGTCTATAGATATGGGTGTGACAATCAGTGTTCTTGCTACTTACGTTCCTTCTTCTGACTTTTAATTAATGGCTGTCAATATTTTATGTTTTATGTCCTGTTTGGTCGCCTGTACTGGTGCATATTTCTGTCACTGACTGCATAACTGCCTTTCCGTCTCTCCGACAGTCAACCGTTCATTTACTCTGTGTACATTTTATATATCTTTCTATTAAATTGTGTTGGTCATGTTTCTGTGCTTGATTTACAATCAAAGTCATCTTCGTTGAATTTTGCCCTTATCATATGGACCCTTCAAACCCAAACCAAATAAATGTTTTATCCCCTAACAGGTTAGGCTCAGCTGTTCCGAAAATAGCGATCAATGCACTGCAAATTCTACTAACTTAACACTTTCAAATTGACTTCCAGTAAATTTTATAAAGAGTCCTTCTTTCTAATAATCATTACAGTTATCCCTGACATCAAACGGTAATAAGAGCCTTGGTCACTATTAGAAGACATGAATACATTTCAGGTCGTTCATATCCTACAACAACTGATTGCACGTTTCAAGTACATCTTTTCAATATCCAGAACCATCATATGAAACCTGAATATTAACTGTAATAATACACGATACGATATATATTGTTAGAATGACACGAAGGAATATCTGATGCTTTATAACCTCAAAGATTCCATAGACTTTTCAAATGCATCTGTGAAATCGCTACAACAATACATCATCAAAACATTGAACATAATAATGCACGAAGTCGTATCAAGCAACTTGTGTTCGTTATAAGAGAACTCGATACCATGAAATTTAAAGCAATGCTTATAATAACATGATTAAAAAGCAACAAACTAAACAATAAGAACATCAATAATAATAATAATAATAATAATAATAATAATAATAATAATAATAATATCTTGAAACGGAAATGCACAATAACAATAATTATATTATAATACTTAGTTTTCCTATTAGGTATCTTCTTCTTGCTGTTCCGCTTCTTCTTATTTTCATATTACTTTGCTTTCATTACTTTTATTATTATTATTATGGTTATTATTTACTTGAAATGAGTGAACCATACATGATGTTTTGCCTAGTATATGATGTATTATAGTCATGTAAACTTTCAGATTATAATAGTAATTACATAAAGGATCTCAGATATATTCGTAGCAATATGCCGCCTTATTTCTAGACTTAAGCCCTAATAAGATGTATTCATATTATGCCTTCTTTCTAGACTCAATCCCTAGCAAGATATATTCATATGCCTCCTTATTTCTAGACTCAAGCCCTAGCAAGATATATTCATATGCCTCCTTATTTCTAGACTCAAGCCCTAGCAAGATATATTCATATGCCTCCTTATTTCTAGACTCAAGCCCTAGCAAGATATATTCATATGCCTCCTTATTTCTAGACTCAAGCCCTAGCAAGATATATTCATATGCCTCCTTATTTCTAGACTCAAGCCCTAGCAAGATATATTCATATTATGCCTTATTTCTAGACTCAATCCCTAGCAAGATATATTCATATGCCTCCTTATTTCTAGACTCAAGCCTTAGCAAGATATATTCATATGCCTCCTTATTTCTAGACTCAAGCCCTAGCAATATATATTCATATGCCTCCTTATTTCTAGACTTAAGCCCTAATAAGATGTATTCATATTATGCCTTCTTTCTAGACTCAATCCCTAGCAAGATATATTCATATGCCACCTTATTTCTAGACTCAAGCCCTAGCAAGATATATTCATATTATGCCTTCTTTCTAGACTCAATCCCTAGCAAGATATATTCATATGCCTCCTTATTTCTAGACTCAAGCCCTAGCAAGATATATTCATATTATGCCTTCTTTCTAGACTCAATCCCTAGCAAGATATATTCATATGCCTCCTTATTTCTAGACTCAAGCCTTAGCAAGATATATTCATATGCCTCCTTATTTCTAGACTCAAGCCCTAGCAAGATATATTCATATGCCTCCTTATTTCTAGACTCAAGCCCTAGCAAGATATATTCATATGCCTCCTTATTTCTAGACTCAAGCCCTGGCAAGATATATTCATATGCCGCCTTCATGTGTTTATATGTAAAATTAAATTTATATTAAAAACAAAACATGTTTAACTGCTTTATTCTAAGACCGTATATGATTTTAGAGGCCACTATATCAAATTCAGATGTAAGTAAAAACTACGGTTAGTTATTTGCAAAGTCAAATCACTTTCGATTTGAATTTCTTGCAATCTTATACAGAACCGACTTTCAAAATCCGGATCAAAGTGAGCCTGTGCCTATATATGTTCCATCTTCATGTTGGTATTTACTGTCCGTATGTCTATCTGCAACGATCTCTCGTCGCAAGTGCAGATCTTTAAAGTCAGAATAAATATCGGTATCTGAATGATAACATATGATTAAGCCTAATCACTTACAGAGACAGGTGTTAACATCATTATCAGAATAGTTTACTTACATCAATCGTATATAATACTTATGTCCACAAAACAAATATATAGTGGCCTCTATGCCATCATTTTGTAATTCAAGGGTCTCGGTATCCGGAAGGATGGCCACTAAAGTTTAACCGGCTTGATGATGCTCTACCGTTTTTATGCTGTTTTTATGATTTATGTACTTTTGGTCTATCTTCGTCTCTATTATTGTGTTTCATCATGCATTGGCTGTTCAGTTCGTAGGTGTGTCTACATCTCCTTGTTTTGAAATGATCGGTAGTCAACCCGTTTATGCCACAAGGGACCCACATTAATTGATTTAAATGACCATTCCTTGGCTCTTAATACTACATTATGCTAGTGTGCTCAAGACTAAACTACATTTAGCATTACTTAAAAGTGAACAGAAAAGAACAAAGAAACGTTTTTACAAACCTGGGCTGATGCAATTCCCTATTAACGCGTCCACCGTTGTGTCAACAGTCACAGAGATAATACTGCGTATTGCAATATTCAACACAAAGTCAGTAGAACCACCGAAAAAGCGCACATAAATAGATAATTTTATCAACGATCCGATTATCGACGTCTTCTAACCTATATAAACATTGTAAAAATATCAAGCCCAATTGCGCGGATCTAACAACCATCGGTTACTCCATCACATCATTACCCCTCCACTCAGAGGCGGAATTGTCGTCATCACAAAGAAGGCCATGATAATTTGTCTTAAATACAACATAACCTTCAATTTCTGCCACACATCGTTTGAACTAGTCCACACAACACTCACACCGGAAACCAAGTATGTCCATATTTTCTGCCTCTACAGCCCTCCTCCAAGTAGAACAAACAATCTTACTGGATCTCTCATTTTGGAGCAGTTTCCGAATCTTTATGGAGTTTGGAAATTTGATACATTTCAACTTGATTATTCTTTGAAATTCAATTTTCACTTTAACTGTCCTGGAAGCTCATGCACGTCAAAACGTCTAGATCCCATACCTATTTTCATCCTTAAACAGTCACTTGACCAACTCATAAATGAAAGGATTATTCATAATGCTGATGACAATATTCTGAGATCCATCCTTGTATCACACGAACTTGCATCATGTTACCTCTGCATCATAGTCCATAACTCTCCACTTCTATTTGCTACATAGAGAAACCTTCGTGTGATAAATAGAACCAAACTAATGCACGCCATCCAATAAAACCTAACACAGTTCTTACCTCGTACAGCAGAAAAACTCGATAACAGCCTGCGCGCATTAGTTGTAAAGGATGCCCCTACCACCAAGTGCAGAGTATCATTTAAAAAGTGTTCTCCGTGGTATAGCAGTGTTAGGGACCAGCTTCCCACTGCTAACAGAGACAGCAAACAAGAGGAACGGCCTTGGCATTCCACCGGACTCACTATTCATAGACAAACCTATGAAGCCCCTTAGAAGAATTTCACAAACATAGCCTAGTTATCTAAATTATCCCACTGCACTTCTCCCGGACAAAAAGCACTTTAATTAGAAGAAAAACGTCTCAACAAATGAATAAAATACCTGAAACTAATGCATCTGAAAAAACGTATGTGGCACTGCATAAAGTAATCGGGATAAGTGATATAAAACCTTTAGTAACGCATGGTTTCAAACTATACAAAAAAATCCGGCAAATGTCCCAAATATTATATATTTGTCAATCGAGCACCGTGTTTCTGATTTAGTCCTTGATGGAATAAGGGCGATTTGTAATTGCGCGGCCAATATTATGCCTCTATGTGTCTGAGTCCGAAGGTTTAACATATTGGCGGTAACCATAACATTTGTAGCCTTCTTGATTCAGCACCACCTATAAAATAATTGTTTTTTTCCACATGTAGTTTATCGAGGGAGATTCCACGTTTTTCTCTACAATTCCTAAAGCTATATATGCCTTAGTTAAATTTTTCTAATATGTCATGTTACATTCATCACCCACTTTTTAATCAGCAGTCTGTTCTACTGACAATGAAGTGAACGCTTCACTTGCGGTGCCAAACGAAACAGTTTATATGCATAACATCCATACTACTGCTGATTGGTTCGTTTATATTTTAAACTCTATCTCACTTCAATTTAATCTCTCCACAATTGCTTTTTTTACTTCTTGTTTTTTTTCTATTTGACTTTCACTTTCCAGCTTTGCACTCTTAAATCTTCTCCCTGGATTGAAGTTTACTCTAGCTTCTATATGATTGATTTTGCATTCTTTTTTTCTTCTCTTTCTAAATTTAATTTTACACGATTATTTCCGAAGGTAACGCATTATTAGTTGCAATTCAATCTTGGGTTTAAACTTCAAATAAACTTCAAATATCTTAGCTTCTTATCAAAACTAGAGCCTCACATATCAAACCAAAAGTAAAAGAATATAAATTTCATTTCACACCATATACTAAACGAAAATATTCTGTATCGTTTTGTTTTGTCACTGGTTTATTTTTTAGTCAGTAAGATTATAATGTACTTCTATGTTAAAGCAACTCGTCAGTGCCTTATAGACAGATTCTAACTCTCTCAATTTAGTACTTTTAAAAGGCAACTACATTATATGACATTTTTAAAGAAAACATGCTGCTTTCTCAACGTTTTCTCAAATGTTTGAAATTAAAATCTTTCCAAGGGACAATGACAACTATGAAAATAAGTATATTTAACGTTTTAAGACCAATGATAACGCAATTAAAATTATTTAAATGAACTGAAATCATGTACGAGAACATCGTTTATGCAAGGTTATTTTGATCATAAAATATGATACAATAGGTAAACAAAAGCCAATATATGTAGTAAAGACCTAGAATTAAATTATGTCACTAGAATGCATTATCACAATGGTCACAATGTATTTTTGTTCCAAATGAGTCCCAATATACTTGGAAATGTTGATGGGTAAAAATGGTAAAGTATATTGTCTTTAAACGAATCCTCTAGAACACCAATATAGTGTTTTAGTAAATAAAACCAATCTTTAGTTTTGAAATTTCGATGAATGATTTAAATGATGAAGTCCTGTCATCTTGTACCATAGCACAGTTATAATGTATTCCACATACTAATTATGAAACAGTAATGAACACTTGTTTTCTGGTACATGCACACCGTTATGTAGCCTTCGACGCAAAATAAAGCCCTGAAAATGCTGCCGATTGTACAAATAAAATCCCATCCAAAATTGTATGCAAGTCTTGACAAAACGTATGCACACAAGATCTGTTCTCAGTCATATGTCAAGGACACGAGATTAATTTCAACTATAAAACAGCTATCCCCATTGCACAATAGCTAAATGAAACTTTCATGGATTATTGTATGCGGAATTCATTCCAATATACAAAACGACATCGCCATGTCACAAGCCACATTTTTGCAATGCAGGTATAAAGCAATGTGCCAAGTGTTCCATTTTGGACATTTTGTTTAGTATAAGTTCAGTTGAACGTCTAAGTACTTTGTCATTACAGGTTCACAAAGCCACAGCAATACATTATGAGGTAACGCCTGACACAAACGTTCATATCACTGACAGCGGTTCTTCGATGTGTGCAGATTATCAGGTTATATATGCTAAAGACTATGCAGGACTTCGCTGTTTAAAATCCTTTTTTTCAATCTCTTTGCATTAACCCATCTGTTACATCTGCTCTCCTTGATTTCTTTGTTCAGAACAAGCATACTCTCCAGATCATCTCAAACAACTGATAGATATATCGAAGTCCACGAAAGAGTTGCTGCTAAATGTTGGTTTTAGTAAATCAAAGTATATTCAGTAGCCCGCCAATAGTGAAGAGTACTAGCGTGCCATGCCAGGAGGGTTACAGTCTGAAAGACTATGTCGACTGTTCTCTCTTGGACGCTTTATATCTGCAATAGGCTGGGTTGTAAGCAAGATATTGTATATGTTCTCAGCTCTTCGAATTGAATGAGAAAGCGAGCAAACACGTAATATGCATTTGATTTGACATATGGTTCTCATTTCCTTTAAAATTAATTGATGTCATGGCATGCATCTTTTTTGATCATGGCAAATGGAAAACATATGTCACAATTATATCTGGATGACTTAAATGTCAGAAAAACACATTTGAACTGATCGATGTTTCCTCTCTTGACTTCCCAGGTCTATCAATTAGCTGTAGTCAATAGGTCTCACAAAGATATAATCTTATGGAGAAATAACCTCAAAAACGTTACAACTACACAATGAAATATATAAAATGCAATATTAAAACTATGTTTTGCCTGTTTAGTGACAGACATAACCTTGCTTATTTATTTCAAATGATATAAATAAATCTCCAGAGGATGCCCGCTGTATCATATTTAGACAAGACACCAACTTGCAGCCTGTCTATATGGATGATTCTTCCTCAGAGTAAGCTGATCACATACGCACGGAAGCTTGCCAAAGTTGCAGGTCTTTGTAGTTGTAACTAGTATAAATAGTTGGTTTTTAAATATACCATTAAGGTATTTACATGATTTCATTTTGTTTGCATAATGATAATAATAATAATAATAATAATAATAATAATAATAATAATAATAATAATGCTCCCTGTTAACTCTTGTAATCGTGCTTTGAAAGATTTAGTCTGTTACATGTTAGCAGCTTAGGCAAACCTGTGTTTTCAAGATGATGTAGCTAAACAAGAATTTACCTCACAAGTCGCAGATGTTTCTTGAGACTTTAATTTCTATGTATACAACCACATGTACGTCTTGACATATACCCCCGAGGCACTCGGTTGATTCAGTATGGTAGAAATGCTTGCGAGTGAACAGTTTAAGGTTTGTGTCATACGTGTGGAAAGTCAACACAAAGGTGAAAT
This sequence comes from Unio delphinus, assembly GCA_029339505.1. Taxonomy (NCBI): domain Eukaryota; kingdom Metazoa; phylum Mollusca; class Bivalvia; order Unionida; family Unionidae; genus Unio; species Unio delphinus. The sequence continues at coordinate 13,137,656 of JAQISU010000136.1, forward strand.
GCTTGCTTGTTTTCTCAGTTTTATATATCATGTGTTTGCTCTAACAAGAAGTCCAGAATGTGTTTACTATGGCATTCAACGGACAATATTAGTGAACGAATCCCATCTATTAACATGCTTCTAAAAACAACAGATAAACGGTTTGTTTCCTTGGGATGAAATATACTTTAGATGCTATTAAAATTGATTCGTAATTGGTCTACTAATGCATACGGAATTCTTGAATATTTTAAGCATATCGCTTGCTTCTAAAATATAAACAGTAATCTCCAACTGAATCATAAAAACCTGTTCGAATATTTAGATGCTATTTTAATGTAACAATCTGAAAATGTCTGACAAGAATCGAACAAAACAGATTGAATTTAAGCATACCTATGTAATAAACAGTTAAATACTCTTTTTAAAGTACAGATATGAAAACACTGGATATCAATCGTAGCTTTTATAGGCAGATGTCGTAGAAACGAGAATCGTATTCGATATACTATTATGTTCCAAATAGTAATGCAGTTTAATCGATTCCACGATAAAGCAAGTGTAATGACACTGCATTACTTTATAAATAAATATATATATATATATATATATATATATATATATATATATATATATATATATATATATATATATATATATATATGGGCGGTTGAATCTTTTTTCTGGCATTAAAATTGTAGAGCACTACGACAAGAGGTTTGCCCCACCCAAATGCTGCAAATCTTGTGAAATAAAGCATTGCCAGAGGTTTAACAGGGAAAAGAAATATATCCCCTTTGCAGTACCATCGATTCAAACATAGCCAACATATCATATCATGAATTGTTAATTCTGAATGGTGCCTCCAGTTGATACCCCAGAATCATTCACACGAGGAAGAGGATACAACTTCTAGTCATAAACCGCCAATGAACTATGACCTATATTTGCTCAATACCTCTGAATCAAGCATCATATCACAAGGTGAACTTAATGACCTTGTAAAAGATTTGGAAATAACCACTATTCCGGCAAAATCAATCTTACTTTAAATTTGGTCCTAGTTATTACGTAACCAAATGGCGTTCGCAGGACATTTCTCAAAGAAACACCGTTTTCATGAGAATTCATCCATGCATTTATTTGAGAGCTCAACATCTCATTCTAGTAATTGTCTTTTTTTAACGACAAGTTTCGAGAAGCTATGTGGACATTATATACACATTGATTATCGTGTCATTCGTTGCTAGAGAAGTGCAGTTCAACTTAAATTTCTAGGCAGCCAGCAGTAACATTGATAGTTATCCTTACCGGGAATACCTATAACATCTTTAGACGTACAAACACACAAAAAATACATCTGCCTACATCTTCAGTAAAATATGACAAGTCAAATGAAAATGAGCTGACAGAAGCTTCGGATCCAAAACTGAATGTAACGATCATCAACATCAAATAAAACTAGGTCGCAGCTGAGAACTGATGGATAATCTGCATTTGAAGAGGATGCATGAGTGAAACTGAATCGAAGTGCTCTTATTGATGGCCAATACTAACGAGTAGCAAAAGCCCCATCAAACATCGACTTTACGTGTGCTATTTACAACTCGTACGCAAATTAGTAAAGACAAGTACTGAAACTTTGAGCGGAACAACAACTACGAATCTGACATAAAGGGTGGCAGTGAATAACCATTACCTCTTCACTCAAATCAAAAATCAAAGATCATATTTTCTCTGGACAATTCAATCGAAATCTTTTTTCATTTCAACTCGTCAGTATTTGCAAAACACGATGCACCCGAACACATTTTGTATATTTATTTCAAAAGGTAATGTGCAAAAGTTGTTGTTGCGTTCTTCTACCAGAATACTAATATTGTAGTTCAAGTCACCTAAGTTCTTTTCAATAACATACGAACGCGATTACGCAGCCTGAATAGGATTGGGGTGTTTCAATAATAGAGCAAAATAAAACAACAAACGGAAAGGTCCAATTGTACGTATGTTGACATATCTCAGATTCATTCGAGAGTAAGGATCTACTGATTTTCTTTAATCACACGAATTTAGGTCAATGCTTAGCCAAAATAGAATCGCTGTGATCAATATTTTCAGATTAAACCATCCTAAGAGGAAACGTGACCTTATTGTCGGTAAATACCCGTGACAAGTCTAATACCATATCATTATGTCAAGCAACATCGTTATAAAGACCATGCTTTGCCACGGCTCAATAAATACATAAACTAAATATAAAACAGCGGTTGCCACTTCGATGGGATACAATCTTCAGAATATGCATAGACTGATAGTTGCAAGTGAATTAACCACTAGTAGGTGATGCAATCTTGTGTTTGGATCAAAGGAATATCGAATGTTGGTTGTAAATCCGCCCTTGACAGACTGCAGGGGGGCGACAGTGTCTGCTAATTATGAGAATCAGGAGTGAATCAACATCCACTCGGAGTTTAGCCAGATATTGTCCCCATTGGAATCGCTAGCTTAAATCGACCTTCTTGAGAACTAAATTGCAGTAGTCGCTCAACCACTGTGCGGAAATTATAAGTGAAAATAAGCTACTCCGCCGACATTCAAACTTGGCTGGAAGTTTGTAATTCTGGGAATTACATAGTAGCTTCAGACATGAAGCTGTTAGGGATGAGAGGAGCTCTAGCAGACAGAGGGAAATACCTCAGTGCAGTTTGTCCCGAGTCTATGGGAGACAAAGAAAGAGGAAGAACGGATTCAGAAGTTAGACAGACTGTTGGGAACTGGAGTACCAGTCCCGAGAAGCATAATACAGATTAGTAGCAGCACAGGACAGGATGGTGAAATAGGCCGTCACTTGGTCGTGTTAAAGACGAGTGATACGGTTTTAAATTTGAAGTTTCTTTGACAAATTGCTATATGTTATTGAATGATAATAGCTAGTTGTTTTTTTGAATTTCACATTTTGTGTATTCAATAATATACCTGTTGGCATAGCTGACTGGAGTTAGGAACTTTGCATGTCTCTATCACTACTTCAGTTTCTGACACAAACGAGCCAGGATGGGTCTTCTGTAACAATTTGATACAATATTGGGAGCATCCCTACCAAACCTAGGTAACGAGAAACATTTACAAAGAGTTACCTTCTTTTGTTTATCATGCCATGCTAAAGTAATGCATCTTAATGTTGTTTGTTGTGGAGAAATGTAGAATTTTTGCTGAATATAAGATTAAATTTCACTCTTCTGCATTTTTCTTACAACATAGCATATACACTATGAATCTGCATACATTGTGGAGAATTGTTAATCGACTAGGTAGATGGCTGTGTACATACAATGGGGAGATATTTATATTAAACCAGGTAAACGGCGTGTACTTACAAAGTGGAACAATCAGGTATACGGCTTTTTATTCAATTTCTCCACATTGTATGTAATCAGATTCACAGTCTAGAAGCTATGTTAATACTCTGATCATTTTTCAAAGACATGCTTTAAAAATAGATCAAACTTTGGGGTACAGGGGCGTGGTTAAAATTGATTATAATATGCCGTTAAAACATAACTATATCGAATACTTTTGAAATTGATTTAAAATGAGTTTGCTAATATTGTATGTAACATATTTGTAATCTGCACCTAATACGTTATGTTAATTAATTTAAAGATCTTAGTGATACACACAACTATAGTATAATCTAAGGTTATGTCTTGAAAATGTAACCTTTGTCAGTTACATATGGTTGTATTAGCTTGTATACCATTACAAAGTCGTCCTACCACTCCTGTGACTTAATAGTTAGAGAGTCCGCCTCGGAAGTGGGAGACCGTGGGTTCAATCCCGGGCCGCGTTATACCAAAGACTTAAAAAAAATGGTTCTAACATCTGCCTCGCTTGGCGCTCAGCATATCACTGCAGATATCGTAGCGATATGACTGAAACATTGTTAAAACTACGTTAAAAATCCTAATTAAACAAACAAACAAAGCAAGGTCGTCTCAGCACACAGTTTGCTTAGTGTATGCCGTCTTAATGCTAACGTAAATGTCATTAAAATAGACGTAGACAACAAATGCCTCTCTTATATACTCTTTCAGGTATACAGCTGGGTCAATAAATGTGACTACTAAGAAGATATTTAAATTGAAAATTAGTATTGAGAACATGAATGAGACAGGTCTAACATGCAAAATCTAATCTCAAATAAATGGAGTTATAAATGTTTGCTTTATCTATGTATTCATCTATTCTAAAACAATAACATTAGCATAGCCGCCATACACAAACATTCACTTGATATCCGTTTTACAATTATGACTCGAATCGATAGATATATCACTACGATGTCAGAAGATTATGGTGATGTATTGCATTGGGGAATCATATCGCATCATATCCCACCTAGTCGAATTATCATACAAGGGCGAAAAGTACTAACATTAACTTCTTAAAGCAGATTGCCTAAAGATTCGGCTGCTCGGCTGCAAGTAACATATATTTTTACTATTTTGGTATGACTCAGCCATGCATCGAAACATACCTTTCCAGCAACTCTAACCTCACCGATAACAGCTTCCAGTAATGTGGATCAAAAATTAACATACATAATCTAGCTGGCTTAATGACTAATATAACGTTTCAGCAGATGTTTATAGATACATGGCATCCAGTATATGCAGTATATGAAGAACCTGGATGAATCCGGAAAGAACCGCCATAAAACTGACAGATACTGGCCAGCTTTCTCGCATAACACTTATCGAGACTAGAACTCAAACGTACACATGTAGGTGTGATGTTCGCATTCTGCAGGCAAGCGCTACAAAGCACTGGGCCGACAACCCCCTTGCTCCCTCATTTTTGCATAAATCACATAAGTTCAAGGAAAGTTGGCAATGTTTTGTTAAATATTAAGAACTTCCGTAGTGAAATGCACCTATCGTAAACAAGACAGTCTTGTTCTTTTGTGTTAGACTTACATTATATGGCCTGAGTTGAATATATGAAGGGGTCAGAAGAATAATTCATTCTTCTTATCACAGGTTCAAGAAGTAAGTACAAAATCGTTATTTACAAATCTGTCTATGTTTAGACAATTGTAAATTCATATCGTCATATCAACCAGCAATATTATTCGAAATGCTTTCATACGGCTGTATGAAGGAAAGGTCACATTTTAAAACTGGATATCTGAATTATAAAAAAGACAGTCTCGAATACATGTTTAATACATGATTTTACGAACTATAGGTCGCTTGAGTTCATTGTATTCTCTATCACTGTCTATTCATACCCTATTTTCGTTGTGCCTCACTATTTCTTTTTTTCCTCTCTCTCTCTCTCTCTCACACACACACACACACACACATATATATATATATATATATACATATATATATATACATATATATATATATATATATATATATATATATATATATATATATATACCTTATTTTCGTTTAGCCTCACTATTTCCTTCTTTTCCTCTCTCTCTCACTCTCTCACACACACACACACAAACACACACACACATATATATATATATATATATATATATATATATATATATATATATATATATATATATATATATATACCTTATTTTCGTTGGGCCTCACTATTTCTTTCTTTTCCTCTCTCTCTCACTCTCACACACACACCACACACGCACATAAACACACACATATATATATTATAAAAAAGACAGTCTCGAAGACATGTTTAATACATAATTTTACGAACTATAGGTCGCTTGACTTCATTGTATTCTCTATCACTGTCTATTCATACCCTATTTTCGTTGTGCCTCATTATTTATTTTTTTCCTCCCTCTCTCTCTCTCTCTCACTCTCTCACATACACACACACATATATTTATATATATATATATATATATATATATATATATATATATATATATATATATGGCCTATTTTCGTTGTGCCTCACTATTTCTTTCTTTTCCTCTCTCTCTCTCTCTCTCTCACACACACACACGCACACACACACACACACACACATATATATATATATATATATATATATATATATATATATATATATATATATATATATATATATATATATATATATATATATATATAATAAGTGTGAGAATAGCACTATTATTATCCATCTCTTAAAAGATCATGTTTGTAATAGACACCCGTACACAGATACACACACGCACAGACACACAGACACACATGTATATATATATATATATATATATATATATATATATATATATATATATATAGAGAGAGAGAGAGAGAGAGAGAGAGAGAGAGAGAGAGAGATAGAAAAAAGAGATAGTCAGACATTGAAACATATACAGATAGACAGTGAGAGTCAGAGAGAGACAAACAGAGAAGTATAAATCTACTGCAAACAACGGAAGGTGTTATCCATGGATTACATAGACGAATGATTGATACTAGTAGGTATAATTATTATTTTAATACAAACAATACAATCATCTATGTTAGAGAATTTTACTCTACGGAGATTCTAACCCAGTGGAGGAGGTAAAGGGCACCCATCGTCTTGCCTACACTCACGAGCCCATATTTCCCCCACGACTTAACACACGTCACCAAAACATGTTCGACAAGATATATATATATATATATATATATATATATATATATATATATATTGTCTAACATATTTTGGTGACATGTGTTAATATATATAAGCAGAAGGGGCGAATCGGACAACTTTTAAGTAGCGTCTATTTGGCAAACCGAGGCTTCCTCCAAATCATAAAATTAGAGTGTCTATTTAGCAAACCAAGGATTCCTCCAACTCGTAGGAAAGTTTCCTTTGGGAGACGCAAAGTCGTTGTCCCACTTCCTCTGCTGCTATCGGGTAAAAAATCCTTTTAGGCTTTAAATCCTTAAAATTGCTATCATTTTACGATGAAGGTCTTAAGACGAAAATCTTTTTATTATTTCATAAACAGATTAATTTGTAAAACGTCACATCGTAAATCAATTAGATTATTGAACTGGTCAGTGATTTTAAAACTAATTCTCGTTAACGAACCATTATGACATCGCATATAAACTGGATTAGTTGGATCATAAATGACTTTAAACCCTGAAGGAGTTGTTGGTGCAAAAGATTATAAAATATATCCTTGTTGAGCATGATTTGATCTTTGGAGATTTATTTGATAATTTTGTTCGATAACATCACATACTAAATTCAATGCAATCATCGAGGATATATTGACGTTTTGAGGAGCGATTTGCCGCACGCCTCCGTCTGGGTCATTATTATACTTGAGGATTGTTGTTGTTTGTTATTGTGCTATCATCCATGGTGTCATTGAGAGATTTTTCCATCCCTGGGACGTTATATCCTGTTAATTTGAAATGAAATAAATCTTCTTCTCTTAAATTATATGCGGATATATTTTTTTTTCTCGTTCATGTCTTTTGTCAATATATTCATCAACAGATTTTATTTTAAAAAAATCATTTAATTTTTTAATATCTTTTATATATTTTATATTAGTGTTTATATCTTTTATTCTTTTCATCACGTGAACCCCTTACATCCAAAAGATATTTTTGAAAACTTTGCGTAGTCGTTCTCTATTAAATTCGAATGATACATTTGTTGTTTTCTAAAAACACATTAATGTGTTTATCTAATAGAACCATGTATGTACTTTGTTTATCACCGTATTCAAATTTAAAACGTAACCTTGAGAAACCTAGAGAAACCCTTCCTATAGAATTCAAAATATATTTTCTTTACTTTTTTGTATCTACCCACACCCCAAGAAGAGATATAGATTAGAGAATTTTTAATCCATACTCTACTGATATTCGAAATAAGGCCATGCGATAATCGGCATCAATTGCTATGCATGTACAGATGAGGCCATATTACATCACGGCTAAGCAGACATTACAAACAACAATCACCGTATTGTTCGAAGGAAAATAATTCTAACCTGAATGATAGTATTGTTTGTATCAAAACATTAATAATGCCTACTCTATTCAAGTATTCTTCTATGGAATCCAGACATAAGAATTAATGTTCCGTTTTTGACATATCTTTAAAACGAAAAGATTTTCTTGAGAGAGAGAGAGAGAGAGAGAGAGAGAGAGAGAGAGAGAGAGAGAGAGAGAGAGAGAGAGAGAGAGAGAGAGAGGAGGACTCTATTGAAATGTCATACCATGCTGCGAAAAAAACAATATTATAATAGTTATTGATATTAGTTACTAGGTTTCTGGTATCCATTTATTTTATAAAAATTGTTTTGAAAATCAGATTGCACCTAAGTTTGCTCTTGCTTTGAGAAAAATTGAAAAATAAATTTCGTCCCGAATGTGACACCTATACATATGCATTGAAATATAATGATAAATGTACCGTTAGGTACATGTAGTATCTGAAGGGAGACCACCGTGTCCTGGGGATCATATAGCATACGATTAAGGTAGTAGGCCCATACCCGAATAGCTGTCGATTACCCTTTATAAAGGATGTAGAGACCCTTCATTCGATCTAATCAGATGATTCTTGCTCTGATTTACAACTCTTTCAATTTCACGCGTTATTTAGTTTTCTGGGTTAAATCATGTAATATTTGACCTTCGCTTTGAAAATATCTTATAACGTTGTGATATTTAGCTTCAACCAGGAAGAGATGTTACATAAATACATGGTTACGCATGGCTGCGATAATATAAGAACGGATGTATTAACACAAACGGAATGGTAACGGAATGATATCAACATATGACTTTTGCAGAATTGAAGTAGGTAGTAATTTATTGATTTATTATAAGTAATAGTATTTACACTGGATGGTATGTATGTAATATATCCATATGTTGAAGTCATAATTTAGGGTATACTACCAGTGGTATACACGACATGTTTGTGTACATAAAAGGGAGTGTGACAATTATATAGATATGTCATAGCATGCTGCGGAGAGAATAAAAGTCACTATTGTATGTTTAGAATACATTTATTTAATAAATACGTTTTGGAAATCAGACTTCATTTAGATAGATGTTGAATATATATGACGATGTTATGATGTTCACATGCCACAAAAATAATGTATTCTGGCCGTAATCAATAGGCTGTCGGTAATCGTTTATACCCAAGGGTAAGGACTCAACACTCACCGTTGAGAGATGTTTCGTAGTTTGATCTCCATTTCGTTCCATTGCGCGTGTTATATAGTTTCCTTTTTTACAGCTGGTATGGTGCATCTTTCAAGTCAAATAAATTTGTATAACTTTTTGATATTTAGATTCAATCAGGAAGAGAAGTAACTTTACATATGGTTACGCGTGGTAGCGTTGATATAGAAAAGTGTCTTAAAACTAGTTGAATAGTAACTTGAAGTCATCATAAGTGGCCTTTAAGCACGGAGGTTGGCAGTCATTTATTTTCTGATAATAGGGCATATCTTAACAGTGTATGATCTAGATGTAATATATACATAAATCGAAGTCAAACAGACTAACTAATTTCATCATTCATTGTACACATTCTCGTGTTCTGGCATGGAAAGACAAATACTTCCAGTGCTTGACGATGTATGGCAGTGTGGATGGAGCAGGGATGGTGGAAGATGAACGTTCCACCGCGACGTGGATCGGATCAGTCGGGAGCTCTTCCCATTAGCTAAAATTGTCATAATATTTCAACTAAAATGCTTCGAAGGCACCGTATCAATATAGCATCGGAAGAAAATAAACCAAATGCTATATGTGTCGTAAATTTCAAAAATATATATTATGCCAACCGTGTCTCCTTCGAAAATTAAATGATCAGTGCCTCAGTTCTGTAAAAAATGGTATAACGTTTGTCAGGTGACATACTATTACAAAATAATTTTGATCTTATTGCATAAAGTATGAAAAAAATATATGTATTATAATTCAGTATAGAGTGGGCATGTTAGAGAAACATATAAATGCAATTATGAATTACTCAATGAACTATGTAGACTATGCAAGTAAATGTGTACAAAATTATGTATTTGAATGTATGAGACAAATAGGTTAGGTAGTATGTTTTATTTTCACATAATCATTTAAATATGTGCACATTAAAAATTTATATTTATGATTCATCTTCACTAAATGTTTATGTGCACATGCATGATTACACAGGACCAGTTTCAAGAATAAGTAGCATGCTTATTAAATGTGAACCAACGTATATCTGACTGCTGTGCAGGAAGTATTTCGGACAAGAAATACAATATTATATTAGCTATTTATATTAGTTCCTAGCTTTTTGGTATCCATTTATTTTATAAAAATAGTTCTCAAACTCAGAATGTACCTAAGGGTGCTCTTGCTTTGAGCAACATCGAAAAATAACTTTCGTCATCCATGTGACACCTATACATCTGCATTGAAATATAATGATAAATGTACCGTTTGGTACATCTAGTATATAAAGGGATATAACCGTGTCCTGGGGATCATATAGCATACGATTCAGGTAGTAGGCACATACCCGAATGGCTGTCGATTACCTTTAACAAAGGATGTAAGGACTCGTCATTCGATCTAATCAGATGATTCGTCTTATGATCTCCAACTCTTTCAATTTCACACGTTATTTAGTTTTCGGGGTTAAATCTTGTAATGTTTTTCCTTCGCTTAAAAAAATATCATTTAACGTTGTGATATTTATCTTCAACCAGGAATAGATGTTGCATGAATACATGGTTACGCATGACTGCGATAATATAAGAACGGATGTGTTAATACAAACGGAAAGGTAACGGAAATATATCAACATATTACTTTTGCAGAATTGAAGTAGGTAGTAATTTGTTGATTGATATTAAGTAATAGTACTTAACACTGGATGATATGTATGTAATATGTTCATATGTTAAAGTAGTAATTTAGGGTATACAACCAGTGGTGTACCTGATATGTTTATGTACATAAAAGGGAGTGAGATTATTATATAGATATGTTATAGCATACTGCGGAGAGAATAAAATGCACTATTATATGTTGAGAATACATTTATTTAATAAATATGTTTTGGAAATTAGACTTTTTTTAGATAGATGTTGAATATATATCACCGTGGCAATATGGTCGTATGCCACAAGAATCATGTATTCTGGCCGTAATCAATAGGCTGTCGGTTAACGTTTATACCCTAGGGTAAGGACTCAACACTCACCGTTGAAAGATGTTTCGTATTTTGATCTCCATTTCATTCCATCGCACGTGTTATATAGTTTTCATGGTTACAGCTTGTATGATTTATCCTTCAAGTCAAATATATTGTATAACTTAGTGATATTTAGATTCAACCAGGAAGAGAAGTAACTTTACATATGGTTACGCGTGGTAGCGTTGATATAGAACAGTGTCTTAAAACTAGTTGAATAGTAACTTGAAGTCATCATAAGTGACTTTTAAACACTGAGGTAGGCAGTCGTTTATTTTCTTTTAATAGTGCATGACTTAACAGTGTATGATAAAGGTGTAATATATACATAAATCGAAGACAAAACTAATTAACATTGTAATGGCTGAAACCGTGCAAATTATTAATAGAGTATGTTATTTCTATTCGTTTATTTAACATAATATCTTGCAAAGTGTTCTGCGGCTAAAATAATTTTCGAAGAAATATCAAAAACATTTACTCGCTTTTAACTCGAAGTCAATATTAAAAATTGATGCAGCACATTGTATTCAACTATCATGTTTTTTTTTTCCTTTATCCCCCCTTTCCTTTCATTCTTTTTAAAAACGTTAGTTTATGTGTTGATTGTCATCTCTCCCTCTCTCTCTCTCTCTCTCTCTCTCTCTCTCTCTCTCTCTCTCTCTCTGTAACGTACACGTGATGATCAATATTTCTTTTTTATGTAAATGTCTGTGCACGTTACAACAATTTTATGGATATCAGTCTAAGATATTCGATTAATTTAAAATTGTCCCAATTATTAATGGAGTCACATTCCTGAATTTAATTCAGATTTTTTAAAATTCTACTTGAGAAACTTTCTGACTGAGTGCTTGTCATATAACATGTCTTCAAGTTTGGCAACATTCTCAACTTACAGTGAAGTTATCAATCCAAATCATATCCACATGTATTCTTTTGTTTGTCCATACAACAAAGTCACATCACTTGCGTTTATCAAGGTTAATTGACCTTGTATCTGGTAGTAGTAAGTGTGATTGAAGTTTAGTTTACTCTTGGCATGTTAACACCACCTTTATTGGATGGTTCAATGGATGTCAAGTACCTGTACTAGAATGAGCATTTCACGTCAACAATAACACTCGTTTCTTTACAATGTTCACAATCTTCCAGAGAATTTCGATTACTTTCTAAACAAGGATAACCAATTGACACATTCTGTCTGTGTTCTTCAAGAAAGATTTTCATCCTTTTCACTGTGTTCTTAAAGAAATCTTTTTATCCTTCACACAGTATACTTGATTATATCCTCCACTGTCACGTTTTCATTATCTACATCTGCCATCCGTACTGATTGAAGATTGTAGAAGTAAGGTACAAAGATATGCCTTCTGTTGAGATAATAACCGTGAAATCCACTATTTCCTGAAAATGTGTCGCTGCATTGTTTATATATATATATATATATATATATATATATATATATATATATATATATATATATATATATATATATATATATATTTATATATAATCTATATGACATTTTAATGTACTCTCTTATTCCACACCATCATTTGTACCGGTCCTGGAAATGCATCTTCTATTGTATTTGTGCTGGATTTTTCTTCATCACATATACCATCCTTTGTGGGCAACAAGAGTTTATTAATTTCATTAATTAGCTTGTTCTTCAGATTAGTGAACCGGAATAATATATCATGTTTTTATTTGCTGGAATGTTTTATAAGATTTCATTATCCAAGTCTAACTGTAACTGTTTGAGACAAGACTGAGAGTAGCTTGATGTGCTATTTCGATTTTCTCCCTTCCACTTGTGAAAGCCTGTATGTTTAACATGTAATCATATCATTTATATCATTGTGTTCAATACCATTAGGAAAACATTCGATATTTCGTTTAATTATAGTGCAGTGGAATACTTGGATTACTGATTTAAACTCTTTGGACAGTATTTGAACAACAGATCTACTTTCTCCGTTCTAATGATTATTGTATATGTTCTACGTCTTGCTTTAAATTTATTGTCATCGTTTATACTCTAACATTTGACATGGTTAAGAGTGTTGTTTGCCAGAGCACTACTAATTTTAAATAAAGACCACAAACCTTCTACCCAAAGTCTTAAGCTAATATTACCTAAGATGATAATCTTTAAGGAGATACGTTATATCTTACATATTAAACCATCAATCGAATGGTAAAGTGGACGGCATAATTTCACTAAACCTGAATACAAGTTAATATATTTGACAAAGATACTATCATGCCACAGTCATCATTACAACTAGTTTTCCTTGCTGAAACATTCAGTGTATGATAGCAATCTAAGTTACATAGCATAATGTCAGAGGAAAAAGTATTTCAATAATATTAATGTTAATATCAGAAATTAAACACACTGTAGGAGAATATGTCGTTTTGAAATCTTACACAGCCTAGGAGAATAGGTCGTGTTGAAATCTTACACAGTCTAGTAGAATAGATCGTGTTGAAATCGTACACAGCCTAGGAGTCTATGTCTTCCAGTTAAATTAGTATCATGAGCTCATGGGCAGCGTAACGTTTTTGTTTTTGTTAACCCATACGTCTTTCAAACTTGATTATATTGTGTGCATATTATGTTGTTGATGAGAAATGCCCGAAGCATGGCTTTCCACGAACGCCATGGTCATTTCCAGCTTTGGTACCTCAAACTCCTTTTCCGTTTTCAAACAGTGCCAACAAAATATCCAGATAATTGCTTTATGGCATGTGGTATAATATATAAATAAAGACATCATTGATTTAATTGTATTATGCAATAATGGAGGACGTGAACATATTTGAAAATTTGTAATGATTCCTTGTAATTCCAGATCAAAGATGTTTCGGGCATTGTGCTGCATCGTGCTCAATATCAGACGTTTTTCAACCTTCAAGATGGCCGCTCAAGAATGTCCTTCTGGATGTAAGTGCAGGGTAGATGAAATTTTCGGGAAGATCACCGTTTCATGCGAGACCATTGATCACAGTTTAGTGTCAGATTATTCTCCTTTCCCACACATCCTACCGAACAATACACGGGCGTTCTTCTTTAGGGTTGCAAAGGAAGCTCATATATTTGATGAATCGGTTATATCATTTGCAGATATAACCTGGGGGCATGTCGAGGAAATGACTCTACAAGGCATACGCTATCTTCAGTTGAACCACAGGAGACTATATGGCCTTTAAAGACTGAAGGTGTTACGCCTAACGGACAACACCCTGACAACCATATTACATCCTGAAGTTTTTCTTCTGACACCAAACGTAGAGGTTCTGGACCTCAGTTACAATCCGAGGTTGTCAATCAAAAGTGTTGTTGCAGCGTTAAATGAATCCCTTCCCAATTTACAATATTTGGATCTCTGTAATTTACAGACAGCATTAGGTGAGCCATTCATATATAACAGGGCATTTGCAAAAGCTATTGAAAGAAAACCTCTAATTACTCTCAACGTTAGCAACAGTAGGATATCCTTTATTGATGATGGACTCACTTCTGAAAATATCCGGTACTTAAACTTATCAAATACCTATGGTTCATGGTTGGCTTTTGATCCAAACATAAATTTAGCAGCAGAGAGGGTGAACCCTACAACGTTTTCAGACAAAATTTTGATTGAATCCTTAAAACCAGCCTTCCTACGATCTCATTTTAACCAAAAAAAATGTCTCAGGGGCAAAACCTACAACGTTTTCAGACAAAAAATTGATTGAAATTTTAACGAGCCTTCCCTACGAAATCTCATTTTAACTAAAAAAATGAAAACGGAGACTTTTACGATTTTTTAATAAATTTTGATCGCAACTTGTTGTCATCACCCTCTCTGCTGCTAGAACTTTCAGTTCTGGGTTAATAATTCTTTTACGATTTTAACCAAATATTTGATCCAGTCCTTAGGACGAAAATCATTTATGATTTCACAAACAGACTAATCGCTAACACCTCTTCTTGTAAATCAATCAGATTATTTGATTGGTCGGTGAGTTTGAAATTAATTCTGGTTAATGAATTATTATGGCATCGCATGTAGACAGGATTAATTGGGTTTTCAATAATTAGGAATCCTGGAGGAGCTGTTGGTGCAAACGAATAAAGAATATATCCTTGCTGAGCTTGATTTGATCGTTCGAGATTAATCTGATAGCTTCCTTCGATAACATCGCATACTAAATTGAGCGCAATCACTGAGGATATATTCACGTTGAACGGAGCGATATGCCTACCGCCACCGTCTGGGTCATTATTATGTTTGAGAATTTTTATTTCCGGTGATGCTGTTTTTTTCCATGCATCATGAATTATTTTAAAACTAATATCGATGGTGTCACTGAGAAGTCTTTTTAGTTCCGGTACGTTATATCCTGGTAGTTTAAATGTTGGGATATCTTCAACGCGGATTTTATATTGATTTGCAAATCCTGTTCTCGATGTGGGGTTTTTATCATCGAGTATTACTTGAATAATTTGTGAATTAAATGTTTCCATATCGTCGATAATTTTATTGCATGTTTCTACGACGCTGATAAATTCATCTCGGCTGAGAGAGCCGGATTTAAGAGATATTAAGAACAGCGATAAATCATTATTCATTGCTGTGAAATTTTTAATGATTTCAGGTTCATTAACAAAATTATATCCCTGCAATGGTCCACCCTCCGCCCTATGTTCGTATGCTAACCCAAAAAACTCTATAAATATGTTGTATTTTTTATAACTCCTTATTGGATTTTTAGGTTTTATCCTGTCTGTGACATAATCAGTTTTTTGTGGCTCTGGTAAATCAACGGTTTCCTCCAGAGTTTTACTCTGGGGCGGTAATTCAGGCCATCCTAGTACGGTTCTTATCGAGCTGTTATAGATATCTACGACGTATCCTTCTGTGCTTATCTCAATTGCGGATGATAGCGTCGGTTCATGAACTGTTATAGCGATTTTTGATTCTTTTCCAGTAATCGATTTTATTCTACGCGCGAATTCATTATTGATTTGTTCGATTTGGTATGACCCTGTTGGTATCGAAACGACGTTCCAGTCTGGAGTTCCGTCGGGTTTATTCTTATTTGCAAACACTAAAGAATTATTCGGTTGTTGACCACCAAATGATTTTGATCTGATATTAGGCCCACTGTGATACATTCGTAGTTTTGCTAGCGCTATCTCCTTCACTGGGACCGGAGAGGGGAAATTCACACTGAATTCTGGATTCGTTGATGTTATTGATATCATGCTTGTTTGTACTGGGTTCGTGTTCTCCACTATTCGTTGAAGTAATTCCTGCGGTGTTGTCATTGTTATTATACTCATGATTTATTTCTAATTTTGGTATCGAGGAATCATAAATACTGACCATCACTGAGAACTCACAATCTGGTAATGTTGATATTATTGAGATCATTTTGTTTTTTGGGTTCGTGTTTTCTAATTCCATCGGTGTTGTCATTGTTATTATACTCATGTTGTTGCTCTAATTTTGATTTCGCGGGAAATCAAAAATACTGACCATCGCTGAGAATTCACTATCTGATATAATTGTATTATCGAGTGACGACGATATCATTAATGATAATTGCGAGTATGCGGTTGATGCAATATGAAATTGAAGTAAGTAATTCTGCAGTTTACTCTGGCTGCATGATGATATCTTTTTTGCTATCCCGGTCGATATACCCCCGATTGTAGCCACCGCAGAAATGCAAATTGGAACTACGACCGGGGCAATCATTGTAACCGATGCAAGTATTATTCCGGCGCCAGTGAGAACGCTTGACACCGAGTACATAATAACATCAATTGCGGTGATTCTTCGTCGGTATTTTTTTATTTTTATTTGATACTCCTCAGTGAGGGTTTTGAGTCTATTCTGAAATTCTCTGACCTGATCATAGCGACATTGAGTTGATGAAATCATTGTTATTTTAAAAACGCTAGCGTTTTCAATTGTGAAATCCGAACGATTTTCCTTTCAATTTAGTTATTTACTTAAATCCGCTACGAATTCCACATACCAGGTTGCTGAAACCTTAATCAAATTTTTATCAGTAGCTGTTATAGTGAACTTTTCAGTTGTATCCTTGTCGATGATCGTTGAAATCGTATTATTAACCCCGGATGAACTCGACGATGATATATTAAATTGAGTCAATGGTGTTACTAGTGTTAATCGATAAATACCTTTAACGGTTGCAGTGATATCTAATTTGTTGTTTGTAGGTGTCCACTCAAATGATCCGTGTTGGATTGTGTATACTACGTTATTGGTTCTATCATGAGGGATTTTTGTTTTTTCAATGATTGTTATCATCCTCGAAAAATCACCTTTGACGGCTTCGATGAAGATTTTCGTCTCATCGATGGATTTTTTAATATCAGGGATTTTTATTTCAATTTTATCCAACTGGGTTCCAATAAATTTATCAATGATATTTCTACGAAAAACTGAAAACTGTTTTCCGTTTTCTTCAATTCTAGATTCAAGTGTTGTTAGTACAAACACAGAATTGTTTAACTCATCGTTGAGAGTTTTTAATCGATCTGTAATCGTCGAAACGAGTACACCCGGTTTGAGTTTACCCTGATCGGAAAACAACGTGATAGTATTCTCGATTGCGTTTTGTTGTTTAACTAAAATATCATTCAATGACACATCACTAGTTTTCAATTTACCCTGATCCGAAAATAACGCAACGGTGTTCTCGATTGCGTTTTGTTGTTTAACCAAAATATCATCCAGAGAAATATTACTGGTTTTCAATTTACCCTGATCCGAAAATAACGCGATAGTATTCTCGATTGCGTTTCGTTGTTTAACTAAAATATCATCCAACGACACATCACTAAATTTCAATTTACCCTGTTTGTCTTGAAATACAACTATTTCATTAGGATCAACATTTGTTAAGTTCAACGTCTCAGCTATTTTATCTTTGATTAGTTTTTTTACATCCTTGACAGAATCAGGTGGTGCAGTGCCATCGGGTTTGGGTTTCAAAGATCTCCCCCAAATATCAATCATGTTATTGTAAAACTCTTTCTCTCTCTAAAATCGTTTCGATTTCCAGCGATTACTAGTGTATTCATTCACGACAACATGTGGTGGTTTTCCGCTTGGGTTACTCAAGGAGTTAGAAATAGCGTCAAGGACATTTAATACTTCGCTGCCGCATATTGGTGGGTCAATCATTTGTTGTGTTGGTAGCGTAGAATACCAAGTCTTCATTGGAAGGGTTTTTATATACCGCATAAACTCTTTTGGTGGGGCTAATCCATATGAATCGAAATAAACAATCCCACGTGGATCAATAGCGTATGCAACCCAGTGAGTTCCGGGTCCGGTGCTGTTATCTAAATTAATGATTCCGGTTTCAACGCTGTTTGGTTGATGTGGTAATTGATCTTTCATAAAGACACCTCTGAAGTTTTTAATCGCTAGTTTTTTAGCAGCATCCATTAAATCAAAATTGGACATAGGAACCATCGAAGATTTGGGAACCATAGGTTCCTGAATTAATAAATCGTTCCTGGTAATCTTAGACCCTTTCCGCTGTACCACGAATACGGGGTTCCTGGTAGTCTTAGACCCTTTCCGCTGTACCACGAATACGGGGTTCCTGGTAGTCTTAGACCCTTTCCCTTTTTTTATATCCTTTCCCAGTTGCTTTCTTTAGTGCCATTCCTGCTGCAGTACCAACGGCTCCTAACGCAGCCGCTTTAGCCACCGCTGGGGCTGCTGCTGAAATCAATGCTGGAATCGCAGCTAACAACGGAAATATACCGCCTGTTTTAATCATATTTTTGATAGCAGCCGCAGAAAGAGTAATCTGAACACCTTTTTTGGCTGCAAGTGCATCATTGAAATGTTTTATTTGACGAGTTGTCAGTGATAATTTATTTGCACCACCAGTCATTTGGTTGGGTTTCAACTTGATTGTGGTTCCACATTTTTTAGCTGATTCCGATTGCAATTTTTTTAATTGACCGGGAGTTAACGCAACACTAATAACACTATATGACATTATACATAATTGATTGATTCTAAATCGTTTACAATTTCACTTACATGTTTTCCACTGGGGCATCTACCACTCTCATTCTTCCACCAACACCTTCGAGTAGCATTGATTTATCACTGAGAATGACAGCAACCGCTCTATAATCAGCAATAGCACCACGAGTCACATTAGCTCTAAAGTGTATATCAAAAACAGATTGTCTCATCAAATCGAGATGTTCCAGTGAGAAGTAATAGATCGGATACAGATTTTTAAAATCATATTGTGATATTTGCAAACCAGTATCGACATTTTGATCGCGTGCCATAAATGACAACAGACGATGATAAACTCGTGCAATATGATTTTCTGTGTAATTAAGTTGTATATCCTCGGATGGTTCCTGTTGGCCGTTTATTCTCAGTGAGACGTCTTTCACACCTAATTGATCAAATATCATATGACTGAAACGTTGATCGCCAACTCGTGCGTTATCCTGTAACGCAATAAATATATGACGTGGCGCAGAAACGCCTTGTTTTGATGCTAGATTCCACGTGAATAACCCGTTGATATTTGATTGCTTCACATCTGTACTCACGGTTAGCCAACTCAACAACGACTTTCCTCCTTGGTCCATAAATGATAGTAATCGTTCTTCTGCGGTGATTGCTGGAGTCAACACTGGCATCCACAATGATATTTTTGTTAAATTGACTTTACCGGCATCAGCATTTGGATTTTCAGCATCTGCTGGAATCCTCCAGATTGCGTCACTATCATCACTCTTTCGTACAAGCGATACTGTATGCTTCGCCCCGTAGATAACTTTTCTGACGTTTCTACAGAATCCAAATATATGATGCAGTGGAATCGCGCATGAAAATGATTTACGCGCTCCTTGCAACATTGAAATACGTGTTGCAGCTCCTAGATTGAAATTAACGTCGTTGTTTATAATCATATTCTCGACATCAGCATCACTATTATCACGTTTTTTTGGTCGTCTTACAACAAATGGATTTCCTCCAGCGGTATTCTTACCATCTTTTGCAAACATCATAGAGGGTCTGCTGATCTTGTATAATCATCAGAATATCTCGCTAACCTGATTATTGTTGTAGCCACATCAACATCGCGATCTATGGACTCAATTTCCTTTCCATCAATGAGATATCTAGCACTCTCAAATAACGCCATAATACCATTATTGACAAAACCGACTTGAGTACCATCTGGATACGGTGCTGGTACAGCAGGAGTGTCATCAGCTGTTACAAGTTCTCCTTCTACTTCAATAAACGCTTCACAGGGCAAAAAGTATTTACTGGTATCATGGAGTTGAAGTTCAATTCTTGCTCGACTATTTGAGTCTATGGCATGATAGGCGTAATATTGCGAACTGGGGCATCTATATCAAACGCTGGATCAGGTGACTGTTTGAACATTTTATTCTATTTATCAGAGTCTAAATCGCGATTTTTCATTTCATCGTCGTGTTTTTTTAAAGCCACTTCCTGCTATCATATTTGCAATATTGCTTTGGTCGGGGGTTAAAGCCATCGACGCTAATTTTTCGTCTACTGCGTTATTTATAATTCTACTAACACTTGCAGGCATTTCCGCTGTAGATGGCAATGGTACCGGTTTCTTTTTTCGTCTCACTAATGATGTTATTTTATTCTTCGCAGTTGAAAACGCTTTTCCAGCAAAATCTCCAACAGCACTAATACCCTTATCACGAATAACATCAATGGCTTTCATTCCTAGTTGTTTAGCAAACGGCATCACTTTTGGAGCCATTCTCGCAAATAACCCTGCAATGGTATTGCCTAAACCATCTCCGTAGTATGCTCTATAAACCGGAAACCGTGAATTAACTACGTAGACGGGGGTTGGTTTATCATGATTGTAGTGTATGATCATTATTTGAAATCAGAAACAATTTTTCAATTGACTTTTCAATTCAGTCACTATGATACCCATTTGCTAACTCGTCAATGAAATCTCGATATGTGCTGATATCCATGATACCACCCTGAAATAATCGTCTACAGATATCAGCTGCTTCATTAATTATTTCCGGTGAGTTATTTCCAGCTCGGAAACCTCCTACAAGAACTTCTAATCGTGATATATCATTGATAACACTACCAGGACATGTCATGGTAGAGTCATAGACTCCAGCGTTGAAATACTTTGGATTTCCAATCGAATATCCTTTTCCGCTTGTTTCCTCAGTTATACCAGTTGCGCCCTTACTATCATCAAGTAATTGCCTTTGTCGGCCTCGACTTTGTTTTTCTCGTTCTTGTTGTTTTTGTATACCATAGCTATCAACTCCTAATTTAAAAGATCTATACTCAATTGTATCCTTTTTCAAATTACCAGTAATCACCTTATTCGTTTTATACAACCAATTAACCCATTCATCTCGGCTTATTCTACTGTTTTTATACTCGTCTTTTAAAAAATCCTTTCTAGAATCAAAGCTTTTTGCGGCAAAATCACCAAAAGTCGAATAATCGTTGATTTTTATTAATTTAGGTTTTTTGATTTCTGTTATAGCTTCTTCGGTAAGTTTGTCTATAAAGGGAACACCTCTTGGGGTGACGACATCAACAGGTTGTGGTTCAGGTGTGGAAACTCTTTGAGTTTCAGGCGCAGAATCATCAATATCAGCTAATCGTTCATACTCGCGCTGAGTTTTTATATCACTGGATAACTGTTGTATCCCTGCGCGTGTTTGTCCGGTCTCTGCTGCTATCTTTTCAAGCGTATCAAGCAGCGGCGCCTTCTTTACTCGTTCTCGCTCAGGAATATCTCCGTATATCGCTGCTTCAGTTAACTTTTTCACATCTTTGGTCGCACTTGTTATCGGAGTAAACAGTTGTTCACTTGACACAGAAAAGTCAGTCTGCGCTTGTTGTCGTTGTTGCAGTTTATTCCGTACAGAGTCACGAATTGGTACAAATCTCCTGATTGCATCCAGTCGTTCACGAGCCAATCGGGTTGTTAATGCTTCATTGACCATTATTTAAAATCAGAAACAATTTTTCAATTGCAAAATAATTTTTTAATCCGACCTAACACCATCGTGGAAGTGATCAATCCGAACCAGCCATCAATTTTTTATTCACTGATTTTCACATTTTTAATCAAAAAAATGCTAAAAAAAAAATTAAAATCTCTCTGAGGGACGGTCACAATCAAATAATGATAAATGGTCAATCAAAATTGTTCATTTTCTTGAATTAACGCCCGTAGGTTTCTAACTTTAGAATTAACCTCCTTTTTCAATTCGTATTCGTACCCCAATTCTTTTCGTATTCGTTCTACGATGGTATACAACGGAGCGAACACACTTACGTCACTGGAAAATGCGCGAGAGTCCCGAATAGAATTCTGAATTCTTTTGATGACCGCATACTTCTTTGGTAGCATATACTTGTTAGTGCTAACTCCGTATTCTATATCCTGAAAATCAGACATGATTTGATCAGGATTTAACCCATCTGATAGTTCAATATCCCAACTTTTCAATTTTGAAATCTCGGATTAAATGCACTTCATGTTTTCAGAATTCATTATTCTATTAATAATGATATATTTCTAAATGAAAAATATGACGCATTAGACATAACTAAATTGAATTTTTTGTCCCGTCCTTTTTGAAATAGCCGATCGACAAACCCCATCTGCAACGAATCGTACTGAGGCTCTACAAATAATGAAATACTTGCCGGCTTCATATATTGATTTAAATATTTTCTCTTCGTTAGTTGTTGTATTCAAAGATTTTACTGGTCTCGTTTTTTTTGAACAAGTGCCAGTCCTTCCTCGTTTGGAATTCTCACTCTGTGTGATTGCTTGCAGATTTGATAAAGAATTGTTCCTTGGATTAGAATCCTTGTGATCGATAACAAAACCATTTTTGATCAATCCATTAAAACATTCAAATACGAAACGATGATTGTAATATTTCTTCTTTCCAACAGTAAAGAACAAATACCCCATACCATTATCCCACCCAACTGGGTTCTTCAGTCTACAGTGTCTTACAACACCATCACTGGATGCTTCATAATTTGTACTCACTGGGTGTGGTCTGAATTCCTGGTTCATTAGTATACTATACTATTTGTCTAATTCATTGACTGATCCATTGCAGTGATTCATTATACATAAACCTTTCATTTAGACACTTGTTTTTAGTATAGCATGAGGGAGTTCAAGAGATTGCCTTCGAAAAATGCTGAATTCAATGCTGATAAGGAGTTTAAGAGATTATTGAAAATCAATCCTAGATTTAATCTCGATAGACCCAAAAAACGTAACAAACGTCCAAGAGACGGAAACATGAAAGAGTTTAAGAGATTATTGAAAATCAATCCAAGATTTAATCTCGATAAACCCAAAAAACGTAAGAAAATCAATCCTAAATTTAATCTCGATAAACCCAAAAAACGTCCAAGAGACGGAAACATGAAAGAGTTTAAGAGATTATTGAAAATCAATCCTAAATTTAATCTCGATAAACCCAAAAAACGTAACAAACGTCCAAGAGACGGAAACATGAAAGAGTTTAAGAGATTATTGAAAATCAATCCTAGATTTAATCTCGATAAACCAAATAAACGTAACAAAATCAATCCTAGATTTAATCTCGATAAAACCAAAAAACGTCTAATAGACGGAAACATGAAAGAGTTTAAGAGATTATTAAAAATCAATCCTAGATTTAATCTCGATAAACCAAAACAAACGTCCAAGAGAGATTACACCTGGAAAGATGCTCAATTCAATCTCGATATAGTTTCTAATACACCAAAGAATACAATTCTTGATAAAGCCATGATTAGTAAAATCAGAGACTGTTTTAATGAATTCAAGCGTGATGGAGCATCTTATTGTTGGTCAACATTTCGAATTGATGGTGTTGTTGACGCTACCATGAGTGATGAAAAAGCAGCAGTGATAATTTCACGTGTTGGGGAAAAAAGGCATTTTTTCCGAATCAAATTCATTATCGAAGTCGATGGCAAATGGATTGTTAGGGATAAATTTGAACCAATCCTCAAGAATAAAAATGCTGTCATTGTGAGTAGAGATTCCAAACCAGGAATTCTAACCGGAATCGATAAGCCATACTACGAAAGATCTTATCCCGTAACAGCAATGGTTTATGGGATATATCCGTTAAATGATAAACCCGATATCGCAAAACTAGCTCCTATGAAATATTCGTCAGGGCTTAATTGTGTGGCAGAACGAATAATAGAACACTTCACAAATGCATCCCGAGGAAATAAACTAACTGATCTGCGACGTAGGAAAATAACCGAGTGGGAACTGACAGTGAAACAGCATGGTGCAAAGATTTCTGATATAGCTAAATTAGAAACATCATTAAGATTTCCAATAACCGTTATGACGATAACCGGAGAGGTTTTATACGAACCGAAATATAACAAAAATGGAGCCCCAATACAGATTATCGATCATAACAAACACGCGTGGACACCTGCGGTAACAATATTTCCACGAGAACGAACCGTGAAATATATCCCTAAGGAGTTCGTCGGGGATGTTTTCTATGAAGAGAGATTATTCGATGCTATTCATGCGTTGTGTAAAGATGATCCTGTGTCAGTGTGGTTACTTAGAAGTGATGAAGATCCCGAAATAGGATTCGATCAATTTGTAAAACCAAATGGTGAATTATATCGCATTGAAGAATTAGATAATAGAATGAGAAAAATCGCTAGTGATTTTTCACCGGAGAATTCCCATGAAAAACTACTCACGGATATTTTTACTATTCCATCAGTGGTAGCTCACTTCGCAAGAGAAAAAAACTCATGGCGTCCAACACGAAGTGATTTTCTCGAGGATGTTAAATTGAGTTGCGTCGAATTCGGTCATGGAGGACTGTGGAATACGAAATACTCACGTGATGGTATGATTTCAATTGATATATCTGCGTGTTATCCCGGAAGTTTTCTCGGATATGGGGAATGCGCTGAGTACTTCAAACGATTTGGACACCCCACGCATGAAATGACTCGTGTTGCGATTAATGGACCATTGCCTGATTTTGATTTAACCGGATTCGCTTGTGTGATATCATTCGAATTAGCTACAGGGTTACATCCGTGTAGTTATGTTTGGCTCGGTAGACACCTATCTGAAAAACACTGGATGCCAATAGTGCTATTGAGATATATGATTGATTGTGGTATGCTAATATCGTTGATTGTTTCCGAGGCTATTATATGCTATCGAGCTCAGAAAGAAGTTTGGCTACCACAACCCGATCTAGATAGAATAATCAACGAACTTCGAAAACAGTTTCCAGATTTCAGTGAAGAAGAAATCATAAATTGGTCTAAGAAGTTATTTGAAATTAAAAAAGAACAAGCAAAAGATCTCGGAAGAAGAATAATCGGTAAATTTACCCAGGGTGGACGATACGACAATGCAAAATATTCTTCGCGGTTGATCATTGATGTCGCTGAATACGATTTTATTGTAGCGGATTTAATGAAACAGGGAAAACTTGTATCCCGTAAGGATGCTTTTCTATCCAATGGTGAGAAATTAGGTACGGTTGTTACCTACTGTGATGGATATAATTCCCAGTACACACATTTGAGAAGTTCAATGTTAGCCTATGCTTCTATTAATCTATTTTCGATGATAAATAGATTTCCTAATACCGCGGTTAGAGTGGCCACTGATTCGATGTATATACATAATAAGTACAAATCAGCTATAGCGGCATTCACAGATCCCGAAGAAAATTGGGGGCGTTGGCGATTTAAAAAGGAGATGCTACATGAGTATTGTGAATCCGCAGACGTTGCCATGGATGATAAATATCTTTGTTGTAACCGTATTGAAATTCAATCAGAACTTTCTAATGCACCACCGGTATCTGATCCAGTATGTAGATATAAGACAGTTTATTTAAACGGTTGTGGTGGGTCAGGAAAGACAACTCGTGCAATTGAATTATTCCGTGGGAAAAATCCTACGGATTTCACAAACATGATTGTGCTAACACCGACTCACAGACTCGCCAGAGAGATGATACAACGAGGGGTAAATGCTTGCACTTACCACAGTTTCTTTCGATGGAAGGGTGACAAATGGACTCCTGAGCGTATGGGTGATAAATTCATTCCTGAAATCATAATTTGGGATGAAATATGCACAGTGTCATTAGATGTATTAAAAACATTTATTGAGTGGTTGTTAAACAAAAACACAAAAGTCGTCATATGCGGTGATCACGGCCAACCACCACCATTTGTCGGTGCATCTCCACATGAATGGCTAAAGGGTTTTGTAGACTACTATGAAGAAATCACCACTGATTATAGATCACTTGATGAACGATTACGAGAATTTAAGAAACTAATTAGATTACAACCGGATAGAATCCAATGCGAAATAGCACGTAAAGTGATTTCAGAAACTCCAATGAATGATTTCTGGGAAACATGGAGACCAAACGATTTGATCATTGCAAGTAGAAAAATAGTCAGGGATACACTTCAGATGAAGTTATTTGAATTGCATAAAGAAAAATTTGCAACGCTTCCAGTACCCCTTTGTTATAGGCCATCGGATACACGAAAACAGAATATTGAAGTTGATATTCCAGGACAGAGTGAAAAACAAATTCTCGTATTAAATGATATTGTGCTGGTTAATATCAATGTCGTTGAAGATGCATTGCGTGCTAATAAATCCCCGTGGACGCTAGGATACGCAGCAACAATACACTTTTCACAGGGATTGACTATATCGAATACAATTGTTTGGATGGTGGATAATCACATCGAATGGTCGAATTTAATCTATCTCGCAGTATCCAGAGTACGAAACATAAATCAACTTCGAAGAATTGTTTTCGATGATAATGACACAACAATGGATGATATTGATGTTAAAATTATTGATAAAAAACTCTCCGGTTACAAACAACAGGACAAAAAAAAACAACGAGAATTTGATATTGATGCTAAATTAATAATCACTTTGAAGAAACAACAGAATAATCACTGCGCGAGTTGCAATTGTATAATGCGTTGGCAGTATTCGGATAAGGATCCTCGCCAATTCACCGTAGACAGAAAAAATAACAGTCTCGGTCATGTCAGAAACAATGTGATGTTGACTTGTCTTGAGTGCAATAGACGCAACGGTGCTAGTTAAGACCATGCGGTGGCAATTGAGTATCCTCGGGAATCACTTGTAGTTGTTGTCGAGTAAAACCCCGCTGAGGGGCAGTTGAATCCAGTTTATAGACTCGAGGTCTACCCGTAGATCGTGTTATACTAGATATCTTATGCGTAGTGACGCTCCAAATAGGATCAGTAGCCCTTTTTCTACCCCCCTTCAAGCTCTCCTGGTTCGTATAAGTACCTCACAATGACATTACTACCAAGAATTGGTTCTTTGAAATCTTTTTGTGGTTGTACGGGTATTGACTTCTTTTTAATCGCGTTGATAGGTTTCATGTTGATTGTTCTAGTAATCTCGTTATTCAGTGCAGTAATCACAGATGGTAATCTTTTAACCCATTCACGGGATCGCTTTTCTTGAATGAATTCTTTTGCGTATTGATATCCAAATAACCGCTCAGCAAGGGTTTTATTAAACCGTTCTACAATTGCCTGATCACGATGCAGTGCAATATGCCCCCGTCTGATAGTGACATTGTGATCTTTCATTGTAGATAACACTGCACCCTGAAATTCCTTGCCAGGATCAATTTGTAATAGATTTGGCCAGTGCAGAGGACCTCGTCGATAAATTCTTTCAAATGCAGAAGCCACTTCAGGTGATGATTTTGTTTTTAACGGTTCTGCTTCTTTGTATCGACTTGCAATATCAACTACGGTTAAAGCGTATTTGTAACCACGATCATGTGGCAGAAATAATATATCAGCCTGATGAACTTCATTAGGAGCGGTCACATCAAAATGCGAGAATTGAATTTGTTTAGGCGGTGGTAGATAAATTTGCCATAGTGCCTGTTTGGATAACCAATTAGCCGCAGTGGTTTTTTTCACTTTTGCAGCGCTAGCGAGTTTATGGACTGCTGATTTACCCCTCCAGTATCCTCTTGGGGAATAATAAATTGATTCCATATTATTAATTACCGGCACCTAACATCAATTTGCTTTTCATAGCCGATTTTACCAACCACGAAGCCAATTTTTCTTTGAAGGATTTATCAGGAATAGCATTTAACGCATGAATTAATTTCACATCTGCTAGATGCCTGTTTTGCAGGTTGCTGCTTTTATAAGCAACATCATGAAGGTGACAGGCCTTATCAATGGCGTTTATTGGTTATTCACCGGGGTTGGGTTGATTTTGATTATTGATTCTGATATCAAGTCTGGTTCCTGGTCCACAGTAGCTATATCCTGGGAGGTGCTTTTCTCCGGGGTACTTTGCCCATGGGGTTCCAGGGAACTTTGCCAATTTGGCTGCGATATCACCTCCTCGTTTTTTTTAAAATCAGATCTCATAGACACAAATCTAAATTTCTTTGTACCACATTGCACGCATTTACCAGAAAGCGCTGATCGGTTATTTTTAGTTGTAACCGTCGTCACATCATCTGTGCCAGTACGCGTTTTACACTTCACACAATATAGATCCATAATTTATGTATAGAGATATGGATATAATTGATTTTTCAGCGACTAAAACAAGTGAACCAGTTAAGCATCATGCAGCGCTACCAAACTCTATCCGGATGATTATAATCGGGCCATCTGGATCCGGTAAAACGCAATTGTTAATCAATTTAATAATGAGATGGATGAAGTGGGATAAGTTGTATTTAACTGCCCCTAGCGTAGATGATCAACGATGTTATGAAGTGCTAAAGGATTTTAACGAGAATGCATCAGAAATTAAGGGTGAGAACGCCATTGATTTTATAACCGATATCGATGAAGCAAAGAGTATTGATGATATTGATGGAGATATTAACAATGTAGTCGTATACGACGATATAATGTTGGATAAACAAAAGAATCCTGCTAGGATTTTTTCCCGTGGGCGTCACAAAAACACTGACGTGATATATGTCACTCAACGCTACACTCAGGTTCCAAAAGTCATCAGAGATAACTGCAATATTCTTTCTGTATTCAACGGAGTTGATACTCATACTCTTAGAAATATTTGGCAGACATGGTGTTCTGATATGGACTTCAATCAATTTCGAGATTTCTTTAGTCATTCTCAGTCGACTCCGCACGGATTCGCAACAATAAATTTGCATGATCCTCGGACACGATATCGTATCGGACTTAATCAAATATTCGGTTAAAATCATTTATTATTTTTTGTTCACCCAGAACTGAAAACTTTAGCAGCAGAGAGGGTGGATGACAACAAGTTGCGACCAAAATTAATTAAAAAATCGTAAAAGTCTCCGTTTTCATTTTTTTAGTTAAAATGAGATTTCGTAGGGAAGGCTCGTTAAGATTTCAATCAATTTTTTGTCTGAAAACGTTGTAGGTTTTGCCCCTGAGACATTTTTTTTGGTTAAAATGAGATCGTAGGAAGGCTCGTTTTAAGGATTCAATCAAAATTTTGTCTGAAAACGTTGTAGGGTTCACCCTCTCTGCTGCTAATTTGCTTCCTCATCTAGAGGAGATCGATGTTTCTCAAATTGCCATTTTCGGGAAACCAATTGGTTCCAATATATTTGAACATTCATGGAAATGTAATCTATTTATACAATCATTGAAAAGATTCATAGCAAATAACGTGAGGACGAAAGAACCTATAGAACTGTATGATTATCGTTTGCGGATTATGTGTGAGTCCAACAGTATTGAGAGAGTTCATCTTCGTTACTCTAATATTCGGACAGTTAATGTTACTTTAGATAAAACACTTTTAAATTTGAAATTAGTTGATTTGGAAGGAAATTATATGGAATATTTGTCTCCCAGTCTCATGCAAAAGTGTCCGAATTTGCAAGAGATTTATCTTGCAAGAAACCAGTTGTGGAAAATGATAAATCTCGGAGATCTGTTTGAACGTAATATGGTACTTAAAGTCGTTGATTTATCTCATAACGGCCTTTAATTCCTACTCCTGTCCACGTTCAAGCATAATCCAAAGCTGACACCTTTGCGTCTCCAGGGAAACTTGCTGTCGGTGTTACATTTGTCTGTTGAGAAATTGCTTAATCTTAGGCTATTAGACTTAAGAGACAATACAATAAAATACATCCCCAGAGACACGATTAACGGAATCTCGTCCATTGGCGATCAGCACGGTCAATGGATAACAGATACAGCTGACACAAACGGACATGCTGGAAGTGAAACCAATATTCCATCACAGATGAATAAAACAATATTATTAGGGGATTCAATAACTGATCAATTAGTTATAGACCTAACAGGTAATATAATGGAATGCACCTGCGATAGGATTTGGTTTAATGAATTTCTGTTAAACACGCACATTTCTCTTCTCGGCAAGTACTTATACACATGCAAATTCGATAGCAATTCGCATTACATGACGTCCAATCTTTTGAACGACATGAAATACTATTGCAAACTTAAAGAATTTATGGGTGTAATAATAACAATACCATTAATTATGCTTCTAACGATACTATGTGCCTATGTTATAGTAAGAAGAAGGCGAACTATTAAAGGAAAGGAAGAACGTGCTCAAAATTTGATTGGGAGATACAATATGAATCAATGTGAGGATCAGCGATATTTCGTGTTCTTATCATTTGCAGAAAGAGACGGTGAGCTTGTAAATACGTATATAATTCCAGAACTGGAGAAATTTGTGAAAGGAACATTTGGTAATAATGACAAATTGATATGTACAGGAGATAGCCATTTTACCCCTGGACGATGGATTACCGAAGAGATAGATCGGTCTCTGACTAGATATGATGTGTTTGTCATGGTTGTAGCAAAGCATCTCATCGAAAGTGAATGGTGTAAATACGAAGTAATGTTGGCCAAGCAGAAATATAAATTCAAGATATTGCTTGTTAACTAAGAGGTGTACCAGCAAATGATTCCGTCAGCACTAACGGATATTTTAAAAGTTTGTACACGAGCAACGTGGAGGCTACAAAATAATACATTAGTCATCAGACCAGAATGGTGTAAGATTTTCGAAGGCATGTTAGATGCATCCCTCAAAACTTTGGACGAAGTCTAGGTTGGAATATAATGATTTATTGTATCGCTTTTCTTCCTGTTGACCAATGTGCGGTTTTAGGATATGTCATTTAATCCAATACTTTTGAATCTATTACAATTATTACCCAACTGTTAAGTGACACACAATGGTGTATAAAGAGGATGGGTCGGCACTAATTCCATGGATGGATCTTTGACGAATGGTATGCAGGGAACATCATATTTTAACCCGATCGTCTCTTAAAGAGTTATTCATACAATAATATTCAGACAGGGTTAATTATCAAAAAATGTAACGCTCTTGAAGAACATTTTTATATTCACTCAGAAACAAGATTAACGTTGAAATTATATAGTCTAAATGAGCAACTTACTAAGTTCAAGAGAATATAGATATATATTATACATTTATTTGATAGCGACAATGTTGGTTATGTTTTTAGAAAGGTTTTTATTGGGTGTGTTCCAGAGCGGGGGTTTGGCGAGTACTTTAAGTAATTTGTCATCCACGAATAATACAAGATATGGTCTTCAATGTTAGTTCCTTTATGGGTAGATAAGGAGGGCTTATGAGATATTTTCCTTTCTCTAATACGTCCGTTGTTTTGGACAGCCTTGTTATCGCTGTTAATGTAGATTACTTAATGGATTCCCATGAAGATCAAATTGTACAACATATCATATTGTAGATTGTCATAAATGGAAACTCTGCAGGTCGGACATAGAAGATGACAGCCATAGTAGACATCCTGAAAATAGTGTGAACGATTATCTTACTGAATGAAAAGTTTTATCAACGATGATATATTGCTAGAAGAACTGTTGTGTCTTTTTGTTGATTTTAAATGAAATACAACATGTTCCGATTAAAACTCTGATGTGGCATTATCCATATTACACATACATTTCATGTGTATTTCTCCTTCACTGAAAATCTGACACAGGTTTTTCGGCAAAGATCATTAGGTAATCTAATATTCAATGTTTTCCTATCTGATGTCCAATATGGCCTCAATAACGGCAATCTTTAAAAGCATGATGTTATTTGTTCTCCTGGAACATCAAAGCATCATGGACGTTTTACTAACATATGTATTTTAAAATCTATTTAATTTGGCGTTCATGCTATTTGCTATATGGACTCTATAGCGATTGTCTTGTAAATCGTGTTCTTGCTGATTGTCTTGAAAGAGAAGTAATATTGCTCAGCATATCACCAGATATTGCATAATTATTAATAAATGGTGATAAATAAACTTTGTAGATATTTACATCGTTTATAATGTAATCAAATTGCAGCACAATATGATAGTATTGAACCTATTTTGAATAAGTACTCTTTGATCCTAAAGATGACTGTATAAATCGATATTATGATTGTACCAATCGATATTATGATTGTATCTATACTATTCGTAGGATAACTGATTAATGACAGTACTAAAACACTTGCAATAGAGTTACACGGTACCATTTTGATCTCCGATATGGTCATCATTGCAACCAACTTCAAATTAGTCTCGTTATACTTCCACAAGGGAAGGTGATAACATGTCGTATGAACTCAATGATATGAACAATACTTCGAGATTATGCCCATAGCGAGTTAGACTCTATGAATGCATTTAACTACAATGTCACTACTATGCTGAATCTAAAATAATAATCACTAAGTCTTGATGATCAGAATAGGTTACTGTTTCGTTTTAGCTAAGACATTTGCAGACAAAATCGTTATGGTATGTCTCTTAATTATTGGTAGTTTATTTCACATCAACGAAAACACGAACACATATTCTTGAATGTTTATTTGTAAACAATTTCAGCTTCACTGTTTTGAAATTGAATTCAAGTGTTGTTGTGGGGATGTGTTCATTTTGCATAACATGATTTTGATAGTTGTATAGTAAGGGTTCAGACGTTGTGAATTCTGTTAGTTGTATAGTAAGGCTTCAGAGGTTGTGCATTAGTCTTATTTTTTTAAAATTATATCTGTAAATGTAATATATTCATTTTTCTGTTGATCTGTTTTTTGTTGCTCCACAAGGCTTTGTTTCTTCCTCTGTTTCTTCATGTATGCACACATCTGATCTCATAGCGTGAGATGCGGTGCTACGCAAATTGTACATTAATCACACACATATATAAATCTAGCAGCCCAAGCAAAAATCATGCTACAACATAAAGCGTAGAGAGGAACATTTCTGATGTGAAGTGATGGATGCCATATACATGAACCTTACATCCTTTACTCTAAACACAAAGCTCAAGCAATATTAAATTATAACATCAGTACAAAACCAGGATGTCACTCTTTACAGTTTGCTCTCATTGCACCTATATGTATTGAATATATGCAAGGCCGCGAGTACCGCTCCGGTGGCCTAGTGGTTAGTGAGTCCGCCGCAGAAATGAGAGGTCGTGGTTTCGATCCCTGGCCGAGTCATACCAAAGCCTAAAAATATGGTAGCAACAGCTGCCACGTTTGGCGCTCGGTCTAGTGTCAGGATAATGTTACTGCATAAGACTTCATGCTACGACATGCTGTCCCATTGCTAGACATCACTATGAACTGCCTCACTGCAGACATCGTTGCGATACGACTGCAAAAATGTTGAAGCGACGTTAAAAATCCTGATCACACACACACACACACACTCACACACACACACACGGCCGCAAATCGTTTCAGTATCTTTTACAGAACGTTTATTCTACTCATTGAAATATACCTTTCTTAGTTTACTCATATGTAAATCCCATCTATAAAACTTTCTTCACCTCCACACACCGTATCATTTTTGCTACTGCCAAAACGATATCACACAAACAACGCTCTTGTTCCCTAAAGGTCCAGTCTATTTGAACGTTAATGCCCTTAGACACAGCAACTGTGGTCATATTGATGAGTGCTCTCAAGAATACTTATTTTGACAACAAGAACAGACTTAAGAAATACTAATGTGTATTTCTTTAACTATTGTCAGCATCTTTTTGTTTTTAATTTTGATACATATGTTTGATTTAAATAATTTATTTTTAATTGTCAAATTCAAATTTGTCATTTTTGGGTTTATAATTCATTAAATTGGGAAGTGTTTTCTGGAAAATTAGATTGACCTATACTTTATCTGTATACACAGGTGTTGACCTTGCTTGTTAACCCCATTTCTGGCCTTGTTTCAAGGTGATCAGCAAGCTTCTAAAATGATTGGCTGAATCCAAGGACATCTTTTTATTTATAGTTCTGGGGGGTGAGAAGTGGCTGATTCTTATCTGGATCTTTCCGTTGTTTTAAAGTTTTACAAGCTTGTTAGTTTTCACTATTTCTGTGCTGCTGCTTATTCGAGCCTAAGTACGTAGCAATTTCCTTATATTTGTTTTGGTAATCTTGACAATGTATATGCTTTTGATGTGTAATCTAATATTGTGAAGTTCTTGGAGCATTTCAAAATTAAGCGATGTTCTATGGATATATTATTATTTTCAATAAAAGTTTTATTACGAGTTGGAATATCGCTTAACCGGCTGAAAGCAGCTGTACCGTTTTTGTGCTGTTTCTTCATGATATATGTGCTTGTTTTCTATCTTCGTATACATTATTTTGTTTCATCATGCATTAACTGTGTGTTTATTCATCTCCTTGTTTGAAAACGAGAACAATTAGACTTGTTCTAAGCTGCATTGCTCCACTTCTACAGTGTCCATTGTTCTTGAATTAACCGCCATCACGTGATAGCAAGTCAACATGTTTTTCATATGATGGACCCTCATTATTTTTTAGATGATCACTATTTGGCTCTCCATACTACATTGAGCAAAAGACTAAATAAACTGTGGCTACATTTATCGTTACTTAAATGTAAATGAAAGCGATAAAATAAACGTTGATTCAAAGCTGGCTGGCATGCAACAGGAAGAAGATTTTCCAGTTATCTCTTTTTCCACCATACTGGCTAAACAATTTACACTTCCGGTCGTTAATTTAAATAATCTGGTGCAAATCCTTATTAAATCGACAACCCTTATGTAAACTATCCCAGACGTACCACTGTGTATGACATTATTCAACGTCCAATATATAATACCACCGGAAGAGCGCATAGACATAGTTAAATTTATCAACGATCATCATTATCGACGTCCTCTTTCTGACATAAACATGGATAAATATATCAAGCAATGAACCCAACTGCGCGGATCTAACACCCACCGGTTACTCCATCACGTCGTACACTATCGCGGATGTTGAATTGTCGTCATTATACTGAATTTTCTGATAAAATGTCTTAAACACAACACAACCTTCAATTTATGCTGCACATAGTTTGAACTAGTCCAAACAACACTCACACTTGAACAAAGGCCATTCCATTTGTCCTGCCTATACCGCCCTCCTCCTAGAAGAAACAACAAGCTGACTAAATCTCACCTTTTGGAACAGTTTTTGAATCTCCTGGAGTATGGAAATTCCATAGGTGGCAACCGGATTATTCTTGGAGATTTCAGCTTTCACTTTGACTGTCCTGAAAACCTAAACACATCCAAACTAGATACAATTCATGTTTAAAACTTTTAACAGTCAGTTAACCAACCCACCCATAACCATGATCACAGTTTGGACTGGGGATTCTTCATCGACCTGATGATAAAATTATACGGTCCACCCTAATATCCCACAAATTTGAATCATATGACTCCTGCATAATATACCATCTGGACGTATCAGTCTCTAACCCTCCAGCTATATTTGTTACTAAGAGAAACCACCGTATGATAAATAGAACCAAATTAATGCATTACATCCAAGCCAAAATGAGAACTTGCTTACCTTCTACAAGAACACAACTCGTTATTGCCCGCGTTCAATGATTTCAAAAGATGGTATCAATTCGAACGTGCTCTCCATGGCATAAACAATGTTGGGGACCAGCTTCATCACTGAAAAATTAATAGCATGTTTTCTTTTAAACACAACTTGACGTATCAAATTGGTGCATGCACATTGTTAGCCCCTCTCTCTCTTTCTCTTTCTCTTTCTCTCTCTCTCTCTCTCTCTCTCTCTCTCTCTCTCTCTCTCTCTCTCTCTCTCCGGATCTGTCGTTGTCCCTGCATTCAAGTAAATGAATCTCACATCCTCACATTTGACGTCTTGAAAAGGGAGTCTATGGATATGGGTAGGAAAATCAGTGTTCTTGCTATATACGTTCCTTCTTGTGACTTTCAATCAATGGTTGTCAATTCATTATGTTTTATTTCCTGTTCGGTCGCCCGTACTGGTGCATATTTCTGTCACTGACTGAATAACTGCCTTTCCGTCTCTCCAACAGTCAACCATTCACTACCTTAGTATGTGTACCTTTTATATATCTTTGTACTAAGTCGTATTGGTCATGTTTCTGCTCATGATTTACAATCAAAGTCATCTTGGTTGAAAATTGCCCTGATCATATGGATCCTTCAAACCCAAACCAAATAAATGTTTCATCCCCTAACAGGTTAGATTCAACTGTTCAGAAAATAGCGGCTATCAATTCACTGCAAAGTCTACTCACTTAACACTTTCAAATTGACTTGAAGGAAATGTTATGCAGAGTCCTTCTTTCTAATCATTACAGTTATCCCTGACATCAAAGGGTAATAAGAACCTTAGTCACGATTAGAATACATGAATACATTTCAGGTGGTTCAAATCCTACAACAACTGAAAGCACGTTTCAAGTACATCTTTTCAATAATTAGAACCATCATATGGAACCTGAATATTAACTGTAACAATACACGATACGATATATATCGTTAGAATGACACGATGGAATATCTGATGCTTTATAACCTCAAAGATTCCATAGACTTTTCAAATGCATTTGGGAAATCGTTACAACAATACATCATCAAAACATTGAACATAATAATGCACGAAGTCGTATCTAGCAACTTGAGTTCGTTATAAGAGAATTCGATACCATGAAATTTAATGCAATGATTATAATAACATGATTACAAAGCAGCAACCTAAACAACAAGAGCATCAATAATAATAATAATAATAACACTGGACAACAAATTTTTACAAAAGTCATGTTACTGAAATACAATTAGTCAATTCTTATCAATTTTTATGTGATGAACACGAATATGACAGTCAAATTACAAAATTGGCTCTAGTTTTTTTGTAATCTGCAAGAAATTAATGTTTACATAACGAAATGCATTCCAATAGTAAAAGGTCAACTGTAAAAGCCTACCTATAAGAAATCAAGTCATTGACTACATCTTAGGTTTCTTCGCCTGTCTCTTGTACAGCTGTTCGGGAGCATCTCTGAGGAGTGTCCAGCAGTAGTCAGCCAGCATTGTAGTGGACCATTTTTCTTGGTATCTTTGTTCCATTGTTGCGATATCTTGATGAAAACGTTCGCCGTGTTCATCACTAACAATACCACAGTTGCTAGGAAAGAAATCCAAATGGGAATGAAGGAAGTGAATCTTTAGAGACTTATTGTAGCCAAGCTTCTTATACTTCATCA
Source organism: Unio delphinus (assembly GCA_029339505.1). Lineage (NCBI taxonomy): Eukaryota > Metazoa > Mollusca > Bivalvia > Unionida > Unionidae > Unio > Unio delphinus. Next base: position 13,175,586 of record JAQISU010000136.1, read on the forward strand.
ACATGTCTTCTACTAGTTCCTTATAGTTTTCTGCCCTAACATTTCCGAGGAAGTTTGTAGAAACTAGGCGAAAAGCATTCCATGCTTGTTTCGCGTCACCTTCCAGCAAGTTGTTGAACCGGTCATCTTTGAAAAGCTCTCGAATCTGAGGACCCACAAAAACTCCTTCTTTAATCTTTGCTTCGCTGAGTCGAAGGAATTTTTCATGCAGGTATCGGAATGCTGGCAAAGTCTGGTCAATGGCTTTCACGAAGTTCTTCATCAAACCTAGTTTGATGTGAAGGGGTGGTAGCAAGATATTCTGAGCCTCAACCAGAGCTGGGTGTTGGATATTCTTCTCTCCAATGGCTACATTCTGCCTGTGAGTCCATTCCTTCCTCATGTAGTGCATTTTCCTTGCTCGGTTATCCCACTCGCATAAGAAACACATGTATTTTGTATATTCTTGCTGCAGTCCCATTAAAAGGGCAACTACCTTCAAATCACCACAGAGGTGCCAGCTGTACTTGTTATACTCAATGGAATTCAGTAGCTGCCTTAAGTTATCGTATGTCTCATTCATGTGGACAGCATACGCAACTGGAATAGATGGAAGAATGTTTCCATTGTGCAAAAGCACAGCCTTGAGACTCAGTTTTGAAGAGTCCACAAATAGTCTCCATTCTTGTGGGTCATGAGTGATTTTTAAAGCATTCATGAGGCCCTCAATATCGGAACAGAATATCAGATTACTTTCCTTTCTGAAGAAAGGCTCCAATAGCTGGTGGCGCTTTCGATATGCAGTAATTGTGACATCTTCTTCTAGAAGATTCCATTGTTGGAGTCTTGATCCTAGCAATTCTGCCTTGTTCTTTGATAAGTCCAAATCACGAATCAGTTCATTTAGTTCTTTCTGTGTTATTCTATGTGGGGTTGATGATGCACCACAGTGAAAATCTGGATCACTGCATGCTGATGGACCAGGAGAAGAACAGGTCGACTCACCTTTGTCTTCGTCAGATGAATCAAGAGAATATTCTGCTGGAGGTTCTGGAATAGGAAGTCCCTCACCATGTGGAACTGGTCTCAATGCAGACGGAATGTTTGGGTAGACTATTCTCGACTTCTTTCGCTTCGTTATTCCGCCGGAAAGAGGAGGAACCAAGCAGAAGTAACAGTCATTTAGGTGGTTGCTTGGCTCTCTCCACACCATTGGCACTGCAAACGGCATTGATGACCTTTTGCAATTCAACTACTGTGAAAGCTGTGTTGTACATGTAGCACAGCATATATGCGGAGCCCAAGGCTTGTCTTGGTCACCAACCTTGCATCCGAAGTAAATATGATATGCCTTCTTCACTTGAGAATTGATACTTTTCTTCTGGTTGGCAAATGTCACTTCCCCAAAAATATAGCAAAAAGTGTCCGCGGTATTAACACACGTTCGAGGCATTACTGTTCTTTATTGTATGTAAATGGATAAAATAATAAGTTTTATGTAACAGTAGCTTGAACTGTCTCGCACAACGTCTAAATTATTTTAAATGCTGAACCTATCTGATTGGGCTTTATATAGTACACTGCTTACGTCAGCTTCAGCAGCCGCCTGGCATTAGTATAATAGGCCTACACATGTATAGTACACAGCTGACGTCAACTTACTTCAGCAGCCGCATGGCATTAGTATTGCATTGCATCAGAAAATGATGCAATCAACTGTGGATGATGTGAGCATGATGGTATTATGCAATGTTACATCATTATTCCGGATGTTGCTGCAGTCCTACTGGAGAAATTTACACAGTGAAACAGAAAATGAGGTATATGAATATCTTCAAAACGAGAGCCAATAAAATATTTTCACGGTTATATTCGTGTTCGGCACACCAAAATACTACAGATTAGGGCCTTTTCAAGTCAGTAATGATTTCACTGTTGACCAGTGTAATAATAATAATAATAATAATAATAATAATAGTAATAATAATACCTTGAAACGGAAATGCGCAATAACAATAATTATAATATAATACTTCTTTTTCATATTATTCATCTTCTTAATGTTCAACTTCTTCTTCTTTTTATATTCCTTTGCTTTAATTACCACTATTATTATGGTCATTATTTACTTGAAATGAGTGAAACATACATGTTGTTTCGCCTAGTATATAAAGGATTGTGGACATGTAAGCTTTCAGATTACAATAGTAATTATATAAAGGGTCTCAGATATATTCGTAGCAATATGCCGCCTTATTTCTAGACTTAAGCCCTAACAATATATATTCATATTCTGCCTTCTTTCTAGACTCAAGCCCTAACAATATCTATTCCTATGCCGCCTTCTTTCTAGACTCAAGCCCTATCAAGACATATTCATACGCCGCATTCATGTGTTTTTATGTAGTTAAAAACAAAACATGTTTAACTGTTTCATTCTAAGACCGTATAGGATTTCATAGGCCACTATATCAAATTCAGATGTAAGTAAAATCTACGGTTAGTTATTTGCAAAGTCAACCACAATTTCGATTTGAATTTCATGCAATCTTATACAGAACCGCCTTTCAAAATACGGATCATAGTGAAACTGTGCCTATTTATGTCCCATCTTCATGTTGTTATTTACTGTCCGTATGTCTATCTGCAACGATCTCTCGTCGCAAGTGCAAATCTTTTAAGTCAGAATAAATATCGGTTACAGAATGATAATAGGTGATTCAGCCTAATCATCTACAGGGACAGGTATTAATATCATTATCAGAAGAGTTTGCTTACATCAATCGTATATAATACTTCTGTCTACAAAACAAATACGACTATGCCATCAGTTTGTAATTCAAGGGTCTCGGTATCCGGAAGGATGGCCTCTAGAACAACTCCATAACTGTCTGCGCGCATTAGTTGTAAAATATACCCCTACCACCAAGTGCAGAGTATCATTTCAAAAGTTTTCTCCGTGGTATAGCATTGTTAGGGACCAGCTTCCCACTGCTAACAGAAACTTCAAACAAGTGGATCGGCTTTGGCATTCCACCAGACTCATTATTCATAGACAAACCTATGAAGCCCTTAAGAAGAATTTCAAAAACATAGCCTAGTTAGCCAAATTATATCACTGCACTACTCCCTGACTAAAAACACTTTAATTAGAAGAAAAACGTCCCAACAAACGAATCAAATGCCTGAAACTAATGCATCTGAGAAACGTATGTGGCCCTGCATATAGTAATCGGGATAAGTGATATAAAATCTTTAGTAACGAATGGTTTCAAACTATAAAAAATAAAATCAGGCAAATGTTTATTTGTCCCAAATATTATATATTTGTCAATCAAACACCGTGTTTCTGATTTTGCACTTGATGAAAACAAGAGAATTTGTAATAGCTCGGGCAATATTATGCTGCTTAGATTTGAACCGGTAGCATTTCATAAATAATTTGCTGTTTCGTCTAATAATACTTGCAAGTAAGAATGAATAAGCATGTATGGTGATATTAATTTATAAAAGTTATTCCAGACTGAGATTGGGAAGTAGGTAATGGAAACTAAGGACTAAGATTCATACGTTCCAAAATAAGCTGCGGAGTGAAAGACTAAATTATTAATGTATGTGTCTGAGTCCAAAGGTTTAACATGTTGGCGGTAATCATAACTTTTTTAGCCTTCTTGATTCAGCACCACCTATACAATAATTTATTTTTACCATGCAGTTTATTGAAGGGAGAGTCTACGTTTTTCTCTACAATTCCTAAAGCAATATATGCCTTAGTTAAATATTTCTAATATGTCATGTTATATTCCTCACCCACATTATAATCAACAGTCTGTTCTACTGACAATGAAGTGAAAGCTTCACGTGCGGTGCCAAAGGAAACACTTTTTAAGTAGAACAATCCATACTAATGCTACTTGGTTGGTTTATATTTTAATCTCTATTGCACTTCAATTTAATCTTTCCACTATTTTTTTTTTACCTCTTATTTTTTTTCTATCTGAGTTTCACTTTCCATGTTTGCTTTCTTAAATCTTCTCCCTGGATTGAAGTTTATTCTAGTTTCTATGTGATAGATTTTTCATTTTTTTTCCTTCTCTTTCTAAATTTAATTTTACACGATTATTTCCGAAGGTAAAGCATGATTAGTTGCAATTCAAGCTTGGGTTTAGACTTCAAATAAAGTTGAATCACCTTAGCTTCTTAGAAAAACTAGAGCCTCACATATCAAGCCAAAAATAAAAGAATATAAATTTCCTTTCACACCAAATACTAAACGAAAATATTCTGTATCGTTTTGTTTTGTCACTGTTTCTTTTTTCTAGTCAGTAAGATTATAATGTACTTCAATGTTAAAGCAACTCGTCAGAGTCTTATAGACAGATTATAATTCTCCCAATTTAGGACCTTTTAAAAGGCAACTACATTATTGACATTTTTAAAGAAAACATGCTGCATTCTCAACGTTTTCTCAAATGTATTAAAATCTTTACCAGGGACAATGACAACTTTGAAAATAAGTATATTTAACGTTTTAAGACCAATGATAACACTATTAAAATGGTTTAAATGAATTGAGATCCTGTACTAGAATATCGTTTACGTAAGGTTATTTTGATCACAAAATATACTACAAGAGGTAAACAAAAGCCAACAGATTTAGTAAAGACCTAGAATTAAATTATGTCACTAGAATGCATTGTCAGAATGATCACAATGTATTTTTGTTCCAAATGAGTCCCAATAAATTTTGATCTGTTGATGTGTAAAAATGGTAAGGTCTATTGTCTTTAAACGAGTCCTCTAGAACACCAAATTAGTGTTTTAGTTCATAAAACCAATCTTTGGTTTGAAATTATGATGAATGATTTAAATGACGATGTCCTTTCATCTTGTACCATAACACAGTTATAATGTATTTTACATACAGCAGCAGCAGGGGCGAATCTGACAATTTTATAGAGGCGTCAAATTGGGAAACCAAGGCCTCCTACAAAATCGTAAAACAACGTCTATTTGGCAAACTAAGACTTCGTCGTAAATGCTTTATAGAGGCTCATTGGCAAGAAAAGACTCCACAATTGTTGTCGCATGCCCCTGCTACTGCTATGGGGTTAACAATTCTTTGCAAATCATTTAAGATTTCACAAACAGACTAATTTGTAGGACCTCATCTTGTAAATCAATCAGATTATTGGACTGGTCAGTGAGTTTAAAATATATCTCGTTAACGAATCATTTTGACATCGCATATAGACTGGATGAACTGGAGACTAAATTATTAAATCCTGGAGGAACTGTTGGTGTAAACGAATATAGAATATATCCTTGCTGGGCTTGATTTGATCGCTCGGGAAGTTTTTGATAACTTCCTTCGATAACATCACATACTACATTCAATGCAATCACCGAGAATATTTTCACATTTTGAGGAGCGATATGCCTACCACCACCATCTGGGTTATTATTATATGTCAAGATAGTTGTTTGTGGTTAATGTATTATTTCCATGCGGCAAGTATTCGTGGAAAGTACTCACCGGTGTGGTATTTTCCTCTGTTCGTTTAAGTAGTTCTTGCGGTGTTGTCATTGTTATTATATTCATGATGTTTTTCTAATTTCGACATCGTGGAATCATAAATACGTACCAACGCTGAATGTATCATCGAGCGACGACGATATCGTTGAAAATAATTGGGAATACGCGGTTGACACAACATGAAATTTAACTATGTAATCTTGTAGTTTGTATTGTCTGCATGATGATATTTGTTTGTTATTATTGAAATAATTCCTGCGATTGTTGTTGCCGCGGCTATACAAATTGGAACAGCTATCAGAGCAATCATTGTCACCGAGGAGAGTAAAATACCAGCTCCGGTGATTACAACACTCACCGAGTACACGTTAACATCAACTGTGGTTATTCTTTGTCGGTATTTTTTTTATTTTTACTTGATACTCCTCAGTGAGGGTTTTGAGTTTAGTTTGAAATTATCTGACCTGATCATAGCGATATTGTTGTGATGACATTTTATTTATTACAATAGATTTCAATTTATTTGTTTAGATTTCAATTTAGTTGTTTACTTAAATCCGCTACAAATTCCACATACAATGATACTGAAACCCTAGCCAAATTATTATCGTTTGTTGCAATTGTGAGTTGTTCAGTTGTATCCTTGTCGATGATCGTTGATATCATATTTTTGACTCCAGATGAACTCGTTGAGGAAATATTAAATTGAGATAAATTAAATATTAAACAAAGTCGGTGTCACTAGTGTTAATCGATAAATACATTTGACTTTTGCAGTGATATTTAATATGTTGTTTGTAGGTGTCCACGCAAATGATCTGTGTTAGATCGCGTATAATACGTTGTTGGTTTTCTCATTGGGCATTTTTGTTATTTTAATGATTTATACAATCCTCAGCAGATCAACTTTGATGGCGTCAGTGATCACTTTAATATCCATGATTGTATCAAGTTTCGTGATAATACTAGTTAGATCCATTTTAATATCCTCGGATTTAGCATTTTTTTTACCAAAAAATCTCTCAATGGAGTCATCGGTCCTGTTAAAGTTTTAACGTAACATGCAAAATTGAGAGACATGTATATCATACTCGGATCGTAGTTTTGTCAAAACATCGATAGAAGTTTTTATTTCTGTTAAGTTCGGTGTTGTTACCGGTGGATTATCAAAGAAATCCAATATGGGTTTAACAATATTGTTACTTCTATCCACAAAAGTTGAAACAAGTACACCTGGTTTGAGTTTACCCTGATCAGAAAACAACGCGATAGTATCTTCTACTGCGTTGCGTTTTTTAACTAAAATATCATCAAGGGACATATTACTCGTTTTCAATTTTCCCTGACGATCTTGATATACAACTATTTCATTGGAATCAACACTTGCTAAGTTCAACATCTCAGCTATTTCATCTTCGAATATTTTTTGTATATCACCGGTTGCATCAGTATCGCATTTCTTCAGCGCTGATAAAGGTCTCCCCCAAATATCAATCATGTTATTAATCAGTGACTAATAGTGTATTCATTTACGACCCGATGAGGTGGTTTTCTTGATGATGAAATAGCGTCAAGGACATTTAATACTTCTATGCAGCATATTGGTGGGTCATTTATTTTCTGTGTTGGTAGCTTTGAGTACCAAGTCTTTATTTTATGAAAAGTGTTTAAGTGGTTCATATAACTCATAAATTCTTTAGGCGGCGCTAACCCATATGAATCGAAATAAACGATTACACGCGGATCAATCACGTATGCAACCCAGTGAGTTCCAGGTCCGGTGCTGTTAACGAGATTAATGATACTGGTTTCAACGTTGTTTGGTTGCGTCGGTAACTGATCTTTGATAAAGACAACTCTAACGTTTGTAATCGCTGCTTTTTAGCAGCATCGAGTAAATCAAAATTTGACATCGGTGTTAATAAATTGTTCCCGGTATTCTCAAGCCACTTCTTTTGTACCATGAATACGGAGTTCCTGGTAGACTTATACCCTTTCCCTTTCTTTGTATCCTTTTCCAATTGCTTTCTTTAGTGCCATCCCTGCCGCGGTACCAACGGCTCCTAATGCTGCCTCCTTAGCTACCGCTGGGGCCGCTTCCACAATCAAAGCTGGTAACGCAGCTAACAGTGGAATATATGCCACCTAATTTCATCATGTTTTGATAGCGGCCGCAGAGAAAGTGATCTTTGAAAGCACCAGTACAGTGTTTTATCTGACGAGTTGTCAGAGACAATTTATTCTGACCACCATACAACTGATTGTGTTTCAGTGTTATCGTGGTTCCACATTTTATAGCTTATTCTGATTGTAATTTTTTAACCTGACCATTAGTCTGGGTGACATTAACAACACTGTATGACATTTTATTAATAACAAATTGATCTAATTGTTCCATGTTTTTGGAAAACACTACGTTTTCTACTGGTGCATCGATTACTCTCATTCGTCCACCAACGCCTTCGAGTAGCATTGACTTGTCGCTGGGAATGACTGCAACCGCCCTGTAATTCGGGATAGTGATAACACCTGCTGAATTAGTTGGAAGGGATACAGTAACTCTAAAGAGTTTGTCAACTACAGATTGTCTTCTTAAATCAAGATGTTCCAGGAAAAGTAATAGATCGGATAAAGGGTAATAAAATCATATTGCGATATTTGTAAATCAGCATCAACATTTTGATCGCGTCCCATATATGACAACATACAAAGATACACGCTTGCAATATGGTTTTGACCGTAATTAAGTTGTATATCTTCGGACGGTTCCTGCTGGCCATTTATTCTCAGCGAGACATCAGTAACGCCTAATTGATCAAATATCATATGGCTACGTGCTTGATTACCAACCCTCGTCATATCCTGTAACGCAATCAATATATGACGTGGAGCTGAAACACCTTGTTGTGATGCTAGGTTCCATATAAATATACCGTTAACAGTTGATTCTTTAACATCCGTTGTTGTTGTCAGCCAACTTAGCAATGATTTTCCTCCATGATCCATAAATGATAGTAATCGTTCTTCTGTTATGATTGATGGAGCCATTACTGGCATCCACAATGATAGTTTTGTTAAAATACCTTTACCGGCATCGTCATTTATATGTAATGGATCTAAATTTGCTGGAATTCTCCAAATTGCATTATGATCAACACCCTTTAGCACGAGTACTACTGTATGTTTTACTCCATAGATAACTTTTCGGACATTTCTGCAGAATCCAAAAATATGTTGCAGTGGAATCGCGCATGAAAATGATCTATGCTGCCCGTGTAACATTGACATACGTGTTGCAGCTCCTAGGTTGTAGTTGGGATCAGTATTTATAATCATATCCTCGATATCATCATTATTAACAGGGCTGGCAGCACGATTCTTTGGTTGTCTTACGATAAACTGAATTTTTCCAGTAGTATCCTTACCATCCTTTGCAAATATCATAGAAGGGCCTGCTGATCTTGTTTAATCATCGGAGTATCTTGCTAGCCCTATTGTTGTGGCCACATCAACATCACGTTTTATAGACTTGATCTCTTTTCCATCAATCAGATATCTTGCACTCTCGAATAACGTTATGATCCCATTATTGACAAACCCGACTTGAGCACCAAGTGGGTATGGTGTATTAGCTGCAACATTTGTTACAAGGTCTCCTTCCATTTCAATAAATGCTTCAGCGGGTAGAAAGTATTTACTGGTATCATGAACTTGAAGTTCAATTCTTGATCGAAGATCAGGTTGTACTGCATAAGAATAAAATTGATAAAAACGTACAGCATCATCTTTACGCACTGGGGCGTCAGTATCAAACGCTGGATCAAGTGTCTGTTTGAACATTTTATTATATATTCCTCGATCTAAATCATGATTTTTATCGTCGTCGTCGTGATTTTAAGGCACTTCCCGCTATCATGTTTTCATTATTATTTCTCTGTACCTTATATACATCCGAAGTAGCCAACGATGCTAATTTTTGATATACTGCGTTATTCATTATTTTACTAATATTTGCAGGCGTCACTGTTGTAGATTGTAACGGTAATGACGAAGTCATTCCTGGTTTCTTTCTTCGTCGAACTAGCGACATTAGTTTATCCTTTGCAGCGGCAAATGCTTTCCAAATGCGCTAATACCCTTATCACGAATAACATCAATAGCTTTCATTGATAATTTTTTTGCTAGCGGCGCTTCCTTTGGAGCCATTCTTGCAAATAACCCTGCAATGGTATTGCCGAGACCATCACCATAGTACGCTTTGTAAACAGGCAATCGTGAGTTTACTACAGAGACGCTGGTTGGTTCATCATGGTTGTAGCGTATGATCATCTTATTATACAAACACTAGTGTTTTCTAAATGAATATCTATCTAATGCGAAGATTAATCACTGTAATAACCATGATTTTTGGCTAACTCATCAATGAAATCTCGATATGTTTGGATATTCATGATGCCGCCTTGAAATAACCGCATGCAGATATCAGCTGCTTCATTAATTATTTCCTGTGAGTTATTTCCAGCTCGTTTTCCTCCTATGAGAACTTCTAATCGTGCTAGGTCCCTGAGAATATTACCAGGACAACTAACTAAACCAATACCTGATACCCCACTCCCAGAAAATCCACTAGCGAATTTTTCAGTTGTACCATTTGCGCCCTGTGCATCATCTTGTAAACGCCCAAAGTTTTTTTTTTATCTTCGTGTTGGTGTTTGGCGCTTTCTTTCTTGTTGTCGTTTTTTACTTTTATGATAATCAAAATCTCTTTTGAAGGTTTTATACTACTTCCGCCTCTTATCTAAAAACCCCATATTTATTTGATACAGCTCATCAGCCCAGCTATCGGGTGATATTGGATAGTCTTTATCCTCGCCCACTAAAAACTCCCCCCTTGAATTATATTTGTCAATAGCAAAATTGCTTAAAGCTTGATAACTTTGTTTTTTATTAGTATTTTAGCCGCAGTGTTAATACAATCTTGATAGAGTCTCCCCTGATGTAACAAAGGGACTAATAATTGATATAACCATGATAGGTAAAATTCGTGATTGTTTTAATGAATTCAAGCGTGATGGAGCATATCACTATTGGTCAACATTTCGAATTGATTGATGGTTGTGTTGATGCTACAATGAACGATGAAAGCACAGCACTTATAAACTCACATCTTGACAAAAAATGTATTTCTTTAGAGTCAAATTCATTATCCGCTCAGAAATGGGAAATTGGATTATTCGAGATAAATTTGAACCAATCTTGAAAGATAAAAGAACCGTCACTTTGAGTCAGGATTCTAAACCAGGAATTCTGACGGGGATTGACAAATCGTATTACAAAAGGTCTTATCTTGTAACAGCAGTTGTTTATGGAATATATTCGTTAAATGATAAACCGAGTATTGAAAAATTAAAACCAATGAAACTGTCTTTCTTGACTTCGTCAAGGATAAATTGTGTAGCAGAAGGAATAATAGAACAATTCACAAATGCGTTGCGTGGAAATAAATTGACTGATCTAAGACGTAAAAAAATAAACGAATGAGAATTAACAGATAGGAAGAACGGAGCAACGATTCAACGATTCAAGATATAACCAAATTAGAAGAATCATTAAGATTTCCAATAACCATAATGACGATAACAGGAGAAGTATTGCACGAACCGAAATATAAATCAAAAGAAGCTCCAATTAAAATGATTGACCATAATGAACACGCGTGGATACCTGCAGTAACAATATCTCCGCTGGATAGAACCTGTAAAATATTACATGAGAAAACTATTTGATTTTATTTCTCAGTCAAGTAAATACGTTCCTGTGTCAGTGTGGTTACTTCACAGTTTTGAAGAACAGGGTAAATTCGATCAATTTGTAAGACCCAAAGGGAATTATACCGTACTGAAGCCCTCCACAATAAAATGAAAAAACTAGCCAATGGTTTTTCAATAGAACACGATGAACAATTATTAACAAACTGTTTTACATTTCCGTCGGTTTCAGCTCATTTGCGAGAAAGAAAAACATATGGAAACCAACAAGAGCTGAATTTCTATCAGATATCAAATCAAGCTGCGTTGAATATAACCATGGAGTATTATGGAATACAAAATACGACCCGGAAAGTATTATTTTGATTGATATAGTTGCGTGTTATCCCAGGAGTTTTCTCGGGCACGGATAATGTTCTTAGTATTTTAAACGATTTGGACATCCCACACATGAAATGACTCGTGTTGCGATTAATGGACCACTGCCTGATTTTGATTTAACAGGATTTGTTTGTGTGGTATCGTTTGAATTGGCTACAGAAATTCATCCGTGTTGTTATGTTTGGATTGGTAGACATATCTGAAATACATTGGACGCCAATAGTGTTATTACGGTATATGATTGATTCTAAAATGTAGATATCGCTGTCAGTGAAGCGATTATATCATATCGAGGTCTGGTTACCACAACCTGATAGTCTTGGTAGTATAATTAGCGACTATAGAAAACGATTCCCCGATCTAGATGAAGAATATATCGTAAAACGGTCAAAAGAAATCTGTGAAGTTAGAAATAGACAAGCAAAGGATCTTGGTAGAAGAATAATCGGTAAATTCACTCAGGATGGAAAAAAATATGACAATAACAGATATTTTTCACTGTTGATTATAAGTGATGCTGAATACGATTTTATAATCGCACATGTATCATCTAGGGGTATATACGTCGATCGTAAAGACGTTGTCTTGTCCGATGGAACCAAATCGGGTACAATTGCTAGTTACACAGATAAAAAAAATCTTCAGTATGCACATTTGAGGTCGTCTATGCTGGCTTATGCTTTGATTCATTTATTTTCAATGATAAATAGATTTCCTGAATCCGCAGTTAGAGTTGCTACTGATTAATTTTATATAAATAGAAAACACAGCGAAGCTGTGGCAGAATTCACTAATTCAGACGAGAATTGGGGATCATGGAGAATTAAAAAGGAAATAATATATGATTATTCCAAATCAGCAGATGTTTCGATTGAAGATAAATATTTGAAAAATAATCAGATATCAGAACCATCTAATGCACCGTCGATATCTGATCCAATATGTAGACAAAAAACTAGTTATTTAAACAGCTGTGGTGGGTCAGGAAAGACGACTCGTGCGATTGAATTATTTAGTAGAAACGCTAGCGTTTCCAACTCAAACATAATTGTGCTAACACCGACCCACAGACATGCAAGAGAGATGAAACAGCGAGGAATTAATGCAAACACTTATCATAGGTTTTTTCGATGGAAAGGTGACGAATGGATTCCTGATCGAATGGGTGAGAAATTTATTCCTGATGTCATTATTTGGGATGAGATATGCACAGTGTCGTTAGATGTAGTACAAAGATTTCTCGATTGGTTATTGCTAGCGAATACAAAAGTAATAATGTGTGGCAATCATGGCCAACCACCACCATCTGTCGCTTTATTCCCAAATGATTGGCTAAAGAATTTTGTAGACTATTATGAAGAAATTCATACCGATCATAGAGCACTTGATGAACAATAATGCGAGTTCAAGAAATTAATTAGATTACAACCGGATAGAATCAAATGTGAAATAACCCGTGAAATAATTTCGGAAACCCAATTAAATGATTTTTTGGAAGCGTGGAGACCAAACGATTTGATAGTGGCAAGTAGAAAGATAGTCAGATACACCCTTCGGATGAAGTTATTTGACTTGCATAAAGAACAATTTTGCAACACTTTCAGTGCCATTGTATTACAGACCCAAGGATACACGAAGACAACATCTCGACGTTGATATTCCAAGACAAAGTGTGAAGCAGAATTGAGTGTTAAATGATATTGTGTTTTTTGTTATCAATGTCGTCGAAGATGCTTTACCCTCTGATAAATTCCCATGGACGCTAGGTTACGCAGCGACGATACATTCTTCACAGGGATTGACTATATCAGATACAATAGTTTGGATCATAGATAATCACATCCAGTTGTCGAATTTAGTTTATCTTGCGGTGTCCAGAGTAAGAAGAATAACTCAACCTCGAGGAGTTGTTTTATACCTCAAACCCCATTCTCATATCTATAACATGACACTCCGCGACGGTTTCAGTCGAATCTCACCGACTAGTCTAATTCTTATTTGTATTATGTTTGTATATGTTCGGACGTTGATTATAATGGTAAAAAACGTTTTAAAATCGGACAAAAAGTTTGTTATTTTATAGCATTTTATGAGACAAACATGGCCAATGTGCGGTTTTGAGAAAACACGCTTCGAATGTTGTATATACATATATCAAAAGTTTTAAAAAGTCAGTTAGTGGGTAATGCACAACCATAATTGTGTAAATTGTAGCAATCTCACACAGTATCAAACAATCCCTATTAAAATTGCCGCTAGTGTGTACGAGTGACGAGTGAGGGAAATTCCGATCCTGTCAGCTTGGTCACTTTCAACATAGGGTTAGTCAAAAAGGCCTTTTCTACGATAAAAGAAGTCAAAATTAATTCTCCCTACAATAGCATCTTCCTTCGCATCAATAATTCACAAATATTGCCTGCTCCTGCCTTCTGTTTGAACACGTTTTAGTTAGGGGTGACGCGATGCTCAATATTCGAGTTTTAATGTCTTGTTGGCCTAATATTTGGAACAAACTAGCATAAGTATGTGCAGTGATTTGTTATTGTTTTAGCCAAAATTAATGTGGATTTATTTACTGTAACTAAAACTGTAGAATAATGTTTGTTGATTCAATATCAGCCAAGAGTTCATTGTTACCAACCGTCTTTTTTCAACGCTAGCGCAAAACTAGCTTTGGTGACATACGACTGAAACCATCGTGGAGGGTCACATATTACATTATTATTTTAAATTATCGAGCAATATATGTTTCATAGGTCAGAAAGTACGCCATAATTCCGGAATTCACTCTCTGACTACTTCAGCCTCATTTATTATGTTGGTTTCTAAATCTCCCTAAGAGCAAAGTCTGATGATAAGTGATTCGGGAGTGTTACCCAGTGGAGGGAAAATATATTTTATCAGACAGTGCAAATACGTTTTTTGTCACCCGACCCCAGTCATGTCTTTCTCAAAAGGTTGGCGATGATCATAGACAATTTCAGGAGAAGTGGGAGACGGACTACTGTTTTGTGGAGCACAGGGGCATTCCGATGTGCCTTATATGCACCGAGAAAGTTGCGGTGCACAAGGAGTACAACATCAGACGTCATTATTTAACCAGACATGCTGAGGAGTATGCAAAATACCAGGGAGATGAGAGAGAGGCCCGGGTCGCTAAACTTAAAACATGTCTACTGAGGCATCAAGATTTTTTTAAGAAAGCAAACAAAGAAAGTGATGGAGCAGTTGAAGCTAGTTACGTGGTGAATGAGATGATTGCTAAGGCAGGAAAGTCATTCAAATAAGGCGAGTTCATCAAAAATTGCATGTTACAAGCTGCAAGTATAGTCTGTCCGGAAAAGAAGGGTCGGTTTAGCAACATCAGCCTTTCAGCCAACACAGTGGCAAGGCGCATTTCTGAGCTGTCAGGTAACATTTCTCACATTTTGTGAGAAAGGTAAACATTTCCATCCCTACTCTGTCGCTCTTGATGAGAGCACAGACGTTACTGACACTGCACAGCTCGCAATATATGTCCGTGATGTTGATGATAATTTTGAAGTGATGGAGGAGTTGCTCAAAGTGATTCCAATGCATGGCCAGACCACTGCACAGGAGATATTCCGCCAGCTGTGTGATGCCATTGTGGATGCCGGTTTACCGTGGAAATTACTTTGCAGGAATAACAAACGACGAAGCGCCATCAATGACAGGGAAAATAAATGGATTCGTGGCACATGTTCAAAGAAAACTGGAAGAGGAGGGTGTGGAAGAGGTCGTTGCTCTACACTGCATCATCCATCAGCAGGCCCTTTGCAGCAAATGCCTGAAGTTTGACAATGTGATGTCTGACGTTGTGAAATGCATCAACCATATCAGATCCAGGGGCTTGAAGCACCGGTAGTTCCGCGCCTTTTTAGAGGAAAGAGAGTCAGCATATGAGGATGTTATCTACTTCACCGAGGTACGTTGGCTTAGTAGGGAAAACGTCTTGAAAAGGTTTTTTGAGCTGAGAGCAGAAATCAAAACCTTCATGGAGAAGGATGGTGTGGTTGTTCCTGTACTAAATGATCCCAAATGGCTCATGGACTTGGCTTTTCTTGTTGACATTACACAGGAGCTGAATGTACTCAACAAGAAGTTACAAGGCCAGGACCAGCTTGTCAGTGTTGCCTATGACATTGTCAGGGCATTCTGCACAAAACTTGCGTTATGGAAAGCCCAGCTTTCTCAGAGAAACCTCTGCCATTTCCCAACATGCAACGTACTCATGGACTCGGGCACACCATTCAGTAGTAAGTATACTGATGCCATTGCAAAGCTACAGTAAGAATTTGAGCACAGGTTTGAAGACTTCAAAACACACAGAGCCACGTTTCAATTTTTTGCTGACCCTTTCTCCTTCAATGTGGAAGATCTCCCCCCCCCCCTGCGCTTCAAATGGAGCTGATTGATCTTCATTGCAATTCTGAACGCAAGGCTAATTTCAGGGAGGTGAATGGAAAAACAGACAAGCTTGGACAATTTATGAGAATTGCTTTCCATCTTCCCTGAGATTTCCAGGTTGTTCAAGCGGATCATGTGCCTTTCTGGGAGTACCTATCTGTGTGAAAAGCTCTTTTCCACTATGAACTTTAACAAGTCAAAGTTCAGGGCCAAACTTGCTGATGAGCATCTTCAAGCTATACTGAGGGTCTCAGTGGCTTCCTCGCTCAAGCCAAATGTTGCTCAGCTGTGTAAGAAAAAGCACTGCCAGGTCTCTGGCAACAAAGAGTAGGAGAATGTAAGTGAAGCCTATGTTCTTGAGAACACTTATTGTTTTTATTTGTTATTAATAAAGGTTGAACAGATTGTACCAGTTATACTTTATTTAATTTGTAATCGCTTTTTTTGTGGAATACTTGATGCGGCCCAGTCTCACCCAGACTCTACCTCCTGCGGCCCCCGGATAATTTGAGTTTGAGACCCCTGTTTTAGACTATAATTACACTAAAATAAATGATATTGTCAGCGTTGACATAATCAAAAAAAATACTATATGGTTATAAACAACAGGAAATAAAAGATAATAGAGAATTTGACATTGATGCTGAATTAATAATTACACTGAAACAACAACAGAATAATCACTGCGCGAGCTGCAATTGTATAATGAATTGGTGTTGGTCGGATAAGGATTCTCGACAATTTACCGTAGACAGAAAAGATAGTAGTATTGGTCATACCAGAGATAATGTGATGCTGACCTGTCTTGAGTGCAACAGACGCAGAGGTGCTAGTTAAGACCACGCGGTGGTAATTGAGTATCCTCGGGTATCACTTGTAGTTGTTCACGAGTAAATCCGCCCTAAGGAGCAGTTGAATCCAATCTATATATTGCTGGTCTACCCGTGGATCGTGTTATACTAGATATTGTATGTGCAGTAACACTCCAAATAGGATCAGTAGCTTTTTTTGTACCACCTTCGAGCTCTCCTGGATCATATAAATATCTTACAGTGGCATTGCCGAGTATTGGTTTTTTGAAAAATCATGTAGTGGGTTTACAAGTATATACTTCTTTTTAATCGCGTTATTAGGTTTCATGTTGATTGTTTGAGTAATCTCATTATTCATCGCGTTAATTACGCCTGGTAATCTCTTAACGCATTCACGAGATCGTTTATCCTGAATAAATTCCTTAGCATATTAATATCCAAATGACCGCTCAGCATGTGTCCGATTAAATCGTTCAACAATTGCCTGATCGCGATGTAGTGTAGTATGTCCTCGTCTGATGGTGACATTATGATGCTTCATTGTTGATAACACTGCACCCTGAAATTCCTTGCCAAGATCAACTTGTAATAAATTTTGCCAATGCAGAGGAAACCATCGATCAATCTTTTCAAACGCAGAAGCCACTTCAGCTGATGATTTTGTCTTTAATGCTTCTGCTTGTTTGTATCGACTCGCAAAATCAACTACGGTTACTTGTATATATAATTGTAAACACCATTATGCGGCAGAAATAATATATCAGATTGATGAACCTCATTAGGTGCGCTGACATCAAAATGCGAGAAGTTAATTTGTTTAGGCGGCGGTAGATCAATTTGCCATATCGCCTGTTTAGATAACCAATCCGCTGCAGTGATATTTTTCACCTTTGCTGCGCTAGCGAGTTTACTGATTGCTGCTTAACCCCTCCAGTATCCTCTCGGAGAATAATAAATAGATTCCATGTTGTTATTAATTACCTGCACCCATCATTACTTTGCCTTTCATAGCCGATTTTATCAACCACGAAGCTAATTTTTCTTTGAAGGATTTATCAGTGATTGAATTCAACACATGAATTAATTTCACATCTGCGATATGTCTGTGCTGCAGATTACTGCTTTTATAAGCAACATCATGAGCATGACACGCTTTATCAATGGCGTTTATTGGGTTTTCACCGGGTAGGGGTTGGTTTTGATCATCGAGTCTGATACCGAATCTGGTCCGGGTCCACAATAACTATATCCTGGAAGGAGTATTTTGCCCATGGTGTACCTGGGAGTTTAGCTAGCTTGGCTGCAATATCACCTCCTCGGTTTTTTTTAAAATCATCTGAAGATTTCATAGAAACAAATCTTAATTTCTTTGTACTGCATTGTACACACTTTCCAGAAAGTGTTGATCTGTCATTTTAAGTTGTAATCGTCATCACGTCATCTGTGCCAGTACGCTTTTTACATTTCAAACAATATATATCAATAATTTATATATAATGATATGAATGTATTTGATTTCTCGGCGCCAAAAACAAGAATCAGTTAAGCTTCATGCAGCACTACCGGACCATCTGGAAGTGGCAAGACATAGTTGTTACCTAATTTAATAACGAGATGGATGAAATGGGATAAGTTGTATTTATTAGCCCGGAGAGTAGATGATCAGCGATACTACGAAGTGTTAAAGGATTACAACGAAAAGGCAGCATAAATCACCGGCGAGTGTATCATTGAATTTATAACCGATATTGAAGAAGCACCAAACATTGATGAGATTGATGGAAGTATTAACAATTTAGTCGTATATGATGATGTCATGTTAGACAATCAAAAACATCCTGCTAGGATATTTTCCAGAGGCATATCTAAAAGCACTGGCGTGTTATATGTCACTCAACGATACAATCAAATACCAAAAGTGATCTGAGTTAACTGTAATATTCTTGCTGTATTCAATGGAGTTGATACACATACGCTACTAAATATTCACCAGACTTGGTGCGGCGGTGATATGGATTATAATCTCTTTAGAAATTTCTTTAGTCACGCTCAGTCAATCCCACATGGATTTGTAACGATAAATTTGCATGATAGTATATCAAGATATCATATCGGACTTGATCAAATATTCCGCTAAAATCATAAAATGATTTTCATCGTAAAAAAAATTGTTAACCCCATAGCAGCAGCAGGGGCGTGCGACAACAATAGTGGCGTCTTTTTCTGCCAATGAGCCTCTCTAAAGCATTTACGAGGATGTCTTAGTTTGCCAAATTGACGCTTTTTTACGATTTTGGAGGAGGCCTTGGTTTCCCAATTTGACGCCTCTATAAAGTTGTCCGATTCGGCCCTGCTGCTGCTCATCCCGATTATGAAACAGTAATGACCAATTGTTTTCCTGTACATGCACACTGTTACGTAGCCTTCGATGCAAAATAATGCCCTGAAAATCCTGCCGATTGAACTAATAAAATCCCATCCAAAATTGTAATCAAGGGTCTTGAAGCTAAATTCCAACAGAGATCATTACATAACGCAGGCAGACACAATCAGCAGGCATGACGAAACGTATGCACTCAAGAACTGTTCTCAGTCAGATGTCAAGGACTCGAGATTAATTTCAAATATAAAACAGCTATCCCCATCGCACAATAGTTAAATGATACCTTCATGGATTATTGTATGCAGAATTCATTCCAATATACAAAACGACATTGCCATGTCACAAGCCACATTTTTGACATGCAGGTATAAAGCAAGGTGAGAAGTGTTACATTTCGGACATTTTGTTTAGCATAATTTCAGAAGAACGTCTAAGTACTTTGTCATTACAGGTTCATAAAGCCACAGCAATACATTATGAGGTAACGCCTGACACAACCGTTCATATCACTGACAGCGGTTCTTTGATGTGTGCAGATTATCAGGTTATATATGCTAAAGACTATGCAGGACTTCGCTGCTTAAAATCCTTCTTTTCAATCTCTTCGCCTTAACCCATCTGCTACATCTGCTCTCCTTGATTTCTTTGTTCAGAGCAGGCATACTCTCCAGTTCATCTTAAACAACTCATAGATATATCGAAGTCCACAAAAGAGTTGCTGTCAATTGCTGGTTTTAGTAATTTAAAGTATTTTCAGTGGCCTCCCAATTGTGACGAGGAAATTCGAGCCATGTCAGGAGGGTTACAGGCTGAAAGACTATGTCAACTGTACTCTCCTGGATGCTTTATATCTACAATATGCTGGGTTATAAGCAAGATATTGTATATGTTCTCAGCCCTTCGAATTGAATTATAAAGCGAGCAAACAAGTAATATTCATTTGATTTGATATATGGTTCTCGTTTCCTTTACAATTAATTGATGTCATGGCATGCATTTTCTTTGATCCTGGCAAATGGAAAATATATGTCACAATTATATCTGGATGACTTTATATGTCAGAAAACGCATTTGAACTGACCGATGTTTGCTCTCTTGACTTCCCACGTCTATCAATTTAGCTGTAGTCAATAGGTCTCACAGAGATATAATCTTAATGGAGAAATAACCTCAAAAACGTTACTACTACACAATTAAATATATAAAATGCAATATTCCAACTTCGTTTTGCTTGTTTGTGACAGACATAACCTTGCTTATTTATTTCAAATGATATAAATAAATCTCTAGAGGATGCCCGCTGTATCATATTTAGACAAGACACCAACTTGCATCCTGTCTATCTGGATGATTCTTCCTCAGAGTAAGCTGATCACATACGCACGGAAGCTTGCCAAAGTTGCAGGTACCCCAAACGATTGACTGCATTCGCTGATCTTTGTAGTTGCAACTATCATAAATAGTTGGTTGTGATACACTGACCTTGAAATATACCATAAAGGTATTTATATGATTTCATTACGTTTGCATAATAATAATAATAATAATAATAATAATAATAATAATAATAATAATAATTAGAATAATAACACAAATGGTTCCTGTTAACTCTTGTAATCGTGCTTTGAGAGATTTATAGTCTGTTATTTGCTAACAGCTTAGGCAAACCTGTGTTTTCAAGATGATAAAGCTGAACAAGAATTTACCTGACAAATCGCAGATGTTTCTTGAGACTTTAATTTCTATGTATATAACCACATGAACGTCTTGACATACACCCTTGAGGCACTCGGTCGATTCAGTATGGTAGAAATGCTTGCGAGTGAACAGTTTAAAGCTTGTGTCATACGTTTGGAAAGTCAACACAAAGGTGAAATGCTTGTTTGTTTTCTCAGTTTTATATATCATTTGGTTCCTCTATCAAGGAGTCCAGTATTTGTTTACTATGATATTCAACGAACAATATTAGTGAACGAATCCCATCGATTAACATGCTTCAAAAAACAACAGAGAAACGGTTTGTTTCAATGGGATGCAATATATTATTGCTGTACTAATGCATACGGAATTCTATGAATATTTTGCTTCTAAAATATAAACAGTAATCTCCAACTGAATCATAAAATCAAAACATGTTTGAATATTTAGATGCTATATCAATGTAACCATCTGAGAATGCCTCACAAGAATAGAACAAAACAGATTCAGTTTTAGCATACCTATGTACTAAAACCTTAAATACTCTTTTTAAAGTACAGATATGAAAACACTGGATATCAATCGTACCTTTTATAGGCAGATGTAGAAACGAGAATCGTATTCGATATACTATTATGTCAATCTTGAGAGTTCCAAATAGTAATGCAAATTAATCTATTCCACGATAAAGTAAGTCTAATGACAATGCATTACTTTATATATATATATATATATATATATATATATATATATATATATATATATATATATATATATATATATATATATATATATCAAGCTTTCAGCTTTAAGACTTGTGTATCAATCGCAGTCTTAACTTCGGATTATTTTAAATAAAATGCACCTTTTCCATTATTGTACAACGTAAAAATTTAGAATAATCATTTCTAAGTTTAAGATATAAGTTTTATTACACCTTATGCTTTCTTTCCGAAATAAGAACATTATTCACATATCTATAAATTACACTGGACAACACATTTTTACAAAAGTCATGTTACTGAAATAAAATTAGTCAATTCTTATCAGTTTTTATGTGATGAACACGAATATGACAGTCAAATTGCAAAATTGGCTGTAGTTTTTTGTAATCGGCAAGAAATTAATGTTTACATAACGAAATGCATTCCAACAGTAAAAGGTCAACTGTAATAGCCTACGTATAAAAAATCAAGTCATTGACTACATCTTAGGTTTCTTCGCCTGTCTCTTGTACAGCTGTTCGGGAGCATCACTGAGGAATGTCCAGCAGTAGTCAGCCAGCATTGTAGTGGACCATTTTCCTTGGTATCTTTGTTCCATTGTTGCGATATCTTGATGAAAACGTTCGCCGTGTTCATCACTAACAATACCACAGTTGCTAGGAAAGAAATCCAAATGGGAATGAAGGAAGTGAATCTTTAGAGACATATTGCAGCCAAGTTTCTTATACTTCATCAACATGTCTTCTACTAGTTCCTTATAGTTTTCTGCCCTAACATTTCCGAGGGAGCTTGTAGAAACTAGGCGAAAAGCATTCCATGCTTGTTTCGCGTCACCTTCCAGCAAGTTGTTGAACCGGTCATCTTTGAAAAGCTCTCGAATCTGAGGACCCACAAAAACTCCTTCTTTAATCTTTGCTTCGCTGAGTCGAGGGAATTTTTCATGCAGGTATCGGAATGCTGGCAAAGTCCGGTCAATGGCTTTCACGAAGTTCTTCATCAAACCTAGTTTGATGTGAAGGGGTGGTAGCAAGATTTTCTGAGCCTCAACCAGAGCTGGGTGTTGGATATTCTTCTCTCCAATGGCTACATTCTGCCTGTGAGTCCATTCCTTCCTCATGTAGTGCATTTCCCTTGCTCGGCTATCCCACTCGCATAAGAAACACATGTATTTTGTATATCCTTGCTTCAGTCCCATCAAAAGGGCAACTACCTTCAAATCACCACATAGGTGCCAGCTGTACTTGTTATACTCAATGGAATTCAGTAGCTGCCTTGAGTTATCGTATGTCTCTTTCATGTGGACAGCATACGCTACTGGAATAGATGGAAGAATGTTTCCATTGTGCAAAAGCACAGCCTTGAGACTCAGTTTCAAAGATTCCACAAATAGTCTCCATTCTTGTGGGTCATGAGTGATTTTTAAAGCATTCATGAGGCCCTCAATATCGGAACAGAATATCAGATTACTTTCCTTTCTGAAGAAAGGCTCCAATTGCTGGTGTGGTTTTCGATATGCAGTAATTGTGACATCTTCTTCTAGAAGATTCCATTGATGGAGTCTTGATCCTAGCAATTCTGCCTTGGTCTTTGATAAGTCTAAATCACGAAGCAGGTCATTTAGTTTTTCCTGAACTAAATCCAAATGGGAATGAAGGAAGTGAATCTTTAGAGACATATTGCAGCCAAGTTTCTTATACTTCATCAACATGTCTTCTACTAGTTCCTTATAGTTTTCTGCCCTAACATTTCCGAGGAAGTTTGTAGAAACTAGGCGAAAAGCATTCCATGCTTGTTTCGCGTCACCTTCCAGCAAGTTGTTGAACCGGTCATCTTTGAAAAGCTCTCGAATCTGAGGACCCACAAAAACTCCTTCTTTAATCTTTGCTTCGCTGAGTCGAGGGAATTTTTCATGCAGGTATCGGAATGCTGGCAAAGTCCGGTCAATGGCTTTCACGAAGTTCTTCATCAAACCTAGTTTGATGTGAAGGGGTGGTAGCAAGATTTTCTGAGCCTCAACCAGAGCTGGGTGTTGGATATTCTTCTCTCCAATGGCTACATTCTGCCTGTGAGTCCATTCCTTCCTCATGTAGTGCATTTCCCTTGCTCGGCTATCCCACTCGCATAAGAAACACATGTATTTTGTATATCCTTGCTGCAGTCCCATCAGAAGGGCAACTACCTTCAAATCACCACAGAGGTGCAAGCTGTACTTGTTATACTCAATGGAATTCAGTAGCTGCCTTGAGTTATCGTATGTCTCTTTCATGTGGACAGCATACGCTACTTAAATAGATGGAAGAATGTTTCCATTGTGCAAAAGCACAGCCTTGAGACTCAGTTTCGAAGATTCCACAAATAGTCTCCATTCTTGTGAGTCATGAGTGATTTTTAAAGCATTCAGGAGGCCCTCAATATCGGAACAGAATATCAGATTACTTTCCTTTCTGAAGAAAGGCTCCAATTTCTGGTGGCGTTTTCGATACGCAGTAATTGTGACATCTTCTTCTAGAAGATTCCATTGTTGGAGTCTTGATCCTAGCAATTCTGCCTTGTTCTTTGATAAGTCTAAATCACGAATCAGGTCATTTAGTTCTTCCTGTGTTATTCTGTGTGGGATTGATGATGCACCACAGTGAAAATCTGGATCACTGCATGCTGATGGACCAGGAGAAGAACAGGTCGACTCACCTTTGTCTTCGTCAGATGAATCAAGAGAATATTCTGCTGGAGGTTCTGGAATAGGAAGTCCCTCACCATGTGGAACTGGTCTCAATGCAGACGGAATGTTTGGGTAGACTATTCTCGACTTCTTTCGCTTCGTTATTCCGCCGGAAAGAGGAGGAACCAAGCAGAAGTAACAGTCATTTAGGTGGTTGCTTGGCTCTCTCCACACCATTGGCACTGCAAACGGCATTGATGACCTTTTGCAATTCAACCACTGTGAAAGCTGTGTTGTACATGTAGCACAGCATATATGCGGAGCCCAAGGCTTGTCTTGGTCACCAACCTTGCATCCGAAGTAAAGATGATATGCCTTCTTCACTTGAGAATTGATACTTTTCTTCTGGTTGGCAAATGTCACTTCCCCACAAATATAGCAAAAATTGTCCGCGGTATTAACACACTTTTGAGGCATTACTGTTCTTTATTGTACGTAAATGGATAAAATAATAAGTTTTATGTAACAGTAGCTTGAACTGTCTCGCACAACGTCTAAAATATTTTAAATGCTGAACCTATCTGATTGGTCTTAATATAGTACACTGCTTACGTCAGCTTCAGCAGCCGCCTGTCATTAGTATAATAGGCCTACACATGTATAGTACACAGCTGACGTCAACTTACTTCAGCAGCCGCATGGCATTAGTATTGCATTGCATCATAAAATGATGCAATCAACTGTGGATGATGTGAGCATGATGGTATTATGCAATGTTACATCATTATTCCGGATGTTGCTGCAGTCCTACTGGAGAAATTTACACAGTGAAACATAGAAAATGAGGTATATGAATATCTTCAAAACGAGAGCCAATAAAAAAATTTCACGGTTATATTCGTGTTCGGCACACCAAAATACTACAGATTAGGGCCTTTTCAAGTCAGTAATGATTTCACTGTTGACCAGTGTTACCTTCCTGAATGAGTCAGCACCAATTATACAGTAATTTATAGATGTTTCTGTTTACATAG
Source organism: Unio delphinus (assembly GCA_029339505.1). Taxonomy (NCBI): domain Eukaryota; kingdom Metazoa; phylum Mollusca; class Bivalvia; order Unionida; family Unionidae; genus Unio; species Unio delphinus. The sequence goes on from JAQISU010000136.1 coordinate 13,200,989, forward strand.
TGCAATGTTCAACAGAACCATCAAATGTAGTCAAGCGTTGCTAATTCTGTGTCACTGACAACATAAATAATGCTTAAGATTGCTGACATTTTCAACGTTTAATGATATTATACAGTATCACTATTTACGACCATTGACTTGCGAACGGCGATGGATAAGTGAGTAATGACGGAAACGGATTTCAATTTAAACCAAAATTTACTAAAATACATCTATGACTGTATATAGGATAAAATCTACTTGCAATACCTGGTGTTTGTGCGCAGCAATGAATTGTGTTATATGATGTTTGCAATGCGTCATAAATAATATGATTTGCATCCTGTGATTCCTACAAGATATGGACGATGCAATCATAACTAAGCTTACATTACTCCCCTAAACAAATTGCCATGTATCAGCTCTACAAATCAATCAGTGTCGTGCTCTCTTATTTCACAGTGTTTGACTTTGCAAAGGAACACTTTTATGTTTAGCCATGGATAACAGAGATGCTTTGTACTTCTGTTAACAATGCAAATAAAACATCTATGTTTGTGGTGAAGTGATGTTTTTATCATAAAGCGCAGTATAACCACCTTTTTTCTGGCATCAAAATTGTAGAGCACTACGACAAGAGGTTGGCCCCACCCAAATGCTGCAAATCTTGTGAAATAAATCATCGCGAGTGGTTGAACAGGGAAAGGAAATATATCCCCTTTGCAGTGCCAACGATTCAAACAGAGCCAACATATCATATCATGAATTGTTAATTCTGAATTGTGCCTCCAGTTGAGAAAGGTGTCTCAGAGCAGAAATAATGGACTATGCATTATCCAAACAATCCACCAGCTATCTCATTACCCCACATAGAAGGACTGCCGGTTCCTGACACAACAGAATCATTCACACGAGGAAGAGGATAAAACTTCTAGTCCTAAACCACCAATAAACTATGTCCTATATTGGCTCACTACCTCTGAATCACGCATCATAACACAAGGTGAACTTAATGACCTTGTAAAAGATTTGGAACTAACCACTCATCCGCCAAAATCAATCTTACTTTAAATTTTGGTCGTAGTTATTACGTTACCTAAAGGCGTTCGCAGGACATTCCTCAAAGAAACACCGTTCCATGAGAATTCATCCATGCATTTATTTGAGAGCTCAACATCTCATTCTAGTAATTGTCTTTTTTAACGACCAGTTTCGAGAAGCTATGTGGACATTCTATACACATTGATTATCGTGTCATTCGTTGCTAGAGAAGTGCAGTTCAACTTAAGTAGCTAGGTAGCCAGCAGTAACATTGATAGTTATCCTTACCGGGAATACCTATAACATCTTTTGACGTACAAACACACAAAAAATACATCTGCCTACATCTTCAGTAAAATATGACAAGTCAAATGAAAATGAGTTGACAGAAGCTGCGGATCCAAAACTGAATGTAACGACCATCAACATCAAATAAAACAAGGTCGCAGCTGAGAACTGATGGATAATCTGCATTTGAAGAGGCTGCATGAGTGAAACTGAATCGAAGTGCTGTTATTGATGGCCAATACTAACGAGTAGCAAAAACACCATCGAACATCGACTTTACGTGTTCTATTTACAACTCGTACGCAAATTAGTAAAGACAAGTACTGAAACTTTGAGCGGAACAACAACCAAGAATCTGACATAAAGCGTGGCAGTGAATAACAATTACCTCTTTACTCTAATCAAACATAAAAGATCATATTTTCTCTGGACAATTCAATCGAAATCTTTTTTCATTTCAACTCGTCAGTGTTTGCAAAACACGACGTACTCGAAATGGGCAAACCTTTGTTAGCACACCAATTTGAAACGATGTTAATAAAGATTATTTAACATGTTACCTGCCATAATTTGACGCTACTGTACAATTATATGGTAGCTGTAGCCATACTATTGTGTACGTGGATTTATGCAGGAATCTATGATTTGTGGGTCTTTGATTTCACACTAGACCATGATTTAGACAAGGCACATTACCATCGATTAAATTTTGACCCATGTCATAGCACACTTCAGTTTAAAATGGCTATGTCTAACATAGTGAGCTTTATCATGTATGTCGATATTAACAGTAATCTCGAAATCAACGCCTTGATAAAATTTATTCTAGAGGAAAAGCAAAGATGTAAATCGAAAAAATTTTGAATAGTTGAAGCTAGACAAGAAAACAAAAATACACATGGTTTCGAGATGAACAAAACAAAAACATTTTGTATATTTATTTCAAAAGGTAATGTGCAAAAGTTGTTGTTGAGTTCTTCTACCAGAATACTAATATTGTAGTTCAAGTCACCTGAGTTATTTTCAATAACATACGAACGCGATTAGCCTGAATAGGATCGGGGTGTTTCAATAATAGAGTAAACTAAAACAACAAACGGAAAGGTCCTATTGTACATATGTTGTCATATCTCAGATTTATTCGAGAGCAAGGATCTACTGATTATCTTTAATCACACGAATTTAAGAAAATGCTTAGTCAAAATAGAATCGCTGTGATCAATAGTTTCAGATTAAAACAGCCTAAGAGGAAACGTGACCTTAATATCGGTAAATACCCGTGTAAAGTCTAATCCCATATCATTATGTCAAGCAACATCAAGACCATGCTTTGCCATGGCTCAATAAATACATAAACTAAATATAAAACAGCGGTTGCCACTTCGATGGGATACAATCTTCAGAATATGTATGGACTGATAGTTGCAAGTGAATTAACCACTAGTAGGGGATGCAATCCTGTGTTTGGATCAAAGGAATATCGAATGTTGGTCGTAAAACCGCCCTTGACAGACTGCAGGGGGAGAAGGGCGACAGTGTCTGCTAATTATGATAATCAGGAGTGAATCAACATCCACTCGGAGTTTAGCCAGATAGTGTCCTCATTGGAATCGCAAGCTTAAATCGACCTAAACTAACTAAACTGCAGTAGTCGCTAAACCACTGTGCGGAAATTATAAGAGAAGATAACCTACTCCGACTACATTAAAACTTGGGTGTAACTTTGTTATTCTAGGAATTACATAGTAGCTTCAGACATGAAGCTTTTGGGGATGAGAGCTGCTCTAGGAGACAGAGGGAAATGCATCAGTGCAGTTTGTCCCGAGTCTATGGGAGACAAAGAAAGAGAAAGAACGGATTCAGAAGTTAGACAGACTGTTGGGAACTGGAGTACCAGTCCCGAGAAGTATAATACAGATTAGTAGCAGCACAGGCAGCACATGCAGGAGGAAAATCCATCACACTAAGCCGGATGATGAAATAGGCCGTCACTTGGTCGTGTTAAAAACGAGTGATACGGTTTTAAATTTGAAGTTTATTTGACAAATTGCTATATGTTAATGAATGATAATAGCTTGTTGTTTATTTGAATTTCACATTTTGTGTATTCAATAATATAACTGTTGGCATAGCTGACTGGAGTTAGGAAATTTGCATGTCTCTATCACTACTTCAGTTTCTTACACAAACGAACCAGGATGGGTCTTCTGTAACAATTTGATACAATATTGGGAGCATCCCTAGCAAACATAGGCAACGAGAAACATTTACAAAGAGTTACCTTCTTTCCTTTATCATGCCATGCTAAAGTAATGCATCTTAATGTTGTTTAAAAGACCAGCTCTACCTAGTGGAGAAAGGTAGAATTTTTGCTGAATGTAAGATTAAATTTCACTCTTCTTCATTTTTCTAACAACATAGCATATAAACTATGAATCTGCATAAATTGAGGAGAATTGTTATTCGACCAGGTAGATGGCTGTGTACATACAATGTGGAGAAATTTATATTCAACCAGGTAGACGGCGTGTACTTGCAAAGTGGAATAATTTGTATTCAACCAGGTAGACGGCTGTTACTCCAATTTCTCCACATTGTATGTAATCAGATTCACAGTCTAAAACCTATGTTAAGACTCTGGTCATTTTTCAAAGACATGCTTTAAAAATAGATCAAATGTTGGGGTACAGGGGCGTGGTTCAAATTGATTATAACATGCCATTAAAACATAACTATATCACATACTTTTGAAATTGATTTAAAATGAGTTTGCTAATAGTGTGTGTAACATATTTTTAATCTGCACCTAATACGTTACGTTAATTTATTTAAAGATCTCAGGGATGTACACAACTATAGTATAATCTAAGGTTATGTCTTGAAAATGTAACTTTTGTCAGTTACATATGCTTGTATTAGCTTGTATACCATTACAAAGTCGGCCCACCACTCCTGTGACTTAATAGTAAGAGAGTCCACCGCGGAAGTGGGAAGCCGTAAGTTCGATCCCCAGCCGCGTTATACCAAAGACTTAAAAAATTGTTCTAATTGCAGCCTCTCTTGGCGCTCAGCATTAAGAGGTTAGCGTTTATACTCGTCGGACTGGTGTCAGGTTAATGTGACTGGGTCGGACATCATGCTACTTGTCTGCGTCATAATGCCCCAGTGCTAGACATCACCATAAACTGCCTCACTGCAGATATCGTAGCGATATGACTGAAACAATGTTAAAACTAATCCTAATCAAACAAACAAACAAAGCAAGGTCGTCTCAACACGCAGTTTGCTTAGTATATGCCGTGTTAATGCTAACATAAATGACATTAAAATAGACTTAGACAACAAATGCCTCTCCTATATTCTTTTTCAGGTATACAGATGGGTCAATAAATGTGACTACTAAGAAGATATTTAAATTAAAACTATTTAATTACGGTTAGTATTGAGAAAATGAATGAGACAGGTATAACATGCAAAATCAAATCTCAAATATATGGAGTTATAAATGTTTGCTTTATCTATCTATTCATCTGTTCTAAAACAATAACATTAGCATAAACGCCATACACAAACATTTTCTTGATATCCGTTTTACAATTATGACAAGAATCGATAGATCTATCACTACGATGTCAAAAGATTATGGTGATGTATTGCATTGGGGCATCATATAGCATCATGTCCCACCTAGTTGAATTATCCGACCAGGGCGAGACGTACTAACATTAACTTCTTAATGCAGATCGCCTAAAGATTCGGCTGCTCGGCTGCTAGTAACATATATTTTTACTATTTTGGTATGACTCAGCCAGGCATCGAAACATACCTTTCCAGCAACTCAAGCCTCACCGATAACAGCTTCCAGTAATGTGGATCAAAAATTAACATACATAATCTAGCTGGCTTTATGACTAATACACCGTTGCAGCAGATGTTTATATATACATGGCATCCAGTATATGCAGTATATGAAGAACCTGGATGAATCCGGAAAGAACCGCCAGAAAATTGACAGCTACTGGCCAGCTTTCTCGCATAACACTTATCGAGACTAGAACTCAAACGTACACATGTAGGTGTGATGTTCGCATTCTGCAGGCAGGCGCTACAAAGCACTGGGCCGACAACCCCCTTGCTCCCTCAGTTTTGCATAAATCACATCAGTGCAAGGAAAGTTGGCTTTGTTTTGTTAAATATTAAGAACTTCCGTAGTGAAATGCACCTATCGTAAACAAGACAGTCTTGTGCTTTTGTGTTAGACTTACATTATATGGCCTGAGTTGAACATATGAAGGGGTCAGAAGAATGATTCATTCTTCTTATCACAGGTTCAAGAAGTACAAAACCTTTATTAACAAATCTGTCTATGTTTAGACAATTCTAAATTCACATCGTCATATCAACCAGCAATGTTATTCAAAGTTTTCATACGGCTGTAGGAAAGAAAAGTCACATTTTAAAACTGGATACCTGTATTATAAAAAACGACCGTAGCGAAGACATGTTTAATACATGATTTTACGAACTATAGGTCCCATGAGTTCATTGTATTCTCTACCACTGTCTGTTCATACCCTATTTTCGTTGCGCCTCACTATTTCTTTTTTTCCTCTTTCTCTCTCTCTCTCTCTCTCTCTCTCTCTCTCACACACACACACACACACACAGATATATATATATATATATATATATATATATATATATATATATATATATATATATATATATATAAATGCAAAAAACTGACAAACAGCAGTGCAGAACTAGTGTCACTCTAGCCTGAGCGCTTTCGACTCTTAATGAGTTTTTATCAAAGGCAAATACAGAACATAGACAAGACAGACAAGTAAAATACAAAAATCGTGTTTCTAGTTTCTTCAACTTGTTGCGGATGCTGTAAAATGTCAAAATCGATGACCCAAAGCGACACGTATGTTATTGTATGTAAATTTATGTACGCGTAAATTATATCCCGGATATTTTACATCAGTAGTAAGAGGCTATTAAGCAAATTTAGAGAATTATTTAATAGAAAATATGTCAGCTGGAAAAGATAATTACATTTGTGCACGGCTGTCTTTTTCTAGTCTTCTTGGTTTAAACCACTTGGTTTCAACGTTCGAAGGCGTCGTATCCAGTAAGATTCCTTTTCTTTCCTGGTTTCGGAGCTCCAGTTGTGGTTGTGAGCAATTGCAATAAGTGTTACATCACTGAAGGTGTGGCTAGGAGAGGAGAAGTGTTATGCGACCGGACTTCTGTATAGCTTCTTTGTTATCCAATCAGATCTATGAAGGTCGATCCTTTTGTGTAGCCTCTCAGTTTCTCCGACATACTGCAGGCTAGAGATTTTACATGAGATGAGATAAATTACATTCTCTGTTTTGCACGTTTTGTTTGGACCATGTATGTTTAGTTTTTCTCTCGTCACTGTGCTAGAAAATGTCCTGGTTTCTATCATGTGTTGACAGGTTTTGCACCTTTTATCGCGACAGGGGCTAGATTGACTCGGGTGGTCTTGATTAGTGATTGGCGCTAGCTTCGCCCTGACTAGGATGTCCTTGAGGTTTTTTGGTCTCCGGTAGGCAACTACAGGTTTGTTCGGGAAGATTAACTTTAGTGCAGGGGTCTCAAACTCAAATTATCCGGGGGCCGCAGGAGGTAGAGTCTGGGTGAGACTGGGCCGCATCAAGTATTCCACAAAAAAAGCGATTACAAATTAAATAAAGTATAACTGGTACAATCTGTTCAACCTTTATTAATAACAAATAAAAACAATAAGTGTTCTCAAGAACATAGGCTTCACTTACATTCTCCTACTCTTTGTTGCCAGAGACCTGGCAGTGCTTTTTCTTACACAGCTGAGCAACATTTGGCTTGAGCGAGGAAGCAACTGAGACCCTCAGTATAGCTTGAAGATGCTCATCAGCAAGTTTGGCCCTGAACTTTGACTTGTTAAAGTTCATAGTGGAAAAGAGCTTTTCACACAGATAGGTACTCCCAGAAAGGCACATGATCCGCTTGAACAACCTGGAAATCTCAGGGAAGATGGAAAGCAATTCTCTCATAAATTGTCCAAGCTTGTCTGTTTTTCCATTCACCTCCCTGAAATTAGCCTTGCGTTCAGAATTGCAATGAAGATCAATCAGCTCCATTTGAAGCGCAGGGGGGGGGGGAGGTCTTCCACATTGAAGGAGAAAGGGTCAGTAAAAATTGAAACGTGGCTCTGTGTGTTTTGAAGTCTTCAAACCTGTGCTCAAATTCTTACTGTAGCTTTGCAATGGCATCAGTATACTTACTACTGAATGGTGTGCCCGAGTCCATGAGTACGTTGCATGTTGGGAAATGGCAGAGGTTTCTCTGAGAAAGCTGGGCTTTCCATAACGCAAGTTTTGTGCAGAATGCCCTGACAATGTCATAGGCAACACTGACAAGCTGGTCCTGGCCTTGTAACTTCTTGTTGAGTACATTCAGCTCCTGTGTAATGTCAACAAGAAAAGCCAAGTCCATGAGCCATTTGGGATCACTTAGTACAGGAACAACCACACCATCCTTCTCCATGAAGGTTTTGATTTCTGCTCTCAGCTCAAAAAACCTTTTCAAGACGTTTTCCCTACTAAGCCAACGTACCTCGGTGAAGTAGATAACATCCTCATATGCTGACTCTCTTTCCTCTAAAAAGGCGCGGAACTACCGGTGCTTCAAGCCCCTGGATCTGATATGGTTGATGCATTTCACAACGTCAGACATCACATTGTCAAACTTCAGGCATTTGCTGCAAAGGGCCTGCTGATGGATGATGCAGTGTAGAGCAACGACCTCTTCCACACCCTCCTCTTCCAGTTTTCTTTGAACATGTGCCACGAATCCATTTATTTTCCCTGTCATTGATGGCGCTTCGTCGTTTGTTATTCCTGCAAAGTAATTTCCACGGTAAACCGGCATCCACAATGGCATCACACAGCTGGCGGAATATCTCCTATGCAGTGGTCTGGCCATGCATTGAAATCACTTTGAGCAACTCCTCCATCACTTCAAAATTATCATCAACATCACGGACATATATTGCGAGCTGTGCAGTGTCAGTAACGTCTGTGCTCTCATCAAGAGCGACAGAGTAGGGATGGAAATGTTTACCTTTCTCACAAAATGTGAGAAATGTTACCTGACAGCTCAGAAATGCGCCTTGCCACTGTGTTGGCTGAAAGGCTGATGTTGCTAAACCGACCCTTCTTTTCCGGACAGACTATACTTGCAGCTTGTAACATGCAATTTTTGATGAACTCGCCTTATTTGAATGACTTTCCTGCCTTAGCAATCATCTCATTCACCACGTAACTAGCTTCAACTGCTCCATCACTTTCTTTGTTTGCTTTCTTAAAAAAATCTTGATGCCTCAGTAGACATGTTTTAAGTTTAGCGACCCGGGCCTCTCTCTCATCTCCCTGGTATTTTGCATACTCCTCAGCATGTCTGGTTAAATAATGACGTCTGATGTTGTACTCCTTGTGCACCGCAACTTTCTCGGTGCATATAAGGCACATCGGAATGCCCCTGTGCTCCACAAAACAGTAGTCCGTCTCCCACTTCTCCTGAAATTGTCTATGATCATCGCCAACCTTTTGAGAAAGACATGACTGGGGTCGGGTGACAAAAAACGTATTTGCACTGTCTGATAAAATATATTTTCCCTCCACTGGGTAACACTCCCGAATCACTTATCATCAGACTTTGCTCTTAGGGAGATTTAGAAACCAACATAATAAATGAGGCTGAAGTAGTCAGAGAGTGAATTCCGGAATTATGGCGTACTTTCTGACCTATGAAACATATATTGCTCGATAATTTAAAATAATAATGTAATATGTGACCCTCCACGATGGTTTCAGTCGTATGTCACCAAAGCTAGTTTTGCGCTAGCGTTGAAAAAAGACGGTTGGTAACAATGATATCTTGGCTGATATTGAATCAACAAACATTATTCTACAGTTTTAGTTACAGTAAATAAATCCACATTAATTTTGGCTAAAACAATAACAAATCACTGCACATACTTATGCTAGTTTGTTCCAAATATTAGGCCAACAAGACATTAAAACTCGAATATTGAGCATCGCGTCACCCCTAACTAAAACGTGTTCAAACAGAAGGCAGGAGCAGGCAATATTTGTGAATTATTGATGCGAAGGAAGATGCTATTGTAGGGAGAATTAATTTTGACTTCTTTTATCGTAGAAAAGGCCTTTTTGACTAACCCTATGTTGAAAGTGACCAAGCTGACAGGATCGGAATTTCCCTCACTCGTCACTCGTACACACTAGCGGCAATTTTAATAGGGATTCTTTGATACTGTGTGAGATTGCTACAATTTACACAATTATGGTTGTGCATTACCCACTAACTGACTTTTTAAAACTTTTGATATATGTATATACAACATTCGAAGCGTGTTTTCTCAAAACCGCACATTGGCCATGTTTGTCTCATAAAATGCTATAAAATAACAAACTTTCTGTCCGATTTTAAGACGTTTTTTACCATTATAATCAACGTCCGAACATATACAAACATAATACAAATAAGAATTAGACTAGTCGGTGAGATTCGACTGAAACCGTCGCGGAGTGTCATGTTATAGATATGAGAATGGGGAAAACGCGCGGGCCGCATTAACACTAAACTTTGATGTCAGGTAGAGGGCCGTAAAATATCGTCTCGCGGGCCTCAAATGGCCCGCGGGCCGCGAGTTTGAGACCCCTGCTTTAGTGCATCCGATGATTCTACGATGGGCCAGTGTTTCCCGATGATTTTACCTATTTTGGGGTTGTCTGGATGGTAGGTCAGGATAAATGGTATCCTATCGGCGTTTTCCTTCTTTCCATATTTTAGTAGGTCATCTATGTTTGTTAGCTTAGCCCTTTGGGTTGCCTCAGTAATCAGGTCCTTGTCGTAGCCTCGGTAAATTAAATGTTTAGATAGCTCTTGAGACCTTTTTAGGAATGTGTCATCGTCGGAGCAAATTCTGCGTATCCTCAGTGCCTGGCTATACGGCAGGGGTCTCAAACTCGCGGCCCGCGGGCCATTTGAGGCCCGCGAGACGATATTTTACGGCCCTCTACCTGACATCAAAGTTTAGTGTTAATGTGGCCCGCGCGTTTTCCCCATTCTCATATCTATAACATGACACTCCGCGACGGTTTCAGTCGAATCTCACCGACTAGTCTAATTCTTATTTGTATTATGTTTGTATATGTTCGGACGTTGATTATAATGGTAAAAAACGTTTTAAAATCGGACAAAAAGTTTGTTATTTTATAGCATTTTATGAGACAAACATGGCCAATGTGCGGTTTTGAGAAAACACGCTTCGAATGTTGTATATACATATATCAAAAGTTTTAAAAAGTCAGTTAGTGGGTAATGCACAACCATAATTGTGTAAATTGTAGCAATCTCACACAGTATCAAAGAATCCCTATTAAAATTGCCGCTAGTGTGTACGAGTGACGAGTGAGGGAAATTCCGATCCTGTCAGCTTGGTCACTTTCAACATAGGGTTAGTCAAAAAGGCCTTTTCTACGATAAAAGAAGTCAAAATTAATTCTCCCTACAATAGCATCTTCCTTCGCATCAATAATTCACAAATATTGCCTGCTCCTGCCTTCTGTTTGAACACGTTTTAGTTAGGGGTGACGCGATGCTCAATATTCGAGTTTTAATGTCTTGTTGGCCTAATATTTGGAACAAACTAGCATAAGTATGTGCAGTGATTTGTTATTGTTTTAGCCAAAATTAATGTGGATTTATTTACTGTAACTAAAACTGTAGAATAATGTTTGTTGATTCAATATCAGCCAAGATATCATTGTTACCAACCGTCTTTTTTCAACGCTAGCGCAAAACTAGCTTTGGTGACATACGACTGAAACCATCGTGGAGGGTCACATATTACATTATTATTTTAAATTATCGAGCAATATATGTTTCATAGGTCAGAAAGTACGCCATAATTCCGGAATTCACTCTCTGACTACTTCAGCCTCATTTATTATGTTGGTTTCTAAATCTCCCTAAGAGCAAAGTCTGATGATAAGTGATTCGGGAGTGTTACCCAGTGGAGGGAAAATATATTTTATCAGACAGTGCAAATACGTTTTTTGTCACCCGACCCCAGTCATGTCTTTCTCAAAAGGTTGGCGATGATCATAGACAATTTCAGGAGAAGTGGGAGACGGACTACTGTTTTGTGGAGCACAGGGGCATTCCGATGTGCCTTATATGCACCGAGAAAGTTGCGGTGCACAAGGAGTACAACATCAGACGTCATTATTTAACCAGACATGCTGAGGAGTATGCAAAATACCAGGGAGATGAGAGAGAGGCCCGGGTCGCTAAACTTAAAACATGTCTACTGAGGCATCAAGATTTTTTTAAGAAAGCAAACAAAGAAAGTGATGGAGCAGTTGAAGCTAGTTACGTGGTGAATGAGATGATTGCTAAGGCAGGAAAGTCATTCAAATAAGGCGAGTTCATCAAAAATTGCATGTTACAAGCTGCAAGTATAGTCTGTCCGGAAAAGAAGGGTCGGTTTAGCAACATCAGCCTTTCAGCCAACACAGTGGCAAGGCGCATTTCTGAGCTGTCAGGTAACATTTCTCACATTTTGTGAGAAAGGTAAACATTTCCATCCCTACTCTGTCGCTCTTGATGAGAGCACAGACGTTACTGACACTGCACAGCTCGCAATATATGTCCGTGATGTTGATGATAATTTTGAAGTGATGGAGGAGTTGCTCAAAGTGATTCCAATGCATGGCCAGACCACTGCACAGGAGATATTCCGCCAGCTGTGTGATGCCATTGTGGATGCCGGTTTACCGTGGAAATTACTTTGCAGGAATAACAAACGACGAAGCGCCATCAATGACAGGGAAAATAAATGGATTCGTGGCACATGTTCAAAGAAAACTGGAAGAGGAGGGTGTGGAAGAGGTCGTTGCTCTACACTGCATCATCCATCAGCAGGCCCTTTGCAGCAAATGCCTGAAGTTTGACAATGTGATGTCTGACGTTGTGAAATGCATCAACCATATCAGATCCAGGGGCTTGAAGCACCGGTAGTTCCGCGCCTTTTTAGAGGAAAGAGAGTCAGCATATGAGGATGTTATCTACTTCACCGAGGTACGTTGGCTTAGTAGGGAAAACGTCTTGAAAAGGTTTTTTGAGCTGAGAGCAGAAATCAAAACCTTCATGGAGAAGGATGGTGTGGTTGTTCCTGTACTAAGTGATCCCAAATGGCTCATGGACTTGGCTTTTCTTGTTGACATTACACAGGAGCTGAATGTACTCAACAAGAAGTTACAAGGCCAGGACCAGCTTGTCAGTGTTGCCTATGACATTGTCAGGGCATTCTGCACAAAACTTGCGTTATGGAAAGCCCAGCTTTCTCAGAGAAACCTCTGCCATTTCCCAACATGCAACGTACTCATGGACTCGGGCACACCATTCAGTAGTAAGTATACTGATGCCATTGCAAAGCTACAGTAAGAATTTGAGCACAGGTTTGAAGACTTCAAAACACACAGAGCCACGTTTCAATTTTTTGCTGACCCTTTCTCCTTCAATGTGGAAGATCTCCCCCCCCCCCCCCTGCGCTTCAAATGGAGCTGATTGATCTTCATTGCAATTCTGAACGCAAGGCTAATTTCAGGGAGGTGAATGGAAAAACAGACAAGCTTGGACAATTTATGAGAGAATTGCTTTCCATCTTCCCTGAGATTTCCAGGTTGTTCAAGCGGATCATGTGCCTTTCTGGGAGTACCTATCTGTGTGAAAAGCTCTTTTCCACTATGAACTTTAACAAGTCAAAGTTCAGGGCCAAACTTGCTGATGAGCATCTTCAAGCTATACTGAGGGTCTCAGTTGCTTCCTCGCTCAAGCCAAATGTTGCTCAGCTGTGTAAGAAAAAGCACTGCCAGGTCTCTGGCAACAAAGAGTAGGAGAATGTAAGTGAAGCCTATGTTCTTGAGAACACTTATTGTTTTTATTTGTTATTAATAAAGGTTGAACAGATTGTACCAGTTATACTTTATTTAATTTGTAATCGCTTTTTTTGTGGAATACTTGATGCGGCCCAGTCTCACCCAGACTCTACCTCCTGCGGCCCCCGGATAATTTGAGTTTGAGACCCCTGATGTACAAACTTCTTTATATGCGGTGCTTTCGTCCTTATATGATGTGCAAATGTCTTTATATGCTGTGCTTTCATCATTATATAATGTGCAAACTTCTTTATATGCTGTGCTTTCGTCCTTATATGATGTGCAAATGTCTTTATATGCTGTGCTTTCGTCTTTATATGATGGTCAAGGAGCGATCGACATACACTGTTAATTTCTAAAAATAGCACGCTCGCAGAATCAGCTGTAGGATGTAGGACAAATAAACCGACTGTTGTACTACAATATATATGGCGGAACACGTTGAAGAGATTGATGCTGCTCCTGAAAAGCGAAAAAATCGCGGTGCTACAAGACATTGTTACTTTGGACTTTGTAACAGCGATAGTAGATATTCAGATCGTGAACATATGACGTGTGTATTTTGGATTCCATTTCCAAACCCGAAACTAAATCTCGAGAAGCGCGGGCGTTAGGTGCGTGCTTTTGGAAGGGGAACTTTTACTACTGACAAAATCACAAGATGGACATATATGTGCAAATATTTCGAAATTTGAACATGTTTGATTATTAACAGGGTGGGAAATGTTTTTAATCAACAGATGAGCTAGCAATGCAAAGCATTTTAGTTCCGTGACACAGGGGCGGATCAAAAATTAAACAGAGGGGTTCTAGCTAAATAAAGTTTTTAAAAATTGCACAAGAGATCAAAATTCAATTCAAAGTATATATATATATATATATATATATATATATATATATATATATATATATATATATATATACATACACAGAAGAATATGCAACATAGAAACAACACTTAAAATTTATTGAACCGAGTAGCTTTACTGCATAATTTAGAATTGACCAGTTTATATATATATATATATATATATATATATATATATATATATATATATATATAGAGAGAGAGAGAGAGAGAGAGAGAGAGAGAGAGAGAGAGAGAGAGAGAGAGAGAGAGAGAGAGAGAGAGAGAGTCCTGACATTCGGAATTTTATACAGGACTGCTCAGTGAAGGGGGCGGGGGTACTTAGGGTCCCGCCATCAACTCTGATATCAGAAGAAAGTATCCTTGCAAGTGTCTAAGTAATGGTAGATTACCAGAGGCTTGATACACAAACTGTACAAAGGTGTTTTATACCAAAAAATAAACTAGTAGTGGAACCCATTGTGCATACTATTTGTATTACCAAAATTTGCAGTTTATATATAACATAATAAGACAATGTTAAAGTTCAAATGACAGTTTATTTAATGTGTATGAACCTTTATTCAGATATTTCTTTTTAAAGGTAAATATAAAAACACGAGTAAACGGCATTTTGCTCTAGGTGGCAGGGTCTAGTTTCGTAAATGGGTATGGTGTGAGTTTTTGAGCTACTATTGTGTAATAATTAAAGATATGGATAAATTTGTGAACTAGGTGTTTCAGGCTTGTGTTGTTCTTGAAATTGATGTCAGAGATGTACACTTTCCATAGTTACTCAGCAGTATGTTGATTGTGAAATACCAATAGTCGGCTAGGAAGATGAGCTAGCCTCCCATAGCAGTAGACACGTGGGTTCAAGGCAAGTAGAATATCTCAAAAACGGCATGGATGACAACTATTATGAATTGCATCAAGCTATTTAGTACACAATGTTTTTTCAAAATTTTCATCTAGGAAAAGGCCTTGCGTTTGCACTGTGAGCACCACGTGCTGTCAAAAATGGCCTTCGGATGTGAAAAATGCATGTATAAAATATTGGTTGGGGTACATAAACATTTTATTCTAAGAACTTCAGTAGACTTGTCAGGTCAAGTGTGTGATATGATTATGTTGCGCTACATAATACCTATCCAGAAATATGTACCTTTTTGACCTCATTCGCGTATTATATTTTTAATGAATTTTTATATTAGGCAGGTGCATGCGACATTAAATTTGTACATAAAAACTGGACCCTGCCCCCCTAGCGTTATCGAATACATCTTCAAAGCCGGCTTGATTGTTTGTCCTACATTTTCACTCTTTGTGTATCACGTGATACGCAACACATTTGCATGACGCGTCGCCGATCTCTGCTTATATGATGTGCAAACTTCTTTATATGCTGTGCTTTCGTCTTTATATGATGGTCAAGGAGCGATCAACATACACTGTTAATTTGTAAAAAATAGCACGCTCGCAGAATCATCTGCTGGATGTAGGACAAATCAACCGACTTTTGTATATAAAGATTTATTTATTGAACCGAGTAGCTTTACTGCATAATTTAGAATTGACCAGTTTATATATATATATATATATATATATATATATATATATATAGAGAGAGAGAGAGAGAGAGAGAGAGAGAGAGAGAGAGAGAGAGAGAGAGAGAGAGAGATTATTATGATGAAGGTATTTTGGGGTGCTGATAATATTTATCGTAAATTGTATTCTCAATAAATTTCGTTCAATTTCATAGCAATCTTTGGCTAATAGAGAACCCTATTGACATTGTTAAATATTCGATTCAGGGAGACATGATTTTGCATGAAGAGGCTCAGGATGTAATGAATGCATACCTTTGTATAAAAAAAAGCGTCAAACTAAAAATACAAATGATACAAAATACAACAAAAAATATTTAAAAAGATAATAATAATAAATAAATGAATAAATAAAAAATAAAGAACATTTAAACAACCACTATCACACGTGAAATACAAATCTGGGAGGATGGGGGATACATAAATCACAAACAATGACCTTTAAAAACGAAAAACAGGGTGACACCCCCAACTCTCTACCATAATGTGCTGGAACGGAGTCATGGGGTGCCAACATAAGTATATATTTTCTCCGGTCTGAATTTATTCTACTTTTTATATGTGTCACAAAGAAGATCTCAACTGATAATGACTCTCTTCCCTATGGCAAATAGGTTACACGGTTCTGTAAATCTAAAAAGTTTGCTTTATTAGTAATATAACCACGTTAATATAACGTCTGTATTTCTTAATACTTTTTAAGCATTCAGAGCAAAGAGACACAAGGAATTTATAAAGACGAAGCAGCAGGGGGGCGAATCTCACAACTTTTTCCGACAAAATTGATTGAAGCCTCAAAACGGAAAATAGAGCCTTCCTGCGAATCTCATATTTTAACCAAAAAAAAATAAGTCTCCATTTAGCAAACGGAGACTTTGCGATTTTTCAATCATCGGGGTCGCAACGATGTTGTCATCGCCCCCCCCCCCCCCCGCTGCTATGGGTTAACAAAAATCATTTACGATTTCAACCGAATATTTGATCAAGTCCGATACGATATCGTGTTCTAGGATCATGTAAATTTATTGTTATAAATCCATGCGGGGTTGACTGAGCATGACTTAAGAAATTTCTAAATTGATTGAAGTACATATCAGAGCACCATGTCTGCCAAATATTTCGTAGCGTATGTGTATCAACGCCGTTGAATACAGCAAGAATATTACAGTTATCTCTGATCACTTTTGGAATCTGAGTGTATCGTTGAGTGACATATATCACGTCGGTGTTGTTATGCCTGCCTCGGGAAAATATTCTAGCTGGTTTTTTTTGATTGTCTAACATTACATCGTCGTATACGACTAAATTGTTAATGTTCCCATCAAGGTCATCCACGGATGGTGCCTTGTCAATATCGGTTATAAATTCAATAATACCCTCGCCGGCAATCTCTGATGCATTCTCGTTAAAATCCTTTAACACTTCATAGCATCGTTGATCATCTACGCTAGGGGCAATTAAATACAACTTATCCCACTTCATCCATCTCATTATCAAACTGAGCAACAATTGCGTCTTGCCGGATCCAGATGGCCCGATTATAATTGCGCGGATAGAGTTTGGTAGCGCTGCATGATGCTTAACTGAATCTCTTGTTTTAGTCGCTGAAAAATCAATTATATTCATATCTCTATACATAATTATGGATCTATATTGTGTGAAGTGTAAAACGCTTACTGGCACAAATGATGTGACGACGATCACAACTAGCAATAACAGATCTGCACTTACTTGTACATGTGCAACATGTGGTATAAAAAAGTTTAGATTTGTTTCTATGAAATCCGGAGATGTTTTAAAAAAAACAACGAGGAGGTGATATCGCAGCCAAGTTAGTAAAACTCCCTGGAACGCCGTGGGCAAAGTATCCAGGAGAAAAGCATCTTCCAGGATATAGCTACTGTGGCCCCGGAACACGATTAGATATCAGGATTGATGATCAAAATCAGCCCCGACCCGGCGAGTATCCGATAAACGCTATTGATAAGGCGTGTCATGCACATGATGTTGCTTATAAAAGCAGCAATTTGCAACACAGGCATCTCGCGGATGTGAAATTAATTCATGCGTTAAATGCTATTCCTGATAAATCTTTCAAAGAAAAATTGGCTTCGTGGTTGGTAAAATCAGCTATGAAAAGCAAATTGATGTTAGGTGCTGGTAATTAATAATATTGAATCTATTTATTATTCTCCGAGGGGATACTGGAGGGGTAACGCTGCAATCAGTAAACTCGCCAGCGCCGCAAAAGTGAAAAAGGCTACTGCCGCTAATTGGTTATCCAAACAAGCTATATGGACGTGTTGTCTTTCCTGACCCGCCGCAACCGTTTAAATAAACTGTTTTATATCTACAAATTGGATCAGATATCGGCGGTGCATTAGACCACTCTGATAGTTTATCATTTTTCAGGTAATTGTTTTCAATTGTAACATCTGCTGATTCTGAATAATCACGCAGCATTTCTTTTTTAATTCTCCATGATCTCCAACTTTCATTCGGATTAGTGAATTCAGCAACTGCTCCACTGTACTTGCTGTCAATGTAAAATGAATCAACGGCAACTCTAACAGCAGTGTCAGGAAATCTATTTATCATTGAAAATAAATTGATACAAGCATAACCCAGCATCGATGACCTCAAATGTGTATACGGGGATCTGTAACCGTCGCTGTAAGTAACAACTGTGCCCAAGCAGCTGATATCTGTAGACGATTATTTGCCGGCGGTATCATGGGCATTGATGTATATCGAGAACTCATTGCTGAATTAGTTGAAAATCACAGAGACGCTCATAGTTTTGATGAAAATCCTATGGATTTTAGCGATTGATCGCAAGCGATTACTCAAAGAGTTTTCAATGGCGACTACGCAATTAACTAATTGAAAAACTACTAGTTTTATAACAAGATGATTATACACTACAACCATGATAAACCCGTTAGCGTCTACGTGGTGAACTCACGATTGCCTGTTTACCGCGCGTGGTACGGAGATGGACTCGGCAGTACCATCGCGGGGCTATTTACAAGAATGGCCCCAAAAGTGGCGCCGCTAGCTAAACAATTATCAATGAAAGCCATTGATATTATTCGTGATAAAGGAATCAGCGCTGTTGGAAATCTTGCCGGAAGGGCATTTTCTGCTGCGACAGATAAAATAACATCATTGGTGCGAAAGAAACCAACAGCGACGAAGTCTGTGGTGAAACCACCAGTGCTGCCATCAACTACAGTGATGCCTGCAAAAAATCAGCAAAGCAATAAATAGCGCAGTGGAAGGAAAACTAGCGTCGTCGGCTGCTTCGGTGACTCCGTCGCCATTGACGGCCTCGCCGGTAACAGATAACGCTATCATGAACACGATAGCAGGAAGTGGGTTGAAACGAAAACGAAAACGACGATGATTACAAAGAGTTTCACAATTGAAAGCACTAAATAATAATAACAATGTTTAAACGAACAGTTGATCCGGCGTTTGATATGGAAGCCCCAACGCGCAAAGACGATTCTGTCCGCGATTATCAATTTTATTCCTATCATGCAATACAACCCGACCTACGATCGCGAGTTGAACTTCAAGTCCATGATACCAGTAAATACTTTTTGCCGTGTGAAGCATTTATCGAAGTAGAAGGAGAACTTGTACAACGTACTGATACTCCTGCTGTACCAGCACCGTATCCAGATGGTGCCAAAGTCGGCTTAGTGAATAATGTTATCATGGCGCTATTTGAATCCGCGAGATATCTCATTGACGGAAGAGAAATTTAATCAATAGAACGCGAGGTTGATGTTGCAACAACAATAATCGGACTAGCAAGATACTCCGATGATTATACAAGGTCTGCTGGTCCATCTATGATGTTTGCTAAGGATGCTTCTGATCATCCTGAACACTTTCAGTATTCTAGGGTAAAGGCAACACGAGATACCGCAGCTGATCCAGCACCACCCGGATATACTAGACTGGCCGCAGATTTTGATGTCATAAATACCACTCCTAATTACAATTTAGGATTTGCAACACGAGTAATGATATTGCAAGGGATGCGTCGACAATTTTCATGTGCGATTCCACTCCATCACATATTTGGATTCTGCAGAAATGTCAGAAAAGTCATCTATGGAGCCAAACACACAATCGCGTTAGTGCGAAGGGGTGATGACAATGACGCAATCTGGCGTGCTAATGGTGTTGCTGATGGTAAAGTTATTTTAACTAAATTGGTATTGTGGATGCCAGTAATGACTCCATCAATTACCACGGAAGAGCGGCTACTTTCATTTATGGAAACAGGTGGCAAATCATTGATAAGTTGGCTAACAACAACAACTGATGCCAAAGATGGTAGTGTTGCTGATACATTTACATGGAACCTGGCATCAAAACAAGGCGTTTCAGCTCCACGTCATATATTTATAGCGCTGCAGAATCGGAATCGATTAGGCTCCCAAGAACGCAGTCATATGATATTTGATCGATTAGGAGTCACGGAGGTTTCGCTGAGAATAAACGGACAACAAGAACCAACCGAGGATATACAACTTGATTACGACAACAACCTTTTAGCACGTGTGTATCATCGGATGCTGTCATATATGGGTCGTGATCAAAACGTTGATACTGGTTTGCAAATATCACAACTTGATTTTAAAAAAAATTATCCGATTTATTACTTTTCGCTGGAACATCTTGATTTAACAAGGCAATCCGTTGTTGATATATATTTTCGAGCTCGTATAGCTCCGGTGATGTTAATTATCGAGCGGTTGCTGTCATTCTCAGCGACAAATCAATGCTACTTGAAGGCGCTGGCGGACGAATGAGAATCGTTGATGCACCAGTGGAAAATATGTAAACGATTCACAATTAGATCAATTGAAAGCATAAATGTGTTTTACAATAAAATGCCATATAGTGTTGTTAGTGTCAAGCTGACTGATGGTCAAGTCAAGAAATTAAAATCAAAATCCGCTAAAGAATGTGGAACCACAATAACGTTGAAACCAGCGCAAATGTCCGGCGGTACACATAAAATATCATTGACGGATCGTCAAATAAAACATTTCAATGATGCAATGAAAAATAAGCGGGGGGTTCAAATTGTATTTTCAAAGGCTGCAATCGCCAACATGATAAAATCAGGTGGTATATTTCCATTGTTAGCCGCAATACCAGCATTGATTGCAGCGGCCGCCCCAGCGTTGGCGAAGGCTGCGGCGTTGGGAGCCGTTGGTACCGCAGCAGGAATGGCGTTGAAAAAGGCAACTGGGGGGTCCGTTCACGGATCTAGATACAAAAAAAGGAAGGGAAAAGGTCTAAGACTACCAGGAACTCCGTATTCATGGTGCAGCGGGAAAGGCTTAAGAATGCCAGGAACGGTTTATTAGTTGAAAGCCCAATTCTTCCCATGTCCAATTTTGATTTAATTGATGCTGCTAAAAAAAAAAACTAGCGATAAAAAACTTCAGAGGGGTTTTTATGAAAGATCAGTTGCCGAGAAAACCTGAACGCGTTGAAACCGGTATCATCAATCTTGATAACAGTAACGGATCGGGAACTCACTGGGTTGCATACGCGATCGATCCTCGTGGGATTGTCTATTTTGATTCATATGGGTTAGCTCCGCCAAGCGAGTTTATGCGGTATATAAATTCAAAGAATCAATCAATTCCGATTTTTTATTCCACGCTGCCAACACAACAATTAAATGATCCACCGATATGCGGCCGTGAAGTATTATGGAGATTTCATCGTCACAGAAACCACCTCATCTGGTTGTAAACGAATGCACGAGTGGGAAATTACAAGGTAATTTTAGAGAATCAATAAATTGAAAACCCAAGTTGCGCTAACAATAATGATTGATATTTGGGGGCGACCTCTATCAGCGTTAAAAAAACCACCACGGAAACACAGGATGTAAAAATAATAATTGAAGATGAAATCGCTGAGACGTTGAATTTAGCAAGTGTTGACCCAAAGGAAATAGTTGTATTTCAAGATCGCCATGGCAAATTGAAAACCAGTAATGTGTCGTTGGATGACATTTTAACACGAAGACATGACGCCGCCGATGACGCTATTGCGCTGTTTCAGGATTATAAACTCAAACCAGGCGTACTTGTTTCGACGGTCACAGAGAAACTAACAACAGTAGATAACACAGCAAACTCATTAAAATCACTCAACGATGAATTTGTTAAATTCAATCAACCGCTACAAGAGTTTCTTGGTGTTCCACCAGTGACCATACCGAATATTGAAACGATAAAAACCGCAATCGACAATTTAGCAAAGCTACGATCTGATTATAATGTTCATATAGATGTTTTTAACGCACTACGAAGAGGCTTCAGCAGAACCAATGAAGCCATTGTTAAATTCAATCAACCGCTACAAGAATTTTTTGGTGTTCCACCAGTGACCAAACCAAATATTGAAACGATAAAAACCGCAATCGACAATTTAGCAAAGCTACGATCTGAGTATGATGCTCATATAGCTCCTTTTGTCGCACTACGAGAAAACTTCAGCAGAACCGATGACTTCATTGTTAGATTCAATCAACCGCTACAAGAATTTCTTGGCGTTCCACCAGTGACCACACCGAATATTAAAACGATAAAAACCGCAATCGACAATTTAGAACAGCTACTATCTAAGTATGATGTTCATATAGATGCTTTTAACGAACTACGAGAAAACTTCAACAGAACCGATTACTCCATTGTTAAATTCAATAAACCGCTACAAGAATTTCTTGGTGTTCCACCAGTGACCACACCGAATATTAAAACGATAAAAGCCGCAATCGACGATTTAGAACAGCTACGATCTAAGTATAATAATCATATAGTTGCTTTTGAAACACTAGTAGGAGGCTTCGGCCAACTCAATAACATCGTTGATAAATTCGATCTACCGCTACGAGAATTTCTTGGTGTTCCACCAGTGACCACACCGAATATTAGAACGATAAAAACCGCAATCGACAATTTAGCAAAGCTACGATCTGAGTATGATAATCATATAAATGCTTTTGGCGTGCTACGAAGAGGCATCGACAGGACCGATGACGTCATTGATAAAGTCTTTGGTAAACAAGATATTAGACCTGAAGATATTAAAACAACTAGATAACATCACTGCAAAATTCGATGAAATAACTCGGTTTGGTCGGCAATTGGGAGCAATCGACACAGATGTTACTACGATCAGAGGCAATCTCCAGAGACTTGAAAAAAATAAAAATTCCTCATGATAGCTTCATCTTCATCAATAACGTATACACACTTCGATCTGGAACATTTGAGTGGACATCACCATCTAACATTTTACTCATAACAGCTACTGTCAAAGGTTATTTATCGATTAACGCTGGTAACACCAACTCAATTTAATATATCATCGTCGAGTTCATCCGGGGTCAATAATGTGATATCAACGATCATCGACAAGAATATAACTGAACAGTTAACGATAAAAACCGATGATAAAAGTTTGGCTAGGGCATCAGTAACATGGTATGTGGAATTCGTAGTAGATCTGAGCAGATAACTGAATTGAAATAAATTTACAATTAGATTCGTAATTGAAAACGCTAGTGTTTTTAAAATAAAAATGACATCAACGCCGTCACAATATCGCTATGATACAATCAAAGAATTCTCAACGAAACTCAAAACACTCGCTGAGGAGTATGCAATAAAAATAAAAAAATACCGCAGGAGAATTACAGCCATTGACGTTACAGTGTATTCGGTATCTGGTGTAATGGCAGGAGCTGGTATTATACTGTCTTCAGTGACAATGATAGCCCCGGTTGCTGTTCCAATTTGTACAACAATTGCTGGGGTTGCTAATGCAATTACTAAAAAACTATCATCGTGTTCTCAGGGAAAACTCAACGAGTATACAGTAAGACATCAAATAGCATCCAACGCGTACTCGCAATTATCCTCCTTGATATCATCATCGATTGATGATACAGTAACTACCGATGAAGAGTTCTCAGCGATGATACGTATTTATAATTCCGCGGTATCGAAATTAGAAATTGTAGACAATGATAATAATAATGTCACTTAAACCCGAAGAGTTTCAACTGCTTCAGCGAATAGCAGAAAATACCAACCCGGTGAAAACAAGCATGATCTCAATATCATCAACGAAATCGGAGTTTAGTGTAAACTTCCCTTCTCCGGTTCCCGTGAAGGAGATAGCGCAAGCAAAATTACGTGTATATCATAGCTGGCCTAATATCAGATCGGTAGCATTTGGTGGGCAGAGACCCAATAACTCATTGGTGTTCGCGAATAAGAATAAAGAAGACGGGACTCCAGACTGGAACGTTGTTACAATACCAACAGGGTCCTACCAAATCGAACAAATCAATAATGAATTTGCACGTAGAATAAAATCGATTACTGGAGCAGAATCAAAAATCGCTATAACGGTTCATGAGCCAACGCTATCGTCCGCCATTGAAATAAAATCACCTAATTACGTCGTAGATATCTATAACAGCTCAATCAGAACCGTGTTAGGATGGCCTGAAAACCCACCTCGACAAGAAACCGCTGTTGTAGCACCAGAACCTGTAAAATCTGATTATGTCACAGACAAAATAAAACCTGATAATCCAATAAAAAGTTATAAAGAGTACAGTGTACCTATAGAGTTTTTTGGGCTCAGATACGAACATAGGGGGGAGAGTGGACCATTGCAGGGGTATCATTTTGTTAACGAACCTAGCATTATTAAAAATTTCACAGCGATGAATAATGATTTTTCACTGTTATTAATATCTCTTGAATCTGGTACTCTCACTCGAGATGAATTTATCAGCGTTGTAGAAACGTGTAACAAAATCATCGACGATATGGAAAAATTTAATTTAC
The DNA here is from genome assembly GCA_029339505.1 of Unio delphinus. Classification (NCBI taxonomy): domain Eukaryota; kingdom Metazoa; phylum Mollusca; class Bivalvia; order Unionida; family Unionidae; genus Unio; species Unio delphinus. The sequence goes on from JAQISU010000136.1 coordinate 13,225,695, forward strand.
AAATTATTCGAGTTATACTCGATGATAAACCTTCCACATCGAGAATAACATTTGCAAAAAATATAATATCCGCATTGAAGATATATCAACATTTAAACTACCCGGTTATAAAGTACCGGATTTAAAGAAACAACTTAACGACACCATCGATATTGGTTTTAAAATAATCTATGGCGCATGCAAAAGAAATCTAGTGGAAAATGTATTGATCCTGACTCACAATAATGACCTAGATGGTGGTGGTAGGCATATCGCGCCACACAATGTAAATATTTCATCGGTGATTGCGCTCAATTTAGTATGTGACGCTATCGAAGGAAGCTATCAAATAGATCTCGAGCAATCAAATCAAGCCCGGCAGGGATATATTCTGTATTCATTTGCACCAACAGCGCCTCCAGGATTTTTAATTGTTGAGAATCCAATTAATCCAGTCTATATGCGATGTCATAATAATTCGCTAACGAGAATTAATTTCAGACTCATTGACCAGTCAAATAATTTGATTGATCTGCAGGATGAGGTGTTAGCGATTAGTCTATTTGTAAAGTCCTACGACTTGATCAAATATTTGGTTGAAATCGTAAATGATTTTTGTTAACCCATAGCAGCAAAGGGGGCGATGACAACATCGTTGCGACCCCGATTATTGAAAAATCGCAAAGTCTCCGTTTGCTAAATGGATACTTATTTTTTTGGGGGGGTTAAAATATGAGATTCGCAGGAAGACTCTATTTTCCGTTTTGAGGCTTCAATCAATTTTGTCGAAAAAAGTTGTGAGATTCGCCGCCCCTGCTGCTGACGACCATATTATTGTCCTCACAATAATTGTTACAAAAACAATTATTTTAATGTTAAATTGATTCGATTGTTTTATAATGTTTGATCAAGGGAAATAAACATTACTAAATAACTGGTAGTCATCGATGTATGGGCAGAAATCAAAGATATATGATAGTAAAAACCTTGGGATGGTAGTGACACAAAAGAACCTAGAGACTAGTTACAAATACAGAATCAACAATTAACGCCAAAATGGGTGATAACATGCTATAGGATTATTTTGCACATACAAGAATGAACTATGGACACCAAATGGATGCAAAACAAAAAATGAACATATAACACCAAATGGGTGACACACGAGCTTAACATTAATCGAAATTAAAGAAATTTCTTACTTAAATAGCACAAGAGTAAAACACACCTATTTCGACTGCAAGAACAAACTTAAATACCTAATAATGTATTCCTACCTTAAATATTTTTCAGCATGTTTTTAGGTTTCCAAAATTTTTATGGTGTTTGTTTGTCATTATATTATTATGTTATAGGCATTGTCTAATGTTGTAATGCACTTAGAGCTTCTAAATATTTGGCCAGTCCCACCGATACCAAAGTCGACTGCCACCTTGATCGAATTCATAACTCTGTAGTTTATACAAAGGTATGCATTCATTACATCCTGAGCCTCTTCATGCAAAAATCATGTCTCCCTGAGTGGAATATTTAACAATGTCAGTAGGGTTTTCTATTAGCCAAAGATTGCTATGAAATTGAACGAAATTTATTGAGAATATATTTTACGATAAATATTATCAGCACCCCAAAATACCTTCATCATAATAATCTCTCTCTCTCTCTCTCTCTCTCTCTCTCTCTCTCTCTCTATATATATATATATATATATATATATATATATATATATATATATATATATATATATATATATAAACTGGTCAATTCTAAATTATGCAGTAAAGCTACTCGGTTCAATAAATAAATCTTTATATACAAAAGTCGGTTTATTGGTCCTACATCCAGCAGCTGATTCTGCGAGCGTGCTATTTTTAGAAATTAACAGTGTATGTTGATCGCTCCTTGACCATCATATAAAGACGAAAGCACAGCATATAAAGAAGTTTGCACATCATATAAGCAGAGATCGGCGACGCGTCATGTAAATGTGTTGCGTATCACGTGATACACAAAAAGTGAAAATGTAGGACAAACAATCAAGCCGGCTTTGAAGATGTATTCGATAACGCTAGAACAAAATGCCGTTTACTCGTGTTTTTATATTTACCCTTAAAATACACATTAAATAAACTGTCATTTGAACTTTAACATTGTCTTATTATGTTATATATAAACTGCAAATTTTGGTAATACAAATATTATGCGCAATGGGTTCCACTACTAGTTTATTTTTGGTATAAAACACCTTTGTACAGTTTGTATATCAAGCCTCTGGTAATCTACCATTACTTAGACACTTGCAAGGATACTTTCTTCTGATATCTGAGTTGATGGCGGGACCCTAAGTACCCCCACCCCCTTCACTGAGCAGTCCTGTATAAAATTTCAAATGGCAGGACTCTCTCTCTCTCTCTCTCTCTCTCTCTCTCTCTCTCTCTCTCTCTCTCTATATATATATATATATATATATATATATATATATATAAAAATATAAATATATATATATATATATATATATATATATATATATATTTATATATATATATATATATATATATATATATATATATATAAACTGGTCAATTCTAAATTATGCAGTAAAGCTACTCGGTTAAATAAATTTTAATTGTTGTTTCTATGTTGCATATTCTTCTGTGTATATATATATATATATATATATATATATATATATATATATATATATATATATATATATATATATATATATACTTTGAATTGAATTTTGAGCTCTTGTGTAATTTTTAAAAACTTTATTTAGCTAGAACCCCTCTGTTTAATTTTTGATACGCCCCTGTGTCACGGAACTAAAAGGCTTTGCATTGCTAGCTCATCTGTTGATTAAAAACATCCCTCACCCCGTTAATAATCAAACATGTTCAAATTTCGAAATATTTGCACATATATGTCCATCTTGTGATTTTGTCAGTAGTAAAAGTTCCCCTTCCACAAGCACGCACCTAACGCCCGCGCTTCTCGAGATTTAGTTTCGGGTTTGGAAATGGAATCCAAAATACACACGTCATATGTTCACGATCTGAATATCTACTATCGCTGTTACAAAGTCCAAAGTAACAATGTCTTGTAGCACCGCGATTTTTTCGCTTTTCAGGAGCAGCTTCAATCTCTTCAACGTGTTCCGCCATATATATTGTAGTACAACAGTCGGTGTATTTGTCCTACATCCTACAGCTGATTCTGCGAGCGTGCTATTTTTAGAAATTAACAGTGTATGTCGATCGCTCCTTGACCATCATATAAAGACGAAAGCACAGCATATAAAGAAGCTTGCACATCATATAAGGTCGAAAGCACCGCATATAATGAAGTTTGCACATCATATAAGGACGAAAGCACAGCATATACAGAAGTTTGCACATCATATAAGGACGAAAGCACCGCATATAAAGAAGTTTGCACATCATATAAGTACAAAAGCACAGCATATAACGAAGTTTGCACATCATATAAGGACGAAAGCACAGCATATAAAGAAGTTTGCACATCATATAAGGACGAAAGCACCGCATATAAAGAAGTTTGCACATCATATAAGGACGAAAGCACCGCATATAAAGAAGTTTGCACATCATATAAGGACGAAAGCACCGCATATAAAGAAGTTTGCACATCATATAAGGACGAAAGCACAGGATATAAAGAAGTTTGCACATCATATAAGGACGAAAGCACCGCATATAACGAAGTTTGAACATCATATAAGGACGAAAGCACCGCATATAAAGAAGTTTGCACATCATATAAGGATGAAAGCACATCATATAAAGAAGTTTGCACATCATATAAGGACGAAAGCACCGCATATAAAGAAGTTTGCACATCATATAAGTACAAATGCACAGCATATAATGAAGTTTGAACATCATATAAGGACGAAAGCACAGCATATAAAGAAGTTTGCACATCATATAAGGACGAAAGCACCGCATATAACGAAGTTTGAACATCATATAAGGACGAAAGCACCGCATATAAAGAAGTTTGCACATCATATAAGGATGAAAGCACATCATATAAAGAAGTTTGCACATCATATAAGGACGAAAGCACCGCATATAAAGAAGTTTGCACATCATATAAGTACAAATGCATAGCATATAATGAAGTTTGAACATCATATAAGGACGAAAGCACAGCATATAAGTACAAATGCACATCATATAAAGAAGTTTGCACATCATATAAAGACGAAAGCACAGCATATAAAGATATTTGCACATCATATAAAGACGAAGGCACCGCATATAAAGAAGTTTGCACATCATATAAGGACAAAAGCACAGCATATAAAGAAGTTTGCACATCATATAAGTACAAATGAACATCATATAAAGACATTTGCACATCATATAAGGACGAAAGCACAGCATATAAAGAAGTTTACAAATACAAAGAAGTTTACACATCATATAAGGACGAAAGCACCGCATATAAAGAAGTTTGCACATCATATAAGGACGAAAGCACCGCATATAAAGAAGTTTGCACATCATATAAGTACAAATGCACAGCATATAATGAAGTTTGCATATCATATAAGGACGAAAGCACCGCATATAAGGAAGTTTGCACATCATATAAGGACGAAAGCACATCATATAAAGAAGATTGCACATCATATAAGGAAGAAAGCACAGCATATAAAGAAGTCTGCACATGATATAATAAAAATTCTCATCTTAAGACAGCTCTGGCGTTCCATACTATTTCCTTATCTGAAATCGAAGTAGGGAAATTCACACTGAATTCAGGGCTTGTTGAGGTTATTGAGATCATGCTGCTTTTCACCGGTGTGGGATTTTCCGCTATTCGTTGAAGTAGTTATTGCGATGTCGCCATTGTTATTATGTTAGTGTTGTTTTTTTCTAATTTTTAACACTACGAACACTCCAACATAGTCGCAGTATTATTCGTTCGACATTATTATCTTTATAAATTAGTCGAGCGGTTAGTGCCAGCTCTCTTACCAATCATATTTTCCTAAACCCTTAAGACCGAACAGCCCGATTAAGTCCATATATTTTACTGTCAAAAGTATAACTATTGTTGAACATATAATATCAAAAAATGTTTTTGAATTTGTTTGTAATTGAGCTATATAGAACTAAACAGAACTAAACATCTATACATGCTTTATACGTAAAATCCAATGTGGACTGGTATCATATGAGTGACATTATTATGTCCACGTAATTTGTGATGAGCTTCAAGACAGATCTTGAATAATAATAATATTATCGTTATATTTGGCTCTCTCTCTCTCTCTATTCCGGTGCAAAATGTATGCTGTAACTGGCCATGCATTGTACAAATTCATTTAGATTTCGATTCAGATACAGACACGTACTTATTTAAATCCTTTAACGTCATATACATTAGTTCAAGGGATACAGGTGCCACATCGCTTCCATCAGTAGAAGGGTCTGAGCGTTTGAAACACTTTCAGCCAAATCAAAACATTCATACTACAATTAGACTTTTTGCTCACATATTTCATAGAATAATGAACGATTTGGAAAGACAGTATATATTTCTTATAGACCCGTAAAGGAATAATAAACAAGAAATCATTGCGTGAGAATTCCAAAGCAGTCGGGAAACAGAAACATTAATATGAAATCTGAAATAAAATGTCACATAATGTAGGCATTTTGTCGTTTAGTTATGGTTTTCAAAGACTGAATCAAATGATCATGATCTATCTGCTCCTTTATGTTATTTGTGATTTGAACCTGAAGATATCTTAAACACGATTTATCAAGTCATATCACGTCGATGCCTGCAGTGCGTCAGTCTACGGTGATGTCTACATTTGGGACATCATGTTGCACACATGTCCGGTCATGTTATTCGCAGTCACAGTTTCCACACATCTGAACGACCATTTCTAACACTGATCTAATAATACACAACGCTAAGCTAGTAAGTGGTTAGTTGCATTTTCATCTATCTTTGGTATCAAACTTACCACAATCCGCATCATATGTGGACAATTAATCATTTAGCGCATTTGAGCGGTATTTTCCCAATACTTTCTCGCTTCAGCATAATAAATGGTATCGTTTTTTCTTCTTGATTCCAAATGAGACTGTTATACCTTATTTTCCATAAAAATGTAGTGCATATTTTCTTTCAGAAATCGGCAAACGTTCAAGCGACACATATGATGCTAGGTTTATCCTGGAATTTTAAATCCAAACAAGAAATCAGAATCAAACGTCAATGAGTAAGCTATTTTAAATATTTATTTTCTTTTATTTTAATAATTAATTCGAGTGACCTACTCCACAGAGAGGGAAACATGAGATATTCTCTCAGGACTATTATTAATTGTTTTTTTCTATACCTAGCAAGGTTTTGTTGTAAATTTTCTTTGATCTTCCATGTAAACAAAGATTTGTATTGCATCATAACATTAGTGTTTCACGAACAGGGAGACATCTAGAAAAAACAAAGTAAGCGAATGAAATATGGTTATACGTTGGTAGGTAGAAGGATAATCAAAGGTTCAAGAGCATAAATTGTACTCACACATATACATACATACATACATACATACATACATACATACATACATACATACATACATACATACATACATACATATTAGAGAATTTTTAATCCATACACTACTGATATTCGAAATAAGGCCATGCGATAATCGACATCCATTGCTATTCCTGTACATATGAGGCCATATCCCATCACGGCTAAGCAGACATTACAAACAACAATCACCGTATTGTACGAAGGAAAAAAATTCTAACCTGAATGATAGTATTGTTTGTATCAAAACATTAATTATGACTAATCTATTCGCGTATTCTTCTATGGAATCCAGACATAAGAATTAATGTTCCGTTTTTGGCATATCTTTAAAACGGAAAGAATTTCTTGAGAGAGAGAGAGAGAGAGAGAGAGAGAGAGAGAGAGAGAGAGAGAGAGAGAGAGAGAGAGAGAGGGGGGGGGGCGGGAAGGACTCTATTGATATGTCACACCATGCTGCGAAAAACAAACCAAAACAATATTATATTAGTTATATTAGTTCCTATATTTATGGTATCCAATTTTTTTAATAAAAATTGTTTCTTGCTTTGAGCAACATTGAAAAATAACTTTTGTCACCCATTTGACACCTATACATCTGCATTGAAATATAATGATAAATGTACCGTTTGGTTTGTTTGTTTGATTGGGATTTTTAATGTAGCTTTAACAATTTTTCAGTCATATCGCTACGATGTCTGCAGTGAGGCAGTTTATAGTGATGTCTAGCACTGAGACATCATGCCGCAGACATGTAGCATGATGTCTCACCCAGTCACATTATCCTGACACCAGGCCGACCAGTCCTAACACTAACCTCTTAATGCTGAGCGTCAAGCGAGGCAGCTGTTAGTACCATTTTTGTAAGTCTTTGGTATGACTCGGCCGGGGATCGAACCGACGACCTCCCGCTTCCGAGGCGGACGCTCTAACCACTAGGCCACCGGAGCGGTTTGTACCGTTTGGTACATGCAGTATATGAAGGGAGACCACCGTGTCCTGAAGATCATATAGCATACGATTCAGGTAGTCGGCCGATACACGAATGGCTGTCGATTACCTTTTACAAAGGATGTAAGGAATCGTCATTCGATCTAATCAGATGATTCGTGTTCTGATCTCCAACTCTTTCAATTTCACGCGTTATATAGTTTTTTGGATTATATCATGGATTATTTGTCCTTAGCTTTGAAAATATCTTATAACGTTGTGATATTTAGCTTCAACCAGGAAGAGATGTTACATGAATACAAGGTTACGCATGGCTGCGATAATATAAGAACGGAAGTATTAATGCAAACGGAATGGTAACGGAATGATATCAACATATGCCTTTTACAGAATTGAGGTAGGTAGTAATTTATTGATTTATTATAACTTTCGTCACCCATGTGACACCTATACATCCGCATTGAAATATAATGATAAATGTACTGTTAGGTAGATGTAGTATACAGAGGGAGACCACCATGTCCTGAGGGATGATATTAGCATACGATTCAGGTAGTCGGCCCATACCCGAATGGCTTTTGATTACCTTTTACAAAGGATGCAATGACTCGTCATTCGATCTGGTAAGATGATTCGTGTTCTATCTCCAACTCTTTCAATTTCACGCGTTATATAGTTTTCTGGATTATATCATGTATTATTTGTCCTTCGCTTTGAAAATATCTTATAACGTTGTGATATTTAGCTTCAACCAGGAAGAGATGTTACATGGATACATGGTTACACATATAAGAACGAATGTATTAATACAAACGGATTGGTACTGGGATGTTATCAACATGTGACTTTGCAGAATTGAGGTAGGCAGTAATTTATTAACTTATTATAAGTAATAGTACTTAACAGTGGTTGATATGTGTAACAGAATTGTTACCGAGTTGTTTGTGGATTAAATGGACAACACAAACACAATATGTGAAAGATGATGTAAATTTATGAAATAAATTATTAATGAAAAATAATGATGTATCAACACAATACCTCATGTGTTCAACCCACGATCACACTTCACAACCATTCACAATTTACAAATAAATTAAATAATACAAAATAAACACAGATCCAAGGAACCTCCTGGACTACACATATGTTTCAAATAAAATTGAACCTTTACAAAAGTTATATTATCGCACGTATAAATTGCGATAACAAATACAAACATCGAACTATATTATCGCACGTATGAATTGCAATAACAAGTACAAACATCTACATGTATTAAATCAAGTTACTAACTGTTATTGAGATTCAGGTAATTCCTTGGAATATTACCATTATTCAAAGTGACTCTGTGTAAATATATCAATGTATTCAATTGTAACAACAATTGAAACACACACATGCGTCTCGACCCTTTATAACCGTACGATTCACCAACTGTTGAATCGCCGCACAGCTTCTCCGAATACCTAGAGTTGACCCAATACTTTTATCGGCCACTTGCCAATCACTGATCTACTACCGGTCTACGTACAGACAGCTTAGGGCACCTACTAGAACCACCGGTCCCAAACACTTAGATGCTACCCCGGACGTTTACACCTCTAGACAGCTCCGACACTCGGACATTTAGACTTCTAGATTTCCGGATATCCTCAGACATCATGACCTCCTGTTCACGCCAGATACAAACGTAGACGGACAGACAGTCTGACAGACAGACAGTCAGATACCTCAATTTGATCGCACAATCAAATGGCACAATTAAAAAGCACACTCACCGCAGAATCAATCACATAAAATTCACAATAAAGCAAAATATTAATTTAACACTGACCCCTTTGGCTGGAGAAAGAATGATGAGCTATCTCTCCTTTGACAAGATACTTTTGACTCGTAATCGTTTAGAAATATTCTGCCTTATATGTACCCAAATAGGTGAGCAGAATTCACGGCAAAATTCCCATACACACCGTGATTATAATGTCCCTGACTTCAAGTGATTTCTAGTAAGGTACATGTAAATCGCTACACGTCGCTTACCTTGAAAATCAATTATTCACCCAAGGTAACGCATGGACGACGAAACAAAAAAAAATGGTGAAATTAGTTTGTGTCCAAAAAGAAATAAATTCAATTTTCGCCTAATTCTGTGACAATATGTATGTACTATATCCATATGTTGAAGTCATAATTTAGGGTATGCAACCAGTGGTATACCCGACATGTTTGTGTACATAAAAGGAGTGAGAAAATTATATAGATATGTCATAGCATACTGCGGAGAGAAGAAAAGGCTCTCTCGTAAGTTTAGTATACATTTATTTAATAAATATATTTTGGAAATCAGACTTTATTTAGATAGATGTTGAATAGATATCACCGTGTCATGATGTTCATATGCCACTAGAATAATGCATTATGGCCTTAATCAAAAGGCTGTATGGTTAACGTTTATTCCCTGGGGTAAGGACTCAACACTAACCGTGGTCAGATGTTTCGTATTTTGATCTCCAATTCGTTCCATTGCACGTGTTATATAGTTTATTTTGTTACAGCTTGAATAATGTATGCTTCCATTCACAGATATTGTATAACATTGTGATATTTAGATTCAACCAGGAAGAGAAGTAACATGTATATATGGTAACGCGTAGTAGCGTTGATATAGAACAATGTCTCAAAACTAATTGAATGATAACTTTAAGTCATCACAGGTGGTCTTTAAACACTGAGATAACCAGTCATTTATTTTATTATAATGGTGCATGAGTTAACACTGTATGATCTAGATGTCATATATACATAAATCGAAGGCAACACTGATTAACAGTGTAATGGCTGAAACCGTACAAATATAATCAGAGTATGTCATTTCTATTCGTTTATTTAACATAATATTTTGTAAAGTGATGGGCGGCTATGGTAATTTCGAGGACATATATAAAACATTTACTCGTTTTAAACTCGACGCCATCTGATTTATATGTAGTTTTGTGGAGCCAATTGAAGAAAACAAATCATGTTGCCTCTTTCTAGAAATGTTTCAGCGTTGTGGATACGTAATGAAAAATTCATTGTCCGTAATATTTTAATGAATGTTTCATGAACTAATTTCTTCATTCATTGTACACATTCTCGTGTTCCGGCATGGAAAGACAAATACTTCCAGTACTTGATGGAGTATGGCAGTGTGAATGAAGCATTGATGGTGGAAGATGAACCCTCCACCGCCACGTGGATCGGATCAATCGGGAGCTCTTCCCATTAGCTAAAATTGTCATAATATTTCACCTAAAATGCTTCGAAGGCACCGTATCACTATAGCCTCGGAAGAAAATAGACTAATTGTTATATGTGTCGTAAATTTCAAAATACATATCCACCATGTCTCCTTCGAAATTTAAATGATCAGTGCCTCAGTTCTGAATAAAAATGGTACAAATTTTGACAGGTGATATACCATTACAAAATAATTATGACCTTATTGCATAAAGTATGAAAAAATATATGTATTATAATTTATTATACAACGGGCATGTTAGAGAAACATATAAATGCAATTATGAAGTATTCAATGGACTATGTAGAATATACAAATAAATTTATACAAAATTATGTATTGGAATGTATGAAACGAATAGGTTATGTAGTATTTTTTTTTTCTTCACATAATCAGCTAAATATGTGCACATCATTAAAAATTTAACTTCATAATTCATCTTCACTACATGTTTATGTACACATGCATGATTACATAGGAATAGTTTCAAGAATAAGTAGCATGGTTATTAAATGTGAACCAAGTTATATCTGACCGCTATGCAGGACGTATTGTTTTCTAAATCAGATTGTACCTAAGGTTGCTCTTTCTTTGAGCAACATTGAAAAAAGAAAACTTTTGTCACCCATGTGACACCTATACATCTGCATTGAAATATAATGGTAAATGTACCGTTAGGTAGATGTAGTATATGAAGGGAGACCACCTTGTCCTGGGTATCATATTAGCATATGATTCAGGTAGTCGGCCCATACCCGAATGGCTGTCGATTACCTTTTGCAAAGGATGTAAGGACTCGTCATAAGATCTGGTTAGATGACTAGTGTTCTGATCTCCAACTCTTTCAATTTCACGCGTTATATAGTTTTCTGGATTAAATCATGTATTATTTGACCTTCGCTTTGAAAATATCTTATAACGTTGTGATATTTAGCTTCAACCAGGAACAGATGTTACATGAATACATGGTTATGCATGACTGCGATAATATAAGAACGGATGTATTAATACAAACGGAATGGTAACGGAATGATATCAACATATGACTTTTGCAGAATTGAGGTAGGCAATAATTTAGTGATTTACTTTAAGTAATAGTACTTAACACTGGATGATATGTATGTAGTATATCCATATGTTGTTGTCATAATTTAGAGTATACAACCAGTGGTATATAAGACATGTTTGTGTACATAAAAGGGGGTGAGAAAATTATATAGATATGTCATAGCATACTGCGGAGAGAAGAAAAGGCTCTCTTGTAAGTTTAGTATACATTTATTTAATAAATACGTTTTGGAAATCAGACTTTATTTAGATAGATGTCGAATAGATATCACCGTGTCATGATGTTCGTATGCCACAAGATTAAAGTATTCTGGCCGTAATCAAAAGGCTGTCGGTTAAAGTTTATACCCTGGGGTAAGGACTCAACATTCACCGTGGTCAGATGTTTCGTATTTTGATCTCCATTTCGTTCCATTGCACGTGTTATATAGTTTCCTTGGTTACAGCTTGTATGATGTAACACCACAGTCAAATATATTTTATATCTTTGTGATATTTAGCTTCAACCAGGAAAAGAATTAACATGTATATATGGTTACGCGTGGTAGCGTTGATATAGAACAGTGTCTTAAAACTAGTCGAATAGTAACTTGAATTCATCAAAGGTGGCCTTTAAACACTGAGGTAGGCAGTCATTTATTTTCGTATAATAGTGCATGAGTTAACACTGTATGATCTAGATGTAATATATACATAAATCGAAGGCAAAACTGATTAACATTGTCATGGCTGAAACAGTGCAAATAGTAAACAGAGTATGTCATTTCCATTCATTTAATCAACATAATATTTTGTAAAGTGATGGGCGGCTATGATAATTTTCGAAGACAGAAAAAAGATTTGCTCGTTTTAAACTCGACGCTAAATATTAAAAATGGATGCAGCACACTGTTTTCACTGTCATGCTTATTTTCCTTTATCCCCCTGCCCATTCCTCCTTTTTAAAGACTTTTGTTTATGTGTTGATGGTCCTCTCTATCTCTCTTTCTCTCTCGCTTTCTCTTTCTGACTGAGTGCTTGTCATATAACAGGTCTTCAATTTGGGCAACATTCTCTCCTTCCTGAGTTTGTTATCAAACCAAATCGTCTCCACATGTATTCCTTTGTTTGCCCATACAACCAAGTCACACCACTTGCGTTTAGTCAAGGTTAATTGTCCTTGCAACTGGTAGTACTAAGTGTGATTGAAGTTTAGTTTACTCATGGCATGTTAACACCACCTTTATGTGATAGTTCAATGGATCTCAAATACTTGTACTTGAATGAGCATTTCACGTCAAGAAAGACACTTGTTTCTTTATAATGTTCACAATCTACCAGAGAAGTTTGGCTACTTTCTAAACAAGCATAAACAATTGACACATTCTGTCTGTGTTCTTAAAGACACACTATACATACAATATACAATATACATCATCCACTGTCACGTTTTCTTTACCTACATTTTCCACCCGTACTTATTGAACTCTTCGGAAGTAATTTACACCGACACGCCTTCTGTTGCGATAATAACCTTGAAACCCACTATGTCATGAAAATGTGTCGCTTCATTGTTTATATATATATATATATATATATATATATATATATATATATATATATATATATATATATATATGGCTTTTTAATATCCTATCTTACATCACATCATCATTTGTAACCGGTCCTGGATCTGCATCGGCTATTGTATCTGTGATGGATTGTTCTTCATCACCTATATCATCCTTTGTGGGCAACAATACTCTATTAATGTCAGTAATTAGCTTGTTCTTCAGATTCGTGAACCGGAATAATATATCATGTTTTTATTTGCTGAAATGTTTTTATTAGATTTCATTATCCAAGTCTAACTAACTGTTTGAGACAAGATTGAGAGTGGCTTGATGTGGTATTTCGATTTTCTCCCTTCCACTTGTGAAAGCCTTTATATTTAACCTGTGATCATTTATATAATTGTGTTGAATGCCATTAGCAAAAAACATTCGATATTTCGTTTAATGCTAGTGCCGTGGAATAAGTGGATTACTCATTTAAACTCTTTGGACAGTATTTGAGCTCCAGATCTACTTTCCCCCTTCTTATGATTTATGCATGCGTTCTACGTCTCTAAATTGCTTTTAATTTATTGTCATCGTTTCTTTTCTACGATTCGACATTGTTCAGAGTGTTGTCTGCCAGAGCACTGCTAATTTAAAATAAAGACAATAAACCTTCTACCCAACGCCTTAAGATTATATTACCTAACCTAAGATGATAATCTTTGAGGAGATACGTTATATCTTACATATTAAATTTCTTAGGTAGACCATCAATCAAATTGTATAGTGCACAGCATAATTTCACTAAAGCTGAATACACTATAATATATTTGACAAGGATACTGTAGTGCCACAGCCATCATTACAACTAGTTTTCCTTGCTGAAACATTCAGTTTATGATAACAGTCTACGTTACATAGCATACAGTCAGAGAAAAAAGTATTACAATAATATTAGTGTTAATATCAGAAATTAAACAGTGTAGGAGAATATGTCGAGTTGAAATCTTACATAGCCTAGGAGAATAGGTCGTGTTGAAATCTGACACAACCTACCAGAATAGGTCCTGTTGATATCTCACACAGGATAGGAGAATAGGTCGTGTTGAAATCGTACACAGACTAGGAGAATAGGTCGTGTTCTAATCTTACACAGTATAGTAGAATAGATCGTGTTGAAATCTTACACAGCCTAGGAGTGTATTTCTTCCAGTTAGATTAGTATTCATGAGCTCATGGGCAACGTTCCCTCTAACGTTTTTTTTTGTTAACCCATAAGCCTTTCAAACTGAATTATATTGTGTCCATATTATGCTGGTGATGAGAAATTCCAGAACCATATATTTCCATGAATTACATGGTCATTGCCAGTTTTTGGTACCTCAAACTCCTCTCCCGTGTTCAAACAGTGTCAACAAAATATCACGATAATTGCCTTGTGGCATGTGGTATAATATATAAATAAAGACATCATGAATTTAAATGTATTATGCGATATTGGAGGAAGTGAACATATTTGATTATTTGTAACGATTGCTTGTAATTCCAGATCAAAGATGTTTTGGGCATTGTGCTGCATCGTACTCATTATCGGAAGTTTTCCAACCTTCAAGATGGACGCTCAAGAATGTCCTTCTGGATGTAAGTGTAGGGAAGATGAAATTGGCGGGAAGATCACCGTTTCATGTGAGACCATTCATCAAAGTTCAGTGTCAGATTATTCTCCTTTCCCAAACATCCTACCGAACAATACACGGGCGTTCTTCTTTAAGGTTGCAAAGGAAGCTCATATATTTAATGAATCGGTTATATCATTTGCAGATATAACCTGGGGTCATGTCGAGGAAATGACTCTACAAGGTATACGTTACCTTCAGTTGAACCACAGGAGATTATATGGCCTTTCAAGACTGAAGGTGTTACGCCTAACAGATGACACACTGGAAAATATATTACATCCTAAAGCTTTTTTTCTGACACCAAACTTAGAGGTTCTGGACCTCAGTTACAATCCATGGTTGTCAATCAAAAGTGTTGTTGCAGCGTTAAATGAATCCCTTCCCAATTTACAATATTTGGATCTCTGTAATTTACAGACTGCATTAAGTGAGCCATTCATATTGAACGAGGCATTTGCAAAAGCTATTGAAAGAAAACCTCTAATTACTCTCAATGTTAGCAACAGTAGGATATCCTTGATTAACGATGGACTCACATCTAACTCTATCCGGTACTTAAACGTATCAAATACCTATGGTTTATGGTTTTCTGATTATCCAAACATAAACTTGCTACCTCATCTAGAGGAGATCGATGTATCTCAAATTGCAATTCTTGTGAAACCAATAGGTTCCAATATATTTGAACATTCATGGAAATGTTCTCTATTTGGAAAATCAGTGAAAAGAATCATAGCAAATAACGTGAGGACCAACGAACCTATAGACCTATATGATTATCGCTTGCAGATTAGGTGTGAGTCCACACGTATTGAGGATTTTCTTGTTCGTTATTCGAATATTCGAAGACTTAATGTTACGATAGACATAACACTTTTAAATTTGAAATTACTTGATTTGGAAGGAAATTCTATGGAATTTTTGTCGCCCAATCTCATGCAAAAGTGTCCAAATTTGCAAGAGATTTATCTTGCAAGAAACCAGTTGTCGAAAATGATAAATATCGGAGATCTGTTTGAACGTAATATGGTACTTAAAGTCGTTGACTTATCTCATAACGGCCTTCAATTCCTACCATTGTCCATGTTCATGCATACTCCAAAGCTGACAACTTTGCGTCTCCAGGGAAATTTGTTGTCAGTCTTCCATTTGTCTGTTGAGAAATTGCTTAATCTTAGGCTATTAGACTTAAGAGACAATACAATAAAATACATCTCTAGAGACACGATTAACGGAATCTCGTCCATTGGCGATCAGAAAGGTCAATGGATGATAGATACAGCTGACACAAACCGACTTGCTGGAAGTAAAACCAATATTCCATCACAGATGAATAAAACAATGTTATTAGGCGAGTCAATAACTGATCAATTAGTCATTGACCTAACAGGTAATATAATGGAATGCACCTGCGATAGGATTTGGTTTAATGAATTTCTGCTAAACACGCACATTTCTCTTTTCGGCAAGGACTTATACACATGCAAATTCGATAGCAACTCCCATTACATGACGTCCGATCTTTTGAGCGACATGAAACACAATTGCAAACTTAAAGAATTTCTAGGTGTAATAATAACAATACCATCAATTATACTTCTAATAATAATATGTGCCTACGTTATAGTAAGAAGACGGCGAATTATTAAAATAAAGGCGTCACGTGCTGACACTTTGATGGAGAGATACAATATGAATCAAAGTGAGGATCAGGAGCGATATTTCGTGTTCTTATCATTTGCAGGTAGAGACGGTGAGCTTGTAAATACTTATATAATTCCAGAACTGGAGAAATTTGTGAAAGAAACATTTGGTAATAATGACAATTTGATATGTACAGGAGATAGCCATTTTACCCCTGGACGATGGATTACGGAAGAGATAGATCGGTGCCTGACTACATGTGATGTGTTTGTCATGGTTGTAACAAAGCATTTCATCAAAAGTGAATGGTGTAAATACGAAGTAATGTTGGCCAAGCAAAAAAATAAATTCAAGATATTGCTTGTTAACGAAGAGGTGTACCAGCAAAAGATTCCGTCAGCACTAACGGCTATTTTAAAAGTTTGTACACGAGCAACGTGGAGGCTACAAAATAATACATTAGTCATCAGACCAGAATGGTGTAAGATTTTCGAAGGCATGTTAGATGCATCCCTCAAAACATTGGACGAAGTCTAGGAGGGAATTTAATGATTTTTGTATCGCTTTTCTTCCTCTTGGCCAATGTGCGGTTTTAGGATATGTCATTTAATCCATACTTTTGAATCTATTACAAATATTAACCACCTGTTAAGTGACAGACAATGGTGTATAAAGAGGATGTGTAGCCACCAAGTGCATGGATGGATCTTTGACGAATGGTATGCGGGGAACATCACATTTTAACAGATCGTCTCTTAAAAAGCTATACATACAAGAAACGTAGTATTAAGACAGGATTAATTATCAAAACATGCGACGCTCTTGAAGAACATGTTTATATTCACTCAGAAACAAGATTAACGTTGAAATTATATACAGTCTAAATGACCAACTTACTAAGTTCAACAGAATAGAAATATATATTATACATTTATTTGATAGAGACAGTGTTGGTTATGTTTTTAGAAAGGTTTATATTGGGTGTGTTCCACAGCGGGGGGATGGAGTACATTAGGTCATTAGTCATCCACGAATAATATAAGATATGGTCTTCTATGTTAGTTCCTTTATTCGTAGATAAGGAGGGCTTATGAGATATTTCCTTTCTCTCATATGTCCGTTGTTTTGGACAGCCTTGTTATCGCTGTTAATGTAAATTACTTAATGGTTTTACCATGAAAAGGAAATTGTACAACATATCATATTGTAGATTGTAATAAATAGAAACTCTGCAGGTCGGGCATAGAAGATGACAGCCATAGTAGACATCCTGAAAATAGTGTGAACGATTATGTTACTGAATGAAAAGTTGTATCAACGATGATATATCGCTAGAAGAACTGTTGTACTTTCTTGTTAATTTTAAATGAAACACAACATATTCCGATTAAAACTCTGATGTGGCATTATCCATATCACACATACATTTCATGTGTATTTTTAATTAACTGAAAATCTAACTGACACAGGTTTTTCGGCAAAGATCATTAAGTAATCTAATATTAAATGGTTTCCAATCTGATGTCCAATATGGCCTCAATAACTGCAATCTTTAAAACCATGATGTTATTAGTTCTCCTGGAACATCAAAGCATCATGGACTATTTACTAACATATGTATTTTAAATCTATTTAATTTGGCGTTCATCCTATTTGCGATATGGAATCTATAGAGATCATCTTGAAAATCGTGTTCTTGCTGATTGTCTTGAAAGAGAAATAATATTGCCCAGCATATCACCAGATATTGCATAATTATATATAACTGGTGATAAATAAACTATTTTGTAGATATTCACATTGTTTATAATGTAATCAAATTGCAGCACAATATGACAGTATTGAACCAATTTTGAACAAGTACTCTTTGATCCTAAAGATGACTGTATAAATCGATATTATGATTGTACCAATCGACATTATGATTGTACCAATCGATATTATGATTGTATCTATTAAATTCGTATGATATCTGATTAATAATAGTACTAAAACACTTGCAATTGAGTCAAACGGTACCATTTTGATCTCCGATATGGTCATCATTGCAGCCAACTTCAAATTAGTCTCGTTATACTTCCACAACGGAAAGTGATAACATGTCGTATGAAAGTCAATCATATGAATCATACTTCGAGATTATGTCCATAGCGAGGTATAAAATAAACATTTACTTAGACTCTATGAATGCATTTAACTACAATGTCACTACTATGCTGAATCTAAAATAATACTCACTGAGTCTAGATGATCAGACTAGGTTACTGTTTCGTTTTAGCTAAGACATTTGCAGGCAACAATCGTTATCGTATGTCCGTTAATAATTGGTAGTTTATTTCGCGTCAACGAAAACACGAGGACATATTCTTGAATGTTTATTTGTAAACAATTTCAGCTTCACTGTTTTGAAATTGAATACAAGCGTTGTTGTGGGCATGTGTTCATTTTGCATAACATGATTTTAATAGTTGTATAGTAAGGGTTCAGACGTTTTGAATTTTGATAGTTGTATAGTAAGGCTTCAGAGGTTGTGCATTATTCTTGGTTTGTTAATTATATATGTAAATGCAATATTTTCATTTTTCTGTAGATCTATATTTTGTTGCTCCACAAGGCTTTGTTTCTTTCTCTGTTTCTTCATGTCTACACTCAACTGCTCTCATAGCGTGAGATGCGGTGCTACGCAAATTGTACATTGATCACACACATATATAAATCTAGCAGCCCAAGTAAAAATCAACATAAAGCGTGGAGAGGAACATTTCTGACGTGAAGTGATGGATGCCATGTATATGAAGTTTACATCCTTTACTCTAAGCACAAAGCTCCAGCAATATTAAATTATAACATCAGTACTAAACCAAGATGTCACTCTTTAGAGTTTGCTCTCATTGCACCTATATGTATTGAATATATGCAAGGCCGCGAGTACCGCTAAGGTGGTATAGTGGTTACGACATGATGTCCCATTGCTAGACATTGCTATGAACTGCCTCACTGCATACATCGTAGCGATATGACTGCAAAAATGTTGAAGCGACGTTAAAAATCATGATCACATACACACACACACACACACACACACGGCCGCAAATCTGAATGTTGAACTCATCGGCTATATTCGCTTGCTTTCAATCAGATGCCACTAAAGCTTATAACTTTTAAGATTGGGTTATCTTTTACAGAACGTTTATTCTACTAATTGCAATTTACCTTTCTGAGTTTACTCATATTTAAATCCCATCTATAAAACTTTATTCTCCTCCACACACCGTATCACTTTTGCCAATGCTAAAACGATATCACACAAACAACGCTCTTATGCATTAAAGGTCCAGTCTATTTGAACGTTATTGCCCTTAAACACAGCAACTGTGATCATATTGATGAGTGCTCTCAAAAATACTTATTTCGACAACATGAACAGACTTAAGAAAAACTAATGTGTATTTCTTTAACTGTTGTCAGCATCATTTTGTTTTTATTTTTGTTACATATATTTGATTTAAATAATTTATGTTTAATTGTCAAATTCAAATTTGTCATTTTTGGGTTTATAATTCATTAAATTGGGAAGTGTTTTCTGGAAAATTAGATTGACCTATACTTTATCTGTAAACACAGGTGATGACCTTGCTAGTTACCCTCATTTCTGGCCTTTTTCAAGGTGATAAACAAGCTTCTAAAATGATTGGCTGAATCCAAGGACATCTTTTTATTTTTAGTTCTGGGGGTTGAGAAGTGGTCGATTCTTATGTGGATCTTTCCGTAGTTTTAAAGTTTTACAAGCTTGTTAGTTTTCACTCGTTCTGTGTTGCTGCTTATTTGAGCCTAACTACGTAACAATTTCATTATATTTGTTTTGGTAATCTTGACATTATATATGCTTTTGATGTGTTATCTAATATTGTGAAGTTCTTGGAGCATTTCAAAATTAAGCGATGTACTATGTTTATATTATTATTTTCAATAAACTTTTTATTACGAGTTGGAATATCGCTTAACCGGCTTAAAGCAGCTGTACCGTTTTTGTTCTGTTCTTCATGATATATGTGCTTGTTTTCTATCTTCGTATACATTATGGTGTTTCATCATGCATTAACTGTTTATATCGTATGTGTTTCTTCATCTCCTTGTTTGAAAACAAGAACAATTAGACTTGTTCTAAGCTGCATTGCTCCACTTCTACAGCGTCCATTGTTCTTAAATAAACCGCCATCACGTGATCGCCTGTCAACCTGTTTTTCATATGATGGACCCTCATTATTTTTTAAATGATCACTATTTGGCTCTCCATACTACATTGAGCACAAGACTAAACAAACTGGGGCTACATTAATAAACGTTGATTCAAAGCTGGCTGGCATGGAACAGGAAACAATTTACACTTCCGGTCGTTAATTTAGATAACCTGGTGCAAATCCTTATTAAATCGTCAACCCTTATGTCAACTATCCAAGAGGTACAACTGTGTATGACATTATTCAACGTCAAATCTATAGGACCACCGGAAAAGCGCATAGACATAGTTAAATTTATCAACGATCATCATTATCGACGTCCTCTTTCTGACATAAACATGGCTAAACATATCAAGCAATGAGCCCAAGTGCGCGGATCTAACACCCACCGGATACTCCATCACGTCGTACACTCTCGCGGATGTGGAATTGACGTCATTATAATGAATTTTATGATAAAATGTTTTAAACACAACATAACCTTCAATTTGATCTAGTCCAAACAACCCTCACACTGGAACAAAGGCCATTCCATTTGTCCTGCCTCTACCGCCCTCCTCCTAGTAGAAACAACAAGCTGACTAAATCTTACCTTTTGGAACAGTTTCTGAATCTCCTGGAGTATGGAAATTCCATAGGTGGCAACCTGATTATTCTTGGAGATTTCAGCTTTCACTTTGACTGTCCTGAAAACCTAAACACATCCAAACTAGATACAATTCATGTTTAAAACTTTTATCAGTCAGTTAACCAACCCACCCATAACCATGATCACAGTTTGGACTGGGGATTCTTCATCGACCTGATGATAATATTATACGGTCCACCCTAATATCCCACGAACTTGAATCATATGACTCTTGCATTATATACCATCTGGACTTATCAGTCTCTACCCCTCCAACTATATTTGTTACTAGGAGAAACCGCCGTATGATAAATAGAACCAAATTAATGCATTACATCCAAGCAAATCTAACAACTTGCTTACCTTCTACAAGAACACAACTCTTTATTGCCAGCGTTCAATGATTGCAAAAGATGGTATCAATTCAAACGTGTTCTCCATGGTAAAAGCAATGCTGGGGATCAGCTTCATCACTGCTAAATTAATAACGTGTTTTCGTTTAAACACAGCTTGACGTATCAAATAGATTGTTGCATGTACATTGTTAGTCTCTCTCTCTCTCTCTCTCTCTCTCTCTCTCTCTCTCTCTCTCTCTCTCTCTCTCTCTCTCTCTCACTCAGGATCTGTCGTTGTCACTGCATTCAAGTAAATGAATCATACATCCTCACATTTGACATCTTGAAAAGGGAGTCTATGGATATGGGTAGGACAATCAGTGTTCTTGCTACATACGTTCCTTGTTCTGACTTTCAGTCAATGGTTGTCAATTCATTATGTTTTATTTCCTGTTCGGTCGCCTGTCCTGGTGCATATTTCTGTCACTGACTGCATAACTGCCTTTCCGTCTTTCCGACAGTCAACCGTTCACTACCTTAGTATGTGTACCTTTTATATATCTTTGTATTAAGTCGTGTTGGTCATGTTTCTGCTCTTGATTTACAATCAAAGCCATTTGGATGAATATTGCCCTGATCTAATGGACCCTTCAAACCCAAACCAAATAAATGTTTTATCCCCTAACAGGTTAGACTCAACTGTTCCGAAAATAGCGATCAGTTCACTGCAAATTCTACTCACTTAACACTGTGAAATTGACTTCAAGGAAATTTTATGCAGAGTCCTTCTTTCTAATCATTACAGTTATCCCTGACATCAAAGGGTAATAAGAACCTTAGTCACGATTAGAAGACATGAATACATTTCAGGTGGTTCATATCCTACAACAACTGAAAGCACGTTTCATGTACATCTTTTCAATAACCAGAACCACCATATGGAACCTGAATATTAACTGTAACAATACACGATACGATATATATCGTTAGAATGACACGAAGGAATATCTGATGCATTATAACCTCAAAGATTACATAGACTTTTCAAATGCATCTGTGAAATCGTTACAACAATACATCATCAAAACATTGAACATAATAATGCACGAAGTCGTATCTAGCAGCTTGAGTTCGTTATAAGAGAACTCGATACCATGAAATTTAAAGCAATGCTTATAATAACATGATAACAAAGCAACAACCTAAACAAGAACATCAATAATAATAATAATAATAATAATAATAATAATAATAATAATAATAATAATAATACCTTCAAACGAAAATGCACAATAACAATAATTATAATATAGTACTTCTTTTTCCTATTATTTATCTTCTTTTTCCTGTTCCGCTTCTTCTTCTTTTCATATTACTTTGCTTTCATTACTATTATTATTATGGTTATTATTTCCTTGAAAGGATTGAACCATACATGTTGTTTCGCCTTTTATATGAAGGATTGTAGACATGTGAACTTTTAGATTATAATATTAATTATATAAAGGCTCTCAGATATATTCGTAGTAATATGCCGCCTTCTTTCTAGACTGAAGCCCTAACAAGATATATTCATATTCCGCCTTCTTTCTAGACTCAAGCCCTAACAAGATACTTTCATATGCCGCCTTCTTTCTAGACTTAAGCCCTAACAAGATATATTCATATTCCGCCTTCTTTCTAGTCTCAAGCCCTAACAAGATATTTTCATATGCCGCATTCTTTCTAGACTCAAGCACTAACAAGATATATTTATATGCCGCCTTTTTTCTAGACTCAAGCCCTAACAAGATACGTTCAAATGTCGCCTTCTTTCTAGACACAAGCCCTAACAAGATGCATTCATATTCTGCCTTTTTTCTAGACTCAAGCATTAACAAGACATATACATATTCCGCCTTATTTCTAGACTCAAGCCCTAACAAGATATATTCATATGCCGCCTTCTATCTAGACTCAAGCCCTAACAAGATATATTCATATGCCGCCTTCTATCTAGACTCAAGCCCTAACAAGATACGTTCAAATGTCGCCTTCTTTCTAGACACAAGCCCTAACAAGATGCATTCATATTCTGCCTTTTTTCTAGACTCAAGCATTAACAAGACATATACATATTCCGCCTTATTTCTAGACTCAAGCCCTAACAAGATATATTCATATGCCTCCTTATTTCTAGACTCAAGCCCTTGAAAGATATATTCATATGCCGCCTTCTATCTAGACTCAAGCCCTAACAAGATATATTCATATGCCGCCTTCTATCTAGACTCAAGCCCTAACAAGATATATTCATATGCCGCCTTCATGTGTTTATATGTAGTTGAAAACAAAACAGGTTTAACTGCTTCATTCTAAGACCGTATAGGATTTTAGAGGGCACTATATCAAATTCAGATGTAAGTAAAAGCTACGGTTAGTTATTTGCAAAGTCAACCACACTTTCGATTTGAATTTCATGCAATCTTATACAGAACCGCCTTTCAAAATCCGGATTATAGTGAGCATGTGCCTATATATGTCCCATCTTCATGCTGGTATTACTGTCCGTATGTCTATCTACAACGATCTCTCGTCGCAAGAGCAAATCTTTTAAGTCAGAATAAATATCGGTATCTGAATGATTACATATGATTAAGCCTAATTACCTACAGGGACAGGTGTTAACATCATTATCAGAATAGTTTGCTTACATCAATCGTATATAATATATAATACTTCTGTCCACAAAACAAATACGACTATGCCATCAGTTTGTAATTCAAGGGTCTCGTTATCCGGAAGGATGGCCTCTAAAGATTAACCGGCTTGACGATGCTCTTCCGTTGTTATGCTGTTTTTATGAGATATGTGCTTTTGGTCTATCTTCGTCTCTATTATTGTGTTTCATCATGCATTGGCTGTTCAGTTCGTAAGTGTGTCTTCATCTCCTTGTTTTGAAATGATCGGCAGTCAACCCGTTTATGCCACAAGGGACCCACATTAATTGATTTAAATGACCATTCCTTGGCTCTTAATACTACATTCTGCTATTCTGCTCAAGTCTAAACTACATTTATGATAACTTAAAGTGAACAGAAACTAACAAAGAAACGTTATTACAAATCTGGCCTGATGCAAATCCCTATTAACTCGTCAACCGTTGTGTCAACAGTCACATAGATAATACTGCGTATTGCAATATTCTACACACGGTCAGTAGAACCATCGAAAAAGCGAACATAAATAGATAATTTTATCAACGATCCGATTATCGACGTCTTCTAACCTATATAAACATGGCTAACAATATCAAGCCCAAGTGCGCGGATCAAACAACCATCGGTTACTCCATCACATTATTACCCCGCCACCCTCACAGAGGCGGAATTGCCGTCATCAGAAATAATGTCATGATACTATGTCTTTAAATACAACACAACCTTCAATTTCTGCCACACATAGTTTGAACTAGTCCACAGAACACTCACACCGGAAACCAAGTATGTCCATTTTTTCTGCCTCTACATCCCTCCTCCAAGTAGAACAATCTTACTTGATCTCTCATTTTGGAGCAGTTTCCGAATCTCATGGAGTATGGAAATTTGATAGATTTCAACTTGATTATTCTTTGAAATTCAACTTTGACTTTGACTGTCCTTGAAGCTCAAACACTTCAAAACGTCTAGATTCCATTCCTATTTTCAACCTTAAACAGTCACTTGACCAACACATAAGTGAAAGGATTATTCATACACCTGATGACAATATTCTGAGATCCATCCTTTTATCCTACGAACTTGCATCATGTCACCTCTGCATCATAGTCCCTAACTCTCAACTTATATTTGCTACTAAGAGAAACCTTCATGTGATAAATATAACCAAACTAATGCACGCCATCCAATAACACCTACCAAAGTTCTCACCTCGTACAGCAGAACAACTCGATAACAGCTTGCGCGCATTATTTGTAAAAGATGCCCCTACCACCAAGTGCAGAGTATCATTTCAAACATGCATTCCGTGGTATAGCAGTGTTAGGGACAAGCTTCCTACTGCTAACAGAAACTTTAAACAAGTGGATCGGCTTTGACATTCCACCAGACTCACTATTCATAGACAAACCTATGAAGCCCCTAAGACGAATTTCACAAACATAGCCTAGTTAGCCAAATTATCACACTGCCCTACTCCCTGAAAAAATACACTTTAATTAGAAGAAAAACGTCTCAATAAATGAATCAAATACCTGAAACTAATGCATCTGAGAAACGTATGTGGCCCTGCATATAGTAATCCGATAAGTGATATAAAACCTTTAGTAACGAATGGTTTCAAACTATAAAAAATAAAATCCGGCAAATGTTTATTTGTCCCAAATATCATATATTTGTCAATCGAACATCGTGTTTCTGATTTTGCCCTTGATGAAAAAAAGAGGATTTGTAATAGCGCGGCCAATATTATGCTGCTTAGATTTGAACCGGTAGCATTTCATAAATAACGTGCCGTTTCGTCTAATAATACCTGCAAGTAAGAATGAATAAGCATGTATGGTCATTTTCATTTATAAACGTTATTCCAGACTGAGATTGGGAAGTAGGTAATGGACACAAAGGACTAAGATTCATACGTTCCAAAATAGGCTGGGGAGAAAAAGACTAAATTATTAATGTATGTGTCTGAGTCCGAAGGTTTAGCATGTTGGCGGTAATTATAACCTTTTTAGCCTTCTTGATTCAGCACCACCTATAAAATAATTGCTTTTTCCCCATGCAGCTTATTCCACGTTTTTCTCTACAACTCCTAAAGCTATATATGCTTTAGTTAAATATTTCTAATATGTCATATTACATTCCTCACCCACATTATAATCAGCAGTCTGTTCTACTGACAATCAAGTGAAAGGTTCACGTGAGGTGCCAAAGGAAACACTTTCTAAGTATAACAATCCATACTACTGCTGCTTGGTTGGTTTATATTTTAATCTCTATCGCACTTCAATTTAATCTTTCCACAATTGTTTGTTTTTGTTTTACTTCTTGTTGTATTCAATCTTACTTTCACTTTCCACGTTTGCTCTCTTAAATCTTCTCCCTGGATTCAAGTTTTCTCTAGTTTCTATATGATAGATTTTGCATTTTTTTCTTCTCTTTCTACATTTAATTTTACACGATTATTTTCTAAGGTAAAACATGATCAGTTGCAATTCAAGCTTCGGTTTAAACTTCAACTAATCTTCAAATACCTTAGCTTCTTATCAAAACTAGAGCCTCACATATCAAACCAAAAATAAAAGAACATAAATTTCCTTTCACACCAAATACTAAACAAAAATATTCTGTATCGTTTTGTTTTGTCACTGGTTTCTTTTTGTCTAGCCAGTAAGATTATAATGTACTTCTATGTTAAAGCAACTCGTCAGTGTCTTATAGACAGATTCTAACTCTCCCAAGTTAGGACTTTTTAAAAGGCAACTACATTATTGACATTTGTAAGAAAACATGCTGCTTTCTCAACGTTTTCTCAAATTAGTGAAATTAAAATCTTTCACAGGGACAATGCCAACAATGAAAAATAAGTATATTTAACGTTTTAAGACCAATGCTAACACTATTAAAATGATTTAAATGAAGTGAGATCATGTACGAGAATATCGTTTATGTAAGGTTATTTTGATCGCAAATTATACTGCAAGAGGTAAACAAAAGCCAACAGATTTAGTAAAGACCTAGAATTAAATTATGTCACTAGAATGCATTGTCACAATGGTAACAATGTATTTTTGTTCCAAATGAGTCCCAATATACTTGGATCTGTTGATGTGTAAAAATGGTAAAGTATATTGTCTTTAAACGAGTCCTCTAGAACACCAAATTAGTGTTTTAGTTCATAAAACCAATCTTTAGTTTGAAATTTCGATGTATGAATTAAATGACGAAGTCCTTTCATCTTGTACCATAACACAGTTATATTGTATTTCACATACAGCAGCTGCAGGGGCGAATCTGACAACTTTATAGAGACGTCAAATTGGGAAAAATCGTAAAAAACCTCTATTTGGCAAATTAAGACTTCCTCGCAAATGCTTTATAGAGGCTCATTGGCAAACAAAAAGACTCCACAATTGTTGTCGCACGCCCCTGCTGCTGCTATGGGGTTAACAAGTCTTTGAAAATCATTTAAGATTTCACAAACATACTAATTTGTAGTACCTCACCTTGTAAATCAATCAGATTATTGGACTGGTCAGTGAGTTTAAAATTAATTATCGTTAACGTATCATTATGACATCGCATATAGACTGGATTAACTGGAGACTCAATTATTAAAATCCTGGAGGAACTGTTGGTGTAAACGAATATTGAATATATTCCTGCTGGGCTTGATTTGATCGCTCGGGATATTTTATATAACTTCCTCCGATAACATCACATACTAAATTCAATGCAATCACCAATGATATATTCACATTATGATTAGCGATATGCCTACCACCACCATCTGGTCATTATTTTATGTCAAGATAGATGTTTGTGGTTGATGTATTTTTTCCATGCGGCACGTATTCGTGGAAAGTACTCACCGGTGTGATATTTTCCGCTATTCGTTTAAGTAGTTCTTGCGGTGTTGTCATTGTTATTCTATTCATGTTGTTTTTCTAATTTCGGCATCGCGGAATCATAAATACGTACCATCGCTGATAACTCATTATTAGATATTAATGTATCATCGAGCGACGACGATATCATTGAAGATATTTGGGAATACGCGGTTGGCACAACATGAAATTTAACTATGCAATCTTGTAGTTTGTGAATTTTTGTTTTTCAATGATTACTATCATGCTCAGCAGATCAACTTTGATGGCGTCAGTGATCACTTTAATATCCGTGATTGTATCAAGTTTCGTGATGATACTAGTTAGATCCATTTTAATATCCTCGGGTTTAGCATTTTTTTTTACCAAAAATTCTATCAATGGAGTCATCGGTCCTGTTAAAGTTTTTACGTAACATACCAAATTGGGATACATGTACATCATACTCGGATCGTAGTTTTGTCAAGACATCGATAGCAGTTTTATTTATGCTAGCTTCGGTGTGGTTACCGGTGGATTTTCAAAAAAAGCCAATATAGGTTTGTCAATATTGTTAATTCTATCCTCAAAAGTTGAAACAAGTACACCTGGTTTGAGTTTACCCTGATCAGAAAACAACGCGATAGTATCTTCTACTGCGTTACGTTGTTTAACTAAAATATCATCAAAGGAGATATTACTCGTTTTCAATTTTCCATGACGATCATGAAATACAACTATTTCATTGGAATCAACACTTGCTAAGTTCAACATCTCAGCTATTTCATCTTCGATTATTTTTTGTATATCACCGGTTGCATCAGTATCGGGTTTCTTCAGCGCTGATAAAGGTCTCCCCCAAATATCAATAATGTTATTGTGAAAATCTTTAATTTTTCTAATTACTTCTCTAAAATCTTCGATTTTCGCAGCGACTACTAGTGTATTCATTTACGACCAGATTAGGTGGTTTTCTTGATGATGAAATAGCGTCAAGGACATTTAATACTTCTATGCCGCATATTGGTGGTTCATTTATTTTCTGTGTTGGTAGCGTTGAGTACCAAGTCTTCATTTCTAAAAAGTGTTTAAGTGATTTATATAACTCATAAATTCTTTAGGCGACGCTAACCCATATGAATCGAAAGAAACGATTACACGATTATCAATCACGTATGCAACCCAGTGAGTTCCAGGTCTAGTGCTGTTATCGAGGTTAATGATAGTGGTTTCAACTCTGTTTGGTTGCGTCGGTAACTGATCTTTCATAAAGACACCGCTAAAGTTTTTTATCGCTACTTTTTTTTTAGCAGCATCGAGTAAATACAAAATTGACATCTGTGTTAATAAATTGTTCCCTGTATTCTCAAGCCACTTCCTTTGTACCATGAATCGGAGTTCCTGGTAGTCTTAGACCCTTTCCCTTTTTTGTATCCTTTTCCAGTTGCTTTTTTTAGTGCCATCCCTGATGCGGTACGAACGGCTTCTAACGCTGCCGCCTTAGCTACCGCTAGGGCCGCTGCCGCAATCAACGCTGGTAATGCAGCTAACAGTGGAGATATACCACCTGCTGTTATCATGTTTTTGATCGCAGCCGAAGAGAATGTGATCTGAACACATTTTTACTCTTTGAAAGCATCCTTAAAGTGTTTTATCTTACGAGTTGTCAGAGACAATTTATTCTGACTGTAACAGAATTGTTACCGAGTGGATGGTGGATTAAATGAACAACACAAACACAATGTGTGAAAGATAATGTAAATTTATGAAATAAATTATTAATGAAAAATAATGATGTATCAACACAATAACTCATGCGTTCAACCCACAATTACACTTGCAACCATTCACAATACATGAATAAATTTAATGCAAAATAAAACACAGATACAAAGGAATCTCTTGGACTATACACAGATCCAAGGAACCTTTACAAAAGTTATATTACCGCAAGTATAAATTGTGATAATAAATACAAACATCAAACTCTACTATCGCACGTATGGATTGCGACAACTAGCACGAACATATACATGTATTTAATCAAGTTGCTAACGTTTATTGAGATTCCTGTAATCCCTTGAAATACTACTGTGATTTTAAGTAACTATGTAAATATAACAATGTATTCAATTGTACTACAATTGCAACACACACATGTTTCTCGACCCTGTATAACCGTACGATTCACCAACTGTTGAATTGCCGCCCAGTTTCCCCAAATACCTAGGGTTGACCAATACTTTTATCGGCCGTTTGCCCTTCACGGATCCACCACAGTTATACGTACAGACAGCATACAGCATCTACTAGAACCATCGGTCCCAAATACCTAGATGCCATCCCGGATGTTTACACCTCTAGACAGCTCAGACTTCTAGATTTCTGGATATTTACACATCACGACAGATGTAGACGGACAGACAATCCGACAGACAGACAGTTTGATCTCACAATCAAATGGCTCAATTAATCACATTCAGAGACGTTCCGTTACAAATCAGATACGGTCAGAGACTTCAGCTACAATCGGCAACAGTTTCAAAGATGCTCCGCTACAATATCAGCAACAATTTCAACCCTTTGGCTGGAGATAGATTGACGAGCTATCTTTCCTATGATAAAATACTTTTGGTCCCGTAATTATTATGAGAAATATTCTGCCTTATATATCCTCAAATAGGTGAGCAGAATTCACGGCAAAATAACCGTGCACCCCGTGAATCTAATGTTCCTGGCTTCAAGTAATTCGAAGTCAGGCACATGCAAATCGTTACACGCCGCTTACCTTGGAGAATACCACTTATTCACCCCAGGTAACGCATGTACGACGAAACAAAAAAAATGGTGAAATTAGTTTGTAATTCAAGAAAAAGAAAATAAATTCAATTTTCTCCTAATTCTATGCCAATACCTCCCCCCTAAGAATAAAAATTTACACATTTTTAAAACTAACAGAATAGAAGAAAAATAACTACTGATGATATCTTACAACATTTACACTGGTTATACTACAATCTGGATTTTAATACTGGGCAAATTCATACAAATTTCTCATCATGCCCTACTCAAGTAGTCTGCCCCTATATTTTCAACTCCCCTTATTGATTCTACACGGAAACGATAAGGTTGTAGTGTTAGCGCCCAACGCATCAACCGAGCGTTAGCGACCTTGGCCTTGTTTAAATACAGTAGGGGTTGGTGATCAGTCTCCAGAACGAAATCTCTCCCAAATAGATATGCGTGATACTTCCCAATTCCCCATGCTACGGCCAAACATTCCTTTTCTATGACGGAATAATTTTTCTCCCTGGGCAGCAATTTCTTACTCGAGTAAGCTACGGGTAACTTACTGTCGTCTTGCTCTTGCAATAAAACTGCCCCCAACCCAGTTTCAGAAGCATCTGTTCTTAGAATAAAAGGTTTGCTGACATCTGGCAATTTTAAGATAGGTGCACTAACAAGTTTCTCTTTCAGAGCACAAAATGCTTTATCTTGTGGCGGTCCCCATTCAACTTTGTTTGGTTGCCCCTTCTTGGTCAAATCAGACAACGGGCTAGCAATGGCTGCAAAGTTAGGTATAAACTTTCTATAAAAACCTACTAGACCTAGAAATGATCTTACCTGCGTTTTGTTGGTTGGCTTTGATGCGTCTCTAATTGCTTCAACTTGCTTGGGATGAGGTTTTAACTTGACCCATACCACTGACCCTATGACCCAAACAATCTAAATCTGTATAACCAATACTGCATTTAGTGGGTCTCACTGTGAGGTTTGCTCTGCGGAGTCTATTGAAGAGCTCGCTCAGGACGGACACGTGCTCACTCCAAGTATTCGTGTACACGAATATGTCGTCTACATAGCTATCAACGTTTGCTAAACCTTTAAGCAACTTTCGCATCAACCGACAACAGGTGGCGCTGGCTCCAACTACCCCGAATGGCATCACTTTGAATTGATACAGTCCTTTCTGGGTCGCAAATGCTGTCAATGCTCGGGATTCTGGGACAATGGGAACCTGCCAATATCCCTTGGCCAGATCAAATTTGGAAATCCATCGGTTTCCCGACAACTTCGCAAATAGACCCTCCATATCTGGCATTGGTTCTGCATCGAACACAGTGATTTTATTCAGCTGCCAAAAATCGATACAGAATCGGTTCGTCCCGTCCTTTTTCCTGACTAGCACTACTGGAGAAGAATATGGCGAGTTGGAGGGTTCAATCACCCCCAGATCCAAAATTTTACCCACCTCTTCGTCCACAGCTTCACGTGCGTTGTATGGCACCGGATAGCCCTTGATTCGAATAGGGTCAGACGTATTCAGTTTAATTTTGAGGTCTAACAAAGTTGTACAACCTGGTCTGTCTGTGAATACATAAGAGTGTTTAGCCAAAAGCTCATTAATCTGTTGACGCTGGTCTTTCGTCAACTCCGCACTTACATCGACTTTATCCATCCCTTCCCCCGCAACTCCCAAGGGACATTCAAGGGAACACTCGATATTCGAATCTGCTTCATCATCGTCTACGACTGCCTAACAAACGACATTTAAGACCCCCTTTTCAACATTGTCGCTCTGTCTCTTGATATACAACTTGAGCATGTTAGCATGGAATGTCTTTACATTAACGTCCATGTCAATTTTATAGTCCATGTCACCTTTTACCTCTTTAACTTCATAGGGACCTTTCCACTGGACTAATAACTTATTTGAGCTTGTTGGAAAGAGCAATAGAACCTGATCTCCTATTTCGCGCTCTGCGGTTATAATACTTGGCATATCTGCGCCCCGATTTAATTAATTCGTCACGTGCCATCTGGCATGTACTCACAAGTTTATTTCGCAGATCTAACACGTACTGGTAAGTTGGTTTTATTTCCTCGTTCGCGACATCACCAGTCCATAGTTCGCGTAGTATCCGCATCGGGCCTCGAACTGTTCTTCCGTACAATAGTTCGAAGGGTGAAAACCCTAAACTTTCCTGCGGTACTTCACGGTACGCGAACAGAACAGCGTTTAAATAATGGTCCCAGTCTTGCGGACGTTCCGCGCACATCTTTCGTAGCATGCTTTTCAGGGTACCATTAAACTTCTCTACCAGTCCATTGCACATCGGATGGTATGGGGTAGTGTTCAGCTGTTTGATGGATAACAGCCTACTTATTTAACCCATGAGGTCAGAGGTGAATTGGGCACAACAATCAGTGAGGATTTCATCTGTCACCCCTACCCTACTGAAGATATCAACTAATGCTTCAGCTACCTTTTTCGTTTCAATAGTTGGTAACGCTACGGCTTCGGGGTATCTGGTCGCGTAGTGAACCAGAGTAAGAATATACCGATTCTTTCTTTCCGTAACTGGGTGTATTGGTCCTACAATATCTACTGCCACTCTTTTAAACAGTGTATCTATTAATGGCATCTGTCCTAAGGGCACCCTTGTGACCCTTCCCTTACATACGGTTTTCTGACATACGTCGCACGACCTACAGAACCGTGTGACATCGCCATTAACACCAGGCAAGTAGAATTCAGCGACTACCCTGCTAGTGGTCTTAGCCTTGCCTAGGTGTCCCGCAATGCTTGACTCGTGCGCCACCCTAATTACTTGAGATCTATATCTCTGGGGTACGACCACTTGCCAATACTTCTTACCCTCCCGAGCGCTAAACTCCCTATGAATTAATCCGTTCTTCGTACGAATCTCGAGCTACCTCCACCCTTGCAGTGTTTAATTGCTCCGGACGTGATTTTCTCAACAGTTGTTGTGATGGATTCATCACGTTCTTGCTCTTGTTTGAAATCATCACGCGAAATTCCTGAGATCGACTCAGGGACTATTAATTTATGAAACGCGGTTTTCTCTCGCCGTGTTTGCGCTCGCGTTTCGATTGCTTGGGCCAAAGGTATTTTAAAATCGGCCATGAATGAAAGACGGGAACCTTCAACATTACCGATCGTCAGATCGTAAATGGGGTTTTCCATACAAAGGGCATCAACAGTTCCCGCTAGGAAAGGTGTTTTAACCGTGATCCTTGCTACGGGAATGCGACCGATCGTCTGATCAAGTAACAAACATGGGAACTCCCACCCGAGCATTTGGTTATCCTGCACGAGACTACGTTTTGATCACTACGCCCGTGCAACCAGTGTCACGTAATACTATGACTTCTCGACCGTTGACAAACCCTCTCGCGGTTGGTACACGCGCTTCGGTAAATAGACACGTGCCAAGCGAATGAATACAAGGTTCTACCTGTACGATATTATCAGATATACCTTTACTTTGTATAGCCACTGCTACCTTATGTACAAGTCCCTTTCTTTTAGGACAGTCTTTTTGAACATGACCCCATGCATTACACAAGTAACATTGCACACGCTGAATACCTGGATTCCTAACTGACCTATTTGCCTGAGCTGACTTCACAAGCTCCCTAGGCAATGGTCTCGCAGACTGGTTTCCAGACTTACAATCTTTTGAAACCACGTTCTGGGTTCCCCTATGAGCTTCGGCAAAGAAATCGGCTTGCTTAGCCATATCTTTTACGTTTGTGAAGACTTTCTCTTTCAGAAATTGATCTAATTCACTCCCAACTGTATTAAAAAATTGATCTCTGAGCAAGAAATCAGTCAACCCTTCAAAGGTTTTCACCGCTTTGCCGCATTCAATCCACCGCCCAAAATAGTTCGCAATTCTAACGGTGAACTGACCAAAGGTTTCTCCCTTATCGGGCTTGCTATACCTGAACTTTTTACGAAAACCCTGTTCAGTGAGCTCGTACCTTTTGAGAAGTGCTTCCTTTAGGACGTCGTACTTAAACATATCGTCTCTAGGAAGTCGTGAGTATACATCCAGTGCTTTACCTGTTAATAGAGCACTAAGATGCAGTGCCCAGTCATTTTGACTCCACTTCTGGTTTTCGGCATACCGCTCAAACCGATGAAGATAACTATCCATGTTATCTTTTTCATCGTCAAAGGGAGGTAATTTGGGGCCCCTTAATTTGCTAAAGGCAGAATCGTGTTCTCTTCCAGATGTTGCTAATTCTACCTTACGCTCATGATCCCGTTGCTTTGCTTTTTCTTCTAACCCTATTCACCTTTCCTCAGCTTCCATTTCCCATCCCATCCTGTCTTTTTCGGCCTGCTTCTCTAATTCTATCTTCCCTTTCTCTAATTCTATCTTTTCCTTTCGGCCTGCTTCTCTAATCCTATCTTTTCCCTCTCTAATTCCCGTTTCCTTTCATCGGATTCCCTTTCTAATTCCCGTTTCCTTTCTTCGGCTTCCCTTTCTAATTCCCTTACTCTTACAATTTCTTCTCTTTCCCGGGCTTGTTCTTCCTGAATAAATTTCCTTAGACTTTCACCTTAATATCCATAATCTTTGCCTAAGGCAACCAAGTCCTTAAGGGATGACATGACAATTGTAATATGTATATAGTTATATATAACACAGGCTGACCTTATCTTCCTGATTAAGGTAACCAAGCCAATGCTTTAAAATACGTTTATACTGGATACACGGACCTAGATAGACTAAATAAAAATAAACCCCAACTTGAGTATTATCTTGTCAAGAAGTTCACTCTCAAATATAAACATTAAATGTATACTTTCACACAAATGATTGACAGTTCACTTAATCCAGCGATCCCACTTCTGACACCATTGTAACAGAATTGTTACCGAGTGGATGGTGGATTAAATGAACAACACAAACACAATGTGTGAAAGATAATGTAAATTTATGAATCGGAGTTCCTGGTAGTCTTAGACCCTTTCCCTTTTTTGTATCCTTTTCCAGTTGCTTTTTTTAGTGCCATCCCTGATGCGGTACGAACGGCTTCTAACGCTGCCGCCTTAGCTACCGCTAGGGCCGCTGCCGCAATCAACGCTGGTAATGCAGCTAACAGTGGAGATATACCACCTGCTGTTATCATGTTTTTGATCGCAGCCGAAGAGAATGTGATCTGAACACATTTTTACTCTTTGAAAGCATCCTTAAAGTGTTTTATCTTACGAGTTGTCAGAGACAATTTATTCTGACTGTAACAGAATTGTTACCGAGTGGATGGTGGATTAAATGAACAACACAAACACAATGTGTGAAAGATAATGTAAATTTATGAAATAAATTATTAATGAAAAATAATGATGTATCAACACAATAACTCATGCGTTCAACCCACAATTACACTCACAACCATTCACAATATATGAATAAATTTAATGCAAAATAAAACACAGATACAAAGGAATCTCTTGGACTATACACAGATCCAAGGAACCTTTACAAAAGTTATATTACCGCAAGTATAAATTGTGATAACAAATACAAACATCAAACTCTACTATCGCACGTATGGATTGCGACAACTAGCACGAACATATACATGTATTTAATCAAATTGCTAACGTTTATTGAAATTCATGTAATCCCTTGAAATACTACTGTGATTTTAAGTAACTATGTAAATATAACAATGTATTCAATTGTACTACAATTGCAACACACACATGTTTCTCGACCCTGTATAACCGTACGATTCACCAACTGTTGAATCGCCGCCCAGTTTCCCCGAATACCTAGGGTTGACCAATACTTTTATCGGCCGTTTGCCCTTCACGGATCCACCACAGTTATACGTACAGACAGCATACATCATCTACTAGAACCATCGGTCCCAAATACCTAGATGCCATCCCGGATGTTTACACCTCTAGACAGCTCAGACTTCTAGATTTCCGGATATTTACACATCACGACAGATGTAGACGGACAGACAATCCGACAGACAGACAGTTTGATCTCACAATCAAATGGCTCAATTAATCACATTCAGAGACGTTCCGTTACAAATCAGATACGGTCAGAGACTTCAGCTACAATCAGCAACAATTTCAAAGATGCTCCGCGACAATATCAGCAACAAGTTCAACCCTTTGGCTGGAGATAGATTGACGAGCTATCTTTCCTATGATAAAATACTTTTGGTCCCGTAATTATTATGAGAAATATTCTGCCTTATATATCCTCAAATAGGTGAGCAGAATTCACGGCAAAATAACCGTGCACCCCGTGAATCTAATGTTCCTGGCTTCAAGTAATTCGAAGTCAGGCACATGCAAATCGTTACACGCCGCTTACCTTGGAGAATACCACTTATTCACCCCAGGTAACGCATGTACGACGAAACAAAAAAAAATGGTGAAATTAGTTTGTAATTCAAGAAAAAGAAAATAAATTCAATTTTCTCCTAATTTTGTGACACTGACCACCAGGCATCTGATTGTGTTTCAGTGTTATCGTGGTTCCAAAATTTTTAGCTGATTCCGATTGTAATTTTTTAACCTGACCATTAGTCAGGGTGACATTAACAACACTGTGTGACATTATATTAATAACATATTGATCTAATTGTTACATGTTTTTGGAAAACACTACATGTTTTCTACTGGTGCATCGATTACTCTCATGCATCCTCCAACACCTTCGAGTAGCATTGATTTGTCGCTGAGAATGAAAGCAACCGAACTTTAATTCGGGATAGTGATAACACTTGCTGCATTAGTTGGAAGGTATACAGTAACTCTAAATTGTTTGTCAACTACAGATTGCCTTGTTAAATCAAGATGTTCCAGCGAAAAGTAATAGGTCGGATAAAGGGTAATAAAATCATATTATGATATTTGTAAACCATCATCAACATTTTCATTGCGTCCCATATATGACAACATACAATGATACACGCGTGCAAAATGGTTTTGACCGTAATTAAGTAGTATATCTTCGGACGGTTCCTGCTGGCCGTTTATTCTCAGCGAGACATCAGTAACGCCTAATTGATCAAATATCATATGGCTACGTGCTTGATTACCAAGCCTCGTCATATCCTGTAACGCAATAAATATATGACGTGGAGCTGAAACACCTTGTTGTGATGCTAGGTTCCATGTAAATATACCGTTAAAAGTTGATTGTTTAACATCCGTTGTTGTTATTAGCCAACTTAGCAATGATTTTCCTCCATGATCCATAAATGATAGTAATCGTTCTTCTGTTAAATTTGATGGAGTCATTACTGGCATCCACGATGATAGTTTTGTTAAAATAACTTTACCGGCATCATCATTTATATGTAATGGATTTAAATTTGATGGAATTCTCTAAATTGCATTATTATCATCACCCTTTAGCACGAATACTACTGTATGTTTTACTCCATAGATAACTTTTCAAACATTTATGCAGAATGATCTACGCTGCCCTTGTAACATTGACATACGTGTTGCAGCTCCTAGGTTGTAGTTGGGATCAGTATTTATAATCATATTCTCGACATCATCATTATTAACAGGGTTGGCGGCACGATTCTTTGGTTGTCTTACAATAACGGAATTTTTCTAGTAGTATCCTTACGATCCTTTGCAAACATCATAGAAGGGCCTGCTGATCTTGTATAATCATCGAAGTATCTTGCTAGCCATACATCATGTTCTATAGACTCGATCTCTTTTCCATCAATCAGATATCTTGCACTCTCGAATAACGCTATGATCCCATTATTGACAAACACGACTTGAGCACCAAGTGGGTATGGTGTATTAGCTACAACATTTGTTACAAGTTCTCCTTCCACTTCAATAAATGCTTCAGCGGGTAGAAAGTAATTACTGGTATCATGAACTTGAAGTTCAATTCTTGATCGGAGATCAGGTTGTACTGCAGGATAAGAATAAAATTGATAATCACGTACAGAATCATCTTTACACACTGGGGCGTCCATATCAAACGCTGGATCAAGTGTCTGTTTGTACATTTTATTATATATTCCTCGACCTAAATCATGCTTTTTATCGTCGTCGTCGTGGTTTTAAACCACTTCCCGCTATCATGTTTGCACTATTATTTCTCTGTGCCTCATATACATCGGAAGTCGCCAACGATGCTAATTTTTGATCTACTGCATTATTTATTAATTTACTAACACTCGCAGGCATCACTGTTGTAGATGGTAACGGTAATGACGAAGTCATTCCTGGTTTCTTTCTTCGTCGAAGTAGCGACATTAGTTTATCCTTTGCAGAGGAAAATGCTTTACCGGCAACATCACCAACAGCGCTAATACCCTTATCACGGATAACATCAATAGCTTTCATTGATAATTGTTTTGCTAGCGGCGCTACCTTTGGATATATTCTTTCAAATAACCCTGCAATGGTATTGCCGAGACCATCACCATAGTACACTTTGTAAACAGGCAATCGTGAGTTTACTACATAGACGCTGGTTGGTTCATCATGGTTGTAGTGTATGATCATCTTATTATAAAAACACTAGTGTTTTCTAAATGAATATTTATCTAATGCGATGATTAATCACTGTAATAAACATGATTTTCGGCTAACTCATCAATGAAATCTAGACATGTTGTGATATTCATGATGCCGCCTTGAAATAATCGCATGCAGATATCAGCTGCTTCATTAATCATTTCCTGTGAGTCATTTCCAGCTCGTTTTCCTCCTATAAGAACTTCTAATCATGCTATGTCGCTTAGAATATTACCAGGACAACTAACTAGACCACTACCTGATACCCCACTCCCAGAAAATCCACTAGCGAATTTTTCAGTTGTACCATTTGCGCCATGTGCATCATCTAGTAAACGCCCAAAGGGTTCATCATCCCACTGAAGGTCTTCTTGTTTTTTTGTCTTCGTGTTGGTGTTTGGCGCTTTCTTTCTTGTTGTCGTTCTTGACTTTTATAAATCAAAATCTCTTTTAAAGGTTTTATACTCCTTGCTGCTCTTATCTAAAAACCCTATATTTATTTTATACAACTCATCAGCCCAGCTATCGGGTGATATTGGATTGTCTTTATACTCGCCCACTAAAAACTCCCCATTGAATTATATTTGTCAATAGCAAAATTGCTTAAAGCGTGATAACTTTACTTTTTATTAGTTTTTTATCCTTAATGTTAAATTCAATCTCGATAGAGTCTCCACTGATGTACCAAAGGGTCTAATAAGTGATAGAACCATGATAGGTTAAATTCGTGATTGTTTTTATGAATTCAAGCGTGATGGAGCATATCACTATTGGTCAACATTTCGAATTGATGGTTGTGTTGATGCTACCATGAACGATGAAAGAGCAGCACTTATAAACTCACATCTTGACAGAAAAAAAGTATTTCTTTAGAGTGAAATTCATTATCCGCTCAGAAATGGGAAATTGGATTATTCGAGATAAATTTGAATTAATCGTGAAAGATAAAAGAACCGTCACTTTGAATCATGATTCCAAACCAGGAATTCTGACTGGGATTGACAAATCGTATTACGAAAGGTCTTATCCTGTAACAGCAGTTGTGTATGGAATATATTCGTTAAATGATAAACCGAGTGTTGAAAAATTAAAACCAATTAAACTGTCATTTTTGACTTCGTCAAGGATAAATTGTGTAGAAGAACGAATATTCGAACATTTCACAAATGCGTTGCGCGTAAATGAATTGACTGATCTAAGACGTAAAGAAACGAATAGGAATTAACTGATAGGAAGAACGGAGCAAAGATTCAAGATATAACCAAATTAGAAGCATCATTAAGATTTCCAATGACCATAATGACGATAACAGGAGAAGTATTGCACGAACCGAAATATAAATCAAACGAAGCTCCAGTTAAAATGATTGACCATAACGAACACGCGTGGACACCTGCAGTAACAATATCTTCGCGGGATAGAACTGTAAAATAGTACACGAGAAATCTATTTGATTTTATTTCTCAGTCAAGTAAATACGATCCTGTGTCAGTGTGGTTACTTCACAGATTTGAAAAGGAAGAGGGTAAACTCGATCAATTTGTAAGACCCAATGGGAGTTATACCGTACTGAAGCCCTGCACAATGAAATGAAAAAACTAGCTAATGGTTTTTCAACAGAACACGATGAACACTTATTAACAAACTGTTTACATTTCCGTCGGTTGCAGCTCATTTTGCGAGAAAGAAAAACATATGGAAACCAACAAGAGCTGAATTTCTATCAGATATCAAATCAAGCTGCGTTGAATATAACCATGGAGTATTATGGAATACAAAATACGACCCGAAAAGTATTATTTCGGTTGATATAGTTGCGTGTTATCCCGGGAGTTTTCTCGGGTACGGAGAATGCTCTAAGTATTTTAAAGGATTTGGACATCCCACACATGAAATGACTCGCGTTGCGATTAATGGACCACTGCCTGATTTTGATTTAACTGGATTTGCTCGTGTGGTATCATTTGAATTGGCTACAGGAATTCATCTGTGTTGTTATGTTTGGATTGGTAGACATATCTGAAAAACATTGAACGCCAATAGTGTTATTACGGTATATGATTGATTCTAAAAAGTAGATATCGCTGATTGTCAGTGAAACGATTATATCATATCGAGGTCTGCTTACCACAACCTTATAGTCTTGATAGTATAATTAGCGACTATAGAAAACAATTCCCCGATCTCGATGAAGAATATATCGTAAAACGGTCAAAAGAAATCTGTGAAGTTAGAAATAGACAAGCAAAGGATCTTGGTAGAATAATAATCGGTAAATTCACTCAGGATGGAAAAAATATGACAATAACAGATATTCTTCACGGTTGATTATAGATGACGTTGAATACGATTTTATAATCGCAGATATAACATCTAGGGGTATATACGTCGATCGTAAAGACGCTTTCTTGTCCGATGGAACCAAATTGGGTACAGTTGCTACTTACACAGATAGAAAAAATCTTCAGTATGCACATTTGAGGTCGTCTATGCTGGCTTACGCTTCTATTAATTTATTTTTATTGATAAATAGATTTCCTGAATTCGCAGTTAGAGTTGCTACTGATTCATTTTATATAAATAGAAAACACAGCGAAGCAGTGGCAGAATTCACTAATTCAGACGAGAGTTGGGGATCATGGAGAATTAAAAAGGAAATAATGTATAATTATTACAAATCAGCAGATGTTACGATTGAAGATAAATATTTGAAAAATAATCAGATATCGGAACCATCTAATGCACCGTCAATATCTGATCCAACATGTAGACAAAAAAAACTAGTTATTTAAACGGCTGTGGTGGGTCAGGAAAGACGACTCGTACGAATTAATAATTTCGTAGAAACGCTAGTGTTTCCAAATCAAACATGATTGTGCTAACACCGACCCAAAGACTTGCAAGACATATGAAACAGCGAGGAATTAATGCAAACACTTATCATAGTTTTTTCGATGGAAAGGTGACGAATGGACTCGTGATCGAATGGGTGAGAAATTTATTCCTGATGTAATTATTTGGGATGAGATATGCACAGTGTCGTTAGATGTATTACAAAGATTTCTCGATTGGTTATTGCTAGCGAATACAAAAGTAATAATGTGTGGCGATCATGGCCAATCACCACCATTTGTCGGTTTATCCCCACGTGAATGGCTAAAGAATTTTGCAGACTATTATGAAGAAATTAATACCGATCATGGAGCACTTGATGAACAATTATGCGAGTTCAAGAAATTAATTAGATTACAACCGGATAGAATCCAGTGTGAAATAGCGCGTGAAATATTTTCGGAAACCCCATTAAATGATTTATGGGAAGCGCGGAGACCGAACTATTTGATAGTGGCAAGTAGAAAGATAGTCAGATACATCCTTCAGATGAAGTTATTTGACTTGCATCAAGAAAAATTTGCAACACTTTCAGTGCCATTGTGTTACAGACCAAAGGATACACGAAGACAAAATATCGAAGTTGATATTCCAGGACAAGTGAGAAGCAGAATTTAGTGTTAAATGATATTGTGTTTGTTGATATCAATGTCTTCGAAGATGCTTTACCCTCTGATAAATTCCTATGGACGCTAGGTTACGCAGCGACGATACATTCTTCACAGGGATTGACTATATCAGATACAATTGTTTGGATCATAGATAATCACATCCAGTGGTCGAATTTAGTTTATCTTGCGGTGTCCAGAGTACGAAGAATAAATCAACTTCGAAGAGTTGTTTTAAACTATAATTACACTACAATAAAATCAGCAGAGGGGGTGAACCCTACAACGTTTTCAGACAAAAAATAGATTGAATCTTTAAAACAAAAAATAGAGCCTTCCAACGAAACCTCATATTTTAACAAAAAAAAATAAGTCTCCGTTTATCAAACGGAGATTTTACGATTTTTCAATCAATTTGGTCGCAATTTGTTGTCGTTCACCCCCTCTGCTGCTATGGGTTAACAAAAAATAATAAATGATTTTAACCGAATATTTGATCCAGTCTTTAGGATCTCACAAACAGACTAATCGCTAACACCTCCTCTTGTAAATCAATTAGATTATTGGACTGGTCAGTGAGTTTGAAATTAATTCTGGTTAGCGAATCATTATGACACCGCATATAGACTGGATTAACCGGAGACTCAATTATTAAAAATCCTGGAGGGGCTATTGGTGCAAACGAATAAAGAATATATCC
This sequence comes from Unio delphinus, assembly GCA_029339505.1. Classification (NCBI taxonomy): domain Eukaryota; kingdom Metazoa; phylum Mollusca; class Bivalvia; order Unionida; family Unionidae; genus Unio; species Unio delphinus. Next base: position 13,269,729 of record JAQISU010000136.1, read on the forward strand.
TTGCTGAGCTTGATTTGATCGTTCGAGATTAATTTGATAGCTTCCTTCGATAACATAACATACTAAATTGAGCGCAATCACTGAGGATATATTCACGTTGAACGGAGCGATATGTCTGCCGCCACCATCTGCGTCATTATTATGTTTGAGGATTTTTATTTCCGGTGATGCTGTATTTTTCCACGTATCATGAATTATTTTAAAACCGACATCGATGGTGTCACTGAGAAGTTTTTTTAGTTCTGGTACGTTATATCCCGGTAGTTTGACTGTTGGAATATCCTTCACGGGGATTTTATATTTTTCTGCAAATCTTGTTCTCGATAGTGGATTATCGTCATCTAATATATCCTGAATAATTTTCAAATTAAATGTTTCCATATCGTCGATAATTTTGTTGCATGTTTCTACGACGCTGATAAATTCATCTCGGGTGAGAGAGCCGGATTTAAGAGATATTAACAACAGCGATAAATCATTATTTATTGCTGTGAAATTTTGAATGATTTCAGGTTCGTTAACAAAATGATGTCCCTCTATTTTATCCCCTGGCTTCTCTCTTCCAGTTGATTGGTATTCGAAACCAAAAAAATCTATAGTGAATTGGTGATCTTTATAACTTTTTATTGGATTTTCAGATTTTATCCTGTTTGTGATATAATCAATTTTTTGTGGTTCTGGTAAATCAACGGTTTTCCCCCCTGGTGGGATCTGAGGCCGTCCTAGTACGGTTCTAATAGAACTCTGATAGATATCTACGACGTATCCTTCTGTGCTTATCTCAATTGCGGATGATAGCGTCGGCTCATGAACCGTTATAGCGATTTTCGATTCTGTTTCAGTAATCGATTTTATTCTACGCGCGAATTCATTATTGATTTGTTCGATTTGGTATGACCCAGTTGGTATGGAAACAACGTTCCAGTCTGGAGTCCCGTCGTCTTTATTCTTATTCGCAAATACCAGTGAATTATTGGGTTGTTGACCACCAAATGATTTTGATCTGATATTAGGCCAACTGTGGTATACTCGTAGTTTTGCTAGCGCTATCTCCTTCACGGGGAGTGGGCTAGGGAAATTCACACTGAATTCTGGATTCGTTGATGTTATTGATATCATTCTTGTTTGTACTGGGTTCGTGTTCTCCACTATTCGTTGAAGTAATTCCTGCGGTGTTGTCATTGTTATTATACTCATGATTTGTTTCTAATTTTGATATCGCGGAATCATAAATACTGACCATCACTGAGAACTCACTATCTGATATCGTTGAGGTTATTGAGATCATTCTGGTTTTCGGGTTCGTGTTTTCCAATTCCATCGGTGTTGTCATTGTTATTATACTGTTGTTGTCGCTCTAATTTTGATATCGCGGAGTCATAAATACTGACCATCGCTGAGAACTCACTATCTGATATAATTGTATTATCGAGTGACGACGATATCATCGAGGATAATTGCGAGTATGCGGTTGATACAGCATGAAATTGAATTAAGTAATCTTGCAGTTTGCGTTGGCTGCATGATGATATCCTTTTTGTTATCCCGGTTGATATACCTGCGATTGTAGCCGCCGCAGAAATGCAAATTGGAAATACGACCGGGGCAATCATTGTAACCGATGCAAGTATTATTCCGGCGCCAGTGAGAACGCCTGACACCGAGTACATAGTAACATCAATTACGGTGATTCTTCGTCGGTATTTTTTTTTTTTTTTGATACTCCTCGGCGAACGCTTTGAGTCTAGTTTGAAATTCTCTGACCTGATTATAGCGATATTGCGATGATGAAATCATTTTTATTTTAAAAACGCTAGCGTTTTCAATTACAATTTCAATTGAAACCGTTATTTACTTAAATCCGCTACGAATTCCACATACCACGTTGTTGAAACCCTAACCAAATTTTTATCAGTAGACGTTATTGTGAACTTTTCAGTTGTATCCTTGTCGATGATCGTTGAAATTGTATTGTTGACCCCAGATGAACTCGACGATGAAATATTAAATTGAGTCGTTGTCACTAGTGTTAATCGATATATACCCTTGACGGTTGCAGTGATATCTAATTTGTTGTTTGTAGGTGTCCACGCAAATGATCCGTGTTGGATCGTGTATACTACGTTGTTGGTTTTCTCATGAGGAATTTTTGCTTTTTCAATGATTGTTATCATCCTCGAAAAATCATATTTGATGGCTTCGATGAAGGTTTTCGTCTCATCGATGAATTTTTTGATATCAGGGAGTTTTATGTCGAGTTTATCGAATGTAGTTCCAAGAAATTTATCAATGATATTTCTACGAAAAATTGAAAACTGTTTTCCGTGTTCTTCAATTTTAGATTGAAGTGTTGTTAGTTCCAACAGAGAATTTTCCAAATCATTGTTGAAAGTTTCTATTCTATCTGTAATAGTCGAAACGAGTACACCCGGTTTGAGTTTACCCTGATCGGAAAATAACACGATAGTATTCTCGATTGCGTTTCGTTGTTTAACTAAAATACCATCCAACGACACATCACTAGTTTTCAATTTACCCTGTTTGTCTTGAAATACAACTATTTCCCCGGGATCAACACTTGTTAAGTTCAACGTCTCAGCGATTTCATCTTCAATTATTTTTTTATATCCTTGATAGAATCAGGGGTTGCAACGCCATCGAGTTTGGGTTTCAGAGGTCTTCCCCAAATATCAACCATTGTTATTGTAAAACTCTTTCTCTCTCTAAAATCTTTGATTTCCAGCGATTACTAGTGTATTCATTTACGACAACATGTGGTGGTTTTCCCCTTGGGTTACCCAACGAGTTAGAAATAGCGTTAAGGACATTTAATACTTCGCTGCAACATATTGGTGGGTCAATCATCGTTTGTGTTGGTAGCGTAGAATACCAAGTCTTCATTGGAAAAGTTTTTATATAACGCATAAACTCTTTTGGTGGGGCTAATCCATATGAATCAAAATAGACAATCCCACGTGGATCAATAGCGTATGCAACCCAGTGAGTTCCCGGTCCGGTGCTGTTATCTAAATTAATGATTCCGGTTTCAACTCTGTTTGGTTGATGTGGTAATTGATTTTTCATAAAGACACCTCTAAAATTTTTAATCGCCAGTTTTTTAGCAGCATCGAGTAAATCAAAATTGGACATTGGAGTCAAAGACTCTTCAATAAAAGACTCTCCAACTAATAAACCGGTCCTAGTCTCAGGCCTTTTCCGCTGTACCATGAATACGGGGTTCCTGGTAGTCTCAGGCCTTTTCCGCTGTACCATGAATACGGGGTTCCTGGTAGTCTCAGACCCTTTCCCTTTTTTTTATATCCTTGTCCAGTTGCCTTCTTTAGTGCCATTCCTGCTGCAGTACCAACGGCTCCTAACGCTGCCGCTTTAGCCACCGCTGGGGCTGCTGCTGCAATCAAGGCCGGAATTGCAGCTAACAATTGAAATATACCGCCTGTTTACATCATATTTTTGATAGCAGTCGCAGAAAGAGTAATCTAAACACCTTTTTTTGCTACTAGTGCATCATTGAAATGTTTTATTTGACGAGTTCTTAACGACAATTTATTTGCACCACCAGTCATTTGATTAGGTTTCAACGTGATTGTGGTTCCACATTGCTTAGCTGATTTGGATTGTAATTTTTTTAATTGACCAGGTGTCAACGATACATTGATATTACTATACGACATTATACATAAACGATTGATTCTAAATCGTTTACGATTTCAATGAAAAATTCATAGAATTTTCAAAGATTTTCCACTGGCGCATCTACCACTCTCATTCTTCCTCCAACACCTTCGAGTAGCATTGATTTGTCGCTGAGAATGACAGCAACCGCTCTATAATTAGCAATAGCACCACGAAGCACGTTAGCTCTAAAGTGTATATCAACGACAGATTGTCTCATCAAATCAAGATGTTCCAACGAAAAGTAATAGATCGGATATAGATTTTTAAAATCAAATTGTGATATTTGCAAACCAGTATCAACATTTTGATCGCGTGCCATAAACGACAACAACCTATGATACACGCGTGCAATATGATTTTGACCGTAATCAAGTTGTACGTCTTCAGATGGTTCCTGCTGGCCGTTTATTCTCAGTGAGACGTCTTTAACACCTAATTGATCAAATATCATATGGCTGAAACGTTGATCGCAACTCGTGTGTTATCCTGTAACGCAATAAATATATGACGTGGCGCAGCAGCACCTTGTTTTGATGCTAGGTTCCACGTGAATAACCCGTTAATATTTGATTGCTTCACATCTGTACTCACGGTTAGCCAACTTAACAACGACTTTCCTCCATGGTCCATAGATGATAGTAATCTTTCTTCTGCGGTAATTGATGGAGTCAACACTGGCATCCACAATGATATTTTTGTTAAATTGACTTTACCGGCATCAGCATTGGGATTTGCAGCATCTGCTGGAATCCTCCAAATTGCGTCATTATCATCACTCTTTCGTACAAGCGATACTGTATGCTTCGCCCCGTAGATAACTTTTCTGACGTTTCTACAGAATCCAAATATGTGATGCAGTGGAATCGCGCATGAAAATGATTTACCCCGCCCTTCCAACATTGAAATACGTGTTGCAGCTCCTAGATTGAAATTAGGATCGTTGTTTATAATCATATCCTCGATACCAGCAGGAGCAGGATTAGCAGCACGATCATTTGGTCGTCTTATAATAAATTGATTTTTTCCAGCGGTATTGTTAACATCTTTTGCAAACATCATAGAAGGTCCTGCTAATCTTGTATAATCATCGGAATATCTCGCTAACCCGATTATTGTTGTAGCCACATCAACATCGCGATCTATCGACTCAATTTCTTTTCCATCAATGAGATATCTAGCACTCTCAAATAGCGCCATGATACCATTATTGACAAACCCGACTTGAGTACCATCTGGATACGGTGCTGGTACAGCAGTAGTATCAGCAGCTGTTACAAGTTCTCCTTCTACTTCGATAAATGCTTCACAAGGCAAAAAGTATTTACTGGTATCATGGACTTGAAGTTCAATTCTTGATCGACTATTTGAGTCTATGGCATGATAGGCGTAATATTGATACTCGCGTACAGAATCATCCTTGCCAATTGGGGCGTCTATATCAAACGCTGGATCAGGTGACTTTTTGAACATTTTATTCTATTTATCAGAGTCTAAATCGTGAAGTTGTAAACGATTTTCATCGTAGGATTTCATCGTCGTAGTTTTTTAAAGCCACTTCCTGCTATCATATTTGCAATATTGCTTTGGTCAGGGGTTATCAACGACGCTAGTTTTTCATCTACTGCGTTATTTATAATTTTACTAACACTTGCAGGCATTTCCGCTGTAGACGGTAACGGTTTTGAAAATCCTTTGGATTTCCTCCGTGATTTCACTAGCGCTGTTAATTTATTCTTCGCGGACAAAAATGCTTTTCCGGCAAGATCTCCAACAGCACTAATACCCTTATCACGAATAACATCAATTGTTTTCATTGATAATTGTTTAGCTAACGGCATCACTTTTGGAGCCATTCTTGCAAATAACCCCGCAATGGTATTACCTAAACCATCTCCGTAGTATGCTCTATAAACTGGAAACCGAGCAGCAGAGAGGGTGAATCAGACAACATTTTTAGACAAGTATTCACTGAAATCACGCTTAAAATCAATGAAACCAATGACATCAGGCCCAAAAGTCAATGACATCAGGTCCCAAATGTGTGTGTGAATCATGGATTAGGTCCAAAAAAAAATTATGAAAAAATCAATGAAATTAATGAAATCAAAAACTTTTCAACTATTACATTTTTTGAGAAAAAGGGACTACAACGTCGTTGTCACTACCCTCTCTGCTGCTAGAACTTTCAGTTGGGGTTAACCGAATATTTGATCCAGTCCGATACGATATCGTGTTCCAGACCTTGTCTGGGGGACGAAAATCACTACGATTTCACAAATAGACTAATTTGTAAAACCTCCTCTTGTAAATCAATCAGATTATTAGACTGGTCAGTGAGTTTGAAATTAATTCTGGTTAATGAATTATTATGACATCGCATATAGACTGGATTCACCGGGGACTCAATTAATAAAAACCCTGGAGGAGCTGTTGGTGCAAATAAATACAAAATATATCCCTGCTGAGCTTGATTTGATCGTTCTAAATTTATTTGATAGCTTCCTTCGATCACATCACATACTAAATTGAGCGCAATCACCGTTGAAATATTCACATTGAACGGAGCGATATGCCTGCCACCACCATCTGGGTCATTATTATGGGTCAGGATTTTTATTTCCGGTGATGTTGCTTTTTTCCACGCATCATGAATTATTTTAAAACCAATATCGATGGCATCACTGAGAGATTTTTGTAGTTCTAAGATAGTATATCCTGGTAGTTTGACTGTTGGTATATCCTTGACGGGGATGCCCTTGCCTCCTGCAAAAATTGTTCTTGTTGTAGGATTACTGTCATCTAATATCTCTTGAATAATTTGTGAATTAAATGTTTCCATGGCATTGATGATTTTGTTACATGTTTCTACGACACTGATAAATTCATCTCGGGTAAGAGAGCCGGATTTAAGGGGTATTAACAACAGTGAAAAATCATTATTCATTGCTGTGAAATTTTCAGCGATTTTAAGTTCGTTAACAAAAAGATATTTCCCTCCCTTATCTATAGTGCCAAGAGCAAAAAAGATTCTATCAATACTGTAATCTCTATAACTCTTTACTGGATTATCAGATTTTATCCTGTCTGTGATATAATCGGTTTTTTGAGGTTCTGGTAAATCAACGGTTTCCCCCTTTGGTGGTAATTCAGGCCATCCTAGTACTGTTCTTATTGAGCTTTGATAGATATCTACGACGTATTCTTCTGAGTTTATTTCAATGGCAGATGATAGTGTTGGTTCATGAACTGTTATAGCGATTTTTGACTCTACTCCAGTAATCGATTTTATTCTACGCGCGAATTCATTATTGATTTGTTCAATTTGGTATGATCCGGTTGGTATGGAAACAACATTCCAGTCTGGGGTGCCGTCTGGTTTATTCTTATTTGCAAATACCAGTGAATTATTGGGTTGTTGACCACCAAATGGTTTTGACCTAATATTTGGCCAGCTGTGGTATACTCGTAATTTTGCTAGCGCTATCTCCTTCACTGGGACCGGAGAGGGGAAATTCACACTGAATTCTGGATTCGTTGAGGTTATTGAGATCATGCTTGTTTGTACTGGTTTTGTGTTCTCCACTATTTGTTGAAGTAATTCCATCTGTGTTGTCATTGTTATTATACTCATGATGTATTTCTAATTTTGACATCGCAGAATCATATATATCTACCATCGCTGAAAACTCACTCTCTGATATAATTGTATCATCGAGAGATGACGATATCAATGAGGATAATTGCGAGTATGCAGTGGACACAACATGAAATTGAATTATGTAGTCTTGTAGTTTCCGTTGGCTGCATGAGGATATTTTTTTTGTGATTATTGAAATAATTCCAGCGATTGTTGTTGCCGCAGAAATGCAAATTGGAACAGCTATCGGAGCCATCATTGTCACTGAAGACAGTATAATACCAGCTCCGGTGATTACACCACTCACAGCGTACACAGTAACATCAATTGCGGTAATTCTCCTGCGATATTTTTTAATTTTCAATTCATACTCCTCAGACAGGGTTTTGAGTCTAGTTTGATACTCTCTGATCTGATCATAGCGATATTGAGATGATGAAATCATTTTTATTTTAAATACGCTAGCGTTTTCAATTACGATTTACTTAAATTCGCTACGAATTCCACATACCACGTTGTTGAGACCCTAACCAAATGAGTATCAGTAGATGCGATTGTGAACTTTTCAGTTGTATTCTTGTCGATGATCGTTGAAATCGTATTATTGACCCCAGATGAACTGGACGATGAAATATTAAATTGAGACGATGGTGTTACTAGTGTTAATCGATAAATACCCTTAACGGTTGCAGTGATATCTAATGTGTTGTTTGTAGGTGTCCACTCAAATGATCCATGTTGGATTGTGTATACTAAGTTGTTGGTTTTCTCATGAGGAATTTTTGTTTTTTCAATGGCTGTTATCATCCTCGTTGCATCTCCCTTGATGCCTTCGATGAAAGTTTTCGTCTCATCAATGGATTTTTTAATATCAGGGAGTTTTAGTTCAATTTTATCTAACGGGGTTCCAATAAATTTATCAATGATATTTCTACGAAATGATATAAACTGTTTTATGTGTTCTTCAATTCTAGATTCAAGTGTTGCTAGTACAACCACAGAATTGTTTAACTCGTCGTTGAGAGATTTTAATCGATCTGTAATCGTCGAAACGAGTACACCTGGTTTGAGTTTACCCTGATCGGAAAATAACGCAACGGTGTTCTCGATTGCATTTTGTTGTTTAACTAAAATATCATCCAGAGAGATATTACTGGTTTTCAATTTACCCTGATCGGAAAATAGCGCAACTGTGTTCTCGATTGCGTTTTGTTGTTTAACCAAAATATCATCCAGAGAAATATTACTGGATTTCAATTTACCCTGTTTGTCTTGAAATACAACTATTTCATTCGGGTCAACACTTGTTAAGTTCAACGTCTCAGCGATTTCATCTTTAATTTTTTTTTGTATATCCTTGATAGAATCAGGAGTTGCAGTGTCATCGGGTTTGGGTTTCAGAGGTCTTCCCCAAATATCAATCATGATATTTTATATATCTCTCTCTAAAAAGCGATTACTAGTGTAGTCATTTACGACAATGTGTGGTGGTTTTCCCATTGGGTTATCCAAGGAGTTAGAAATAGCGTCAAGGACATTTAATACTTCACTGCCGCATATTGGTGGGTCATTGATTTGTTGTGTTGGTAGCGTAGAATACCAAGTCTTCATTGGAAATTGTTTTATGTAACGCATAAATTCTTTCGGTGGGGCTAATCCATATGAATCAAAATAGACAATCCCACGTGGATCAATAGCGTATGCAACCCAGTGAGTTCCAGGTCCGGTGCTGTTATCGAGATTAATAATACCTGTTTCAGTTTTGTTTGGTTGATGTGGTAATTGATCTTTCATAAAAACACCTCTGAAATTTTTAATCACTAGTTTTTTAGCAGCATCCATTAAATCAAAATTGGACATTGGAACCATTGAAGATTTCTGAATTAATAAACCGTTCCTGGTAGTCTCAGGCCTGATCCGTGAACGGATCTCCCGCTGTACCATGAATACGGGGTTCCTGGTAGTCTTAGACCTTTTCCGCTGTACCAAGAATACGGGGTTCCTGGTAGTCTTAGACCCAATCCTTGAACGGATCGTCTCTTTTTTTTATATCCTTGTCCAGTTGCCTTTTTTAGTGCCATTCCTGCTGCAGTACCAACGGCTCCTAACGCTGCTGCTTTAGCCACCGCTGGGGCTGCTGCTGCAATCAATGCTGGTATTGCAGCTAACAATGGAAATATACCACCTGTTTTCATCATATTTTTAATAGCAGCCGCAGAGAGAGTAATCTGAACTCCCTTTTTATCCTTGAAAGCATCATTGAAATGTTTCACCTGACGAGTTGTCAGCGATAATTTATTTTCACCACCAGTCATTTGATTAGGTTTCAACGTGATTGTGGTTCCACATTGCTTAGCTGATTTGGATTGTAATTTTTTTAATTGACCAGGTGTCAACGATACATTGATATTACTATACGACATTATACATAAACGATTGATTCTAAATCGTTTACGATTTCAATGAAAAATTCATAGAATTTTCAAAGATTTTCCACTGGCGCATCTACCACTCTCATTCTTCCTCCAACACCTTCGAGTAGCATTGATTTGTCGCTGAGAATGACAGCAACCGCTCTATAATTAGCAATAGCACCACGAAGCACGTTAGCTCTAAAGTGTATATCAACGACAGATTGTCTCATCAAATCAAGATGTTCCAACGAAAAGTAATAGATCGGATATAGATTTTTAAAATCAAATTGTGATATTTGCAAACCAGTATCAACATTTTGATCGCGTGCCATAAACGACAACAACCTATGATACACGCGTGCAATATGATTTTGACCGTAATCAAGTTGTACGTCTTCAGATGGTTCCTGCTGGCCGTTTATTCTCAGTGAGACGTCTTTAACACCTAATTGATCAAATATCATATGGCTGAAACGTTGATCGCAACTCGTGTGTTATCCTGTAACGCAATAAATATATGACGTGGCGCAGCAGCACCTTGTTTTGATGCTAGGTTCCACGTGAATAACCCGTTAATATTTGATTGCTTCACATCTGTACTCACGGTTAGCCAACTTAACAACGACTTTCCTCCATGGTCCATAGATGATAGTAATCTTTCTTCTGCGGTAATTGATGGAGTCAACACTGGCATCCACAATGATATTTTTGTTAAATTGACTTTACCGGCATCAGCATTGGGATTTGCAGCATCTGCTGGAATCCTCCAAATTGCGTCATTATCATCACTCTTTCGTACAAGCGATACTGTATGCTTCGCCCCGTAGATAACTTTTCTGACGTTTCTACAGAATCCAAATATGTGATGCAGTGGAATCGCGCATGAAAATGATTTACCCCGCCCTTCCAACATTGAAATACGTGTTGCAGCTCCTAGATTGAAATTAGGATCGTTGTTTATAATCATATCCTCGATACCAGCAGGAGCAGGATTAGCAGCACGATCATTTGGTCGTCTTATAATAAATTGATTTTTTCCAGCGGTATTGTTAACATCTTTTGCAAACATCATAGAAGGTCCTGCTAATCTTGTATAATCATCGGAATATCTCGCTAACCCGATTATTGTTGTAGCCACATCAACATCGCGATCTATCGACTCAATTTCTTTTCCATCAATGAGATATCTAGCACTCTCAAATAGCGCCATGATACCATTATTGACAAACCCGACTTGAGTACCATCTGGATACGGTGCTGGTACAGCAGTAGTATCAGCAGCTGTTACAAGTTCTCCTTCTACTTCGATAAATGCTTCACAAGGCAAAAAGTATTTACTGGTATCATGGACTTGAAGTTCAATTCTTGATCGACTATTTGAGTCTATGGCATGATAGGCGTAATATTGATACTCGCGTACAGAATCATCCTTGCCAATTGGGGCGTCTATATCAAACGATGGATCAGGTGACTTTTTGAACATTTTATTCTATTTATCAGAGTCTAAATCGTGAAGTTGTAAACGATTTTCATCGTAGGATTTCATCGTCGTAGTTTTTTAAAGCCACTTCCTGCTATCATATTTGCAATATTGCTTTGGTCAGGGGTTATCAACGACGCTAGTTTTTCATCTACTGCGTTATTTATAATTTTACTAACACTTGCAGGCATTTCCGCTGTAGACGGTAACGGTTTTGAAAATCCTTTGGATTTCCTCCGTGATTTCACTAGCGCTGTTAATTTATTCTTCGCGGACAAAAATGCTTTTCCGGCAAGATCTCCAACAGCACTAATACCCTTATCACGAATAACATCAATTGTTTTCATTGATAATTGTTTAGCTAACGGCATCACTTTTGGAGCCATTCTTGCAAATAACCCCGCAATGGTATTACCTAAACCATCTCCGTAGTATGCTCTATAAACTGGAAACCGAGCAGCAGAGAGGGTGAATCAGACAACATTTTTAGACAAGTATTCACTGAAATCACGCTTAAAATCAATGAAACCAATGACATCAGGCCCAAAAGTCAATGACATCAGGTCCCAAATGTGTGTGTGAATCATGAATTAGGTCCAAAAAAAAATTATGAAAAAATCAATGAAATTAATGAAATCAAAAACTTTTCAACTATTACATTTTTTGAGAAAAAGGGACTACAACGTCGTTGTCACTACCCTCTCTGCTGCTAGAACTTTCAGTTGGGGTTAACCGAATATTTGATCCAGTCCGATACGATATCGTGTTCCAGACCTTGTCTGGGGGACGAAAATCACTACGATTTCACAAATAGACTAATTTGTAAAACCTCCTCTTGTAAATCAATCAGATTATTAGACTGGTCAGTGAGTTTGAAATTAATTCTGGTTAATGAATTATTATGACATCGCATATAGACTGGATTCACCGGGGACTCAATTAATAAAAACCCTGGAGGAGCTGTTGGTGCAAATGAATACAAAATATATCCCTGCTGAGCTTGATTTGATCGTTCTAAATTTATTTGATAGCTTCCTTCGATCACATCACATACTAAATTGAGCGCAATCACCGTTGAAATATTCACATTGAACGGAGCGATATGCCTGCCACCACCATCTGGGTCATTATTATGGGTCAGGATTTTTATTTCCGGTGATGTTGCTTTTTTCCACGCATCATGAATTATTTTAAAACCAATATCGATGGCATCACTGAGAGATTTTTGTAGTTCTAAGATAGTATATCCTGGTAGTTTGACTGTTGGTATATCCTTGACGGGGATGCCCTTGCCTCCTGCAAAAATTGTTCTTGTTGTAGGATTACTGTCATCTAATATCTCTTGAATAATTTGTGAATTAAATGTTTCCATGTCATTGATGATTTTGTTACATGTTTCTACGACACTGATAAATTCATCTCGGGTAAGAGAGCCGGATTTAAGGGGTATTAACAACAGTGAAAAATCATTATTCATTGCTGTGAAATTTTCAGCGATTTTAAGTTCGTTAACAAAAAGATATTTCCCTCCCTTATCTATAGTGCCAAGAGCAAAAAAGATTCTATCAATACTGTAATCTCTATAACTCTTTACTGGATTATCAGATTTTATCCTGTCTGTGATATAATCGGTTTTTTGAGGTTCTGGTAAATCAACGGTTTCCCCCTTTGGTGGTAATTCAGGCCATCCTAGTACTGTTCTTATTGAGCTTTGATAGATATCTACGACGTATTCTTCTGAGTTTATTTCAATGGCAGATGATAGTGTTGGTTCATGAACTGTTATAGCGATTTTTGACTCTACTCCAGTAATCGATTTTATTCTACGCGCGAATTCATTATTGATTTGTTCAATTTGGTATGATCCGGTTGGTATGGAAACAACATTCCAGTCTGGGGTGCCGTCTGGTTTATTCTTATTTGCAAATACCAGTGAATTATTGGGTTGTTGACCACCAAATGGTTTTGACCTAATATTTGGCCAGCTGTGGTATACTCGTAATTTTGCTAGCGCTATCTCCTTCACTGGGACCGGAGAGGGGAAATTCACACTGAATTCTGGATTCGTTGAGGTTATTGAGATCATGCTTGTTTGTACTGGTTTTGTGTTCTCCACTATTTGTTGAAGTAATTCCATCTGTGTTGTCATTGTTATTATACTCATGATGTATTTCTAATTTTGACATCGCAGAATCATATATATCTACCATCGCTGAAAACTCACTCTCTGATATAATTGTATCATCGAGAGATGACGATATCAATGAGGATAATTGCGAGTATGCAGTGGACACAACATGAAATTGAATTATGTAGTCTTGTAGTTTCCGTTGGCTGCATGAGGATATTTTTTTTGTGATTATTGAAATAATTCCAGCGATTGTTGTTGCCGCAGAAATGCAAATTGGAACAGCTATCGGAGCCATCATTGTCACTGAAGACAGTATAATACCAGCTCCGGTGATTACACCACTCACAGCGTACACAGTAACATCAATTGCGGTAATTCTCCTGCGATATTTTTTAATTTTCAATTCATACTCCTCAGACAGGGTTTTGAGTCTAGTTTGATACTCTCTGATCTGATCATAGCGATATTGAGATGATGAAATCATTTTTATTTTAAATACGCTAGCGTTTTCAATTACGATTTACTTAAATTCGCTACGAATTCCACATACCACGTTGTTGAGACCCTAACCAAATGAGTATCAGTAGATGCGATTGTGAACTTTTCAGTTGTATTCTTGTCGATGATCGTTGAAATCGTATTATTGACCCCAGATGAACTGGACGATGAAATATTAAATTGAGACGATGGTGTTACTAGTGTTAATCGATAAATACCCTTAACGGTTGCAGTGATATCTAATGTGTTGTTTGTAGGTGTCCACTCAAATGATCCATGTTGGATTGTGTATACTAAGTTGTTGGTTTTCTCATGAGGAATTTTTGTTTTTTCAATGGCTGTTATCATCCTCGTTGCATCTCCCTTGATGCCTTCGATGAAAGTTTTCGTCTCATCAATGGATTTTTTAATATCAGGGAGTTTTAGTTCAATTTTATCTAACGGGGTTCCAATAAATTTATCAATGATATTTCTACGAAATGATATAAACTGTTTTATGTGTTCTTCAATTCTAGATTCAAGTGTTGCTAGTACAACCACAGAATTGTTTAACTCGTCGTTGAGAGATTTTAATCGATCTGTAATCGTCGAAACGAGTACACCTGGTTTGAGTTTACCCTGATCGGAAAATAACGCAACGGTGTTCTCGATTGCATTTTGTTGTTTAACTAAAATATCATCCAGAGAGATATTACTGGTTTTCAATTTACCCTGATCGGAAAATAGCGCAACTGTGTTCTCGATTGCGTTTTGTTGTTTAACCAAAATATCATCCAGAGAAATATTACTGGATTTCAATTTACCCTGTTTGTCTTGAAATACAACTATTTCATTCGGGTCAACACTTGTTAAGTTCAACGTCTCAGCGATTTCATCTTTAATTTTTTTTTGTATATCCTTGATAGAATCAGGAGTTGCAGTGTCATCGGGTTTGGGTTTCAGAGGTCTTCCCCAAATATCAATCATGATATTTTATATATCTCTCTCTAAAAAGCGATTACTAGTGTAGTCATTTACGACAATGTGTGGTGGTTTTCCCATTGGGTTATCCAAGGAGTTAGAAATAGCGTCAAGGACATTTAATACTTCACTGCCGCATATTGGTGGGTCATTGATTTGTTGTGTTGGTAGCGTAGAATACCAAGTCTTCATTGGAAATTGTTTTATGTAACGCATAAATTCTTTCGGTGGGGCTAATCCATATGAATCAAAATAGACAATCCCACGTGGATCAATAGCGTATGCAACCCAGTGAGTTCCAGGTCCGGTGCTGTTATTGAGATTAATAATACCTGTTTCAGTTTTGTTTGGTTGATGTGGTAATTGATCTTTCATAAAAACACCTCTGAAATTTTTAATCACTAGTTTTTTAGCAGCATCCATTAAATCAAAATTGGACATTGGAACCATTGAAGATTTCTGAATTAATAAACCGTTCCTGGTAGTCTCAGGCCTGATCCGTGAACGGATCTCCCGCTGTACCATGAATACGGGGTTCCTGGTAGTCTTAGACCTTTTCCGCTGTACCAAGAATACGGGGTTCCTGGTAGTCTTAGACCCAATCCTTGAACGGATCGTCTCTTTTTTTTATATCCTTGTCCAGTTGCCTTTTTTAGTGCCATTCCTGCTGCAGTACCAACGGCTCCTAACGCTGCTGCTTTAGCCACCGCTGGGGCTGCTGCTGAAATCAATGCTGGTATTGCAGCTAACAATGGAAATATACCACCTGTTTTCATCATATTTTTAATAGCAGCCGCAGAGAGAGTAATCTGAACTCCCTTTTTATCCTTGAAAGCATCATTGAAATGTTTCACCTGACGAGTTGTCAGCGATAATTTATTTTCACCACCAGTCATTTGATTAGGTTTCAACGTGATTGTGGTTCCACATTTTTTAGCCGATTCTGATTGCAATTTTTTGATTTGACCAGGAGTTAACGCAACACTAATAACACTATATGACATTATACATAATAGATTGATTCTAATTCAATGAAAAATCGAGAAAAATCGTTCAAAGATTTTCTACTGGGGCATCTACCACTCTCATTCTTCCACCAACACCTTCAAGTAACCTTGATTTATCACTGAGAATGACAGCAACCGCTCTATAATTCGGGATAAGGATAGTAGGTACCCCACCAACTGGTGGACCAGTCGGACGGGTTACACGGGCTCTAAAGTGTATATCAACGACAGATTGTCTCATCAAATCAAGATGTTCCAATGAAAAGTAATAAATCGGATAAAGGCTTTTAAAATCCAATTGTGATATTTGCAAACCGGTATACACATTTAGATCACGTGCCATAAATGACAACAGGTTATGATAGACACGTGCAATATGATTCTGACCGTAATCAAGTTGTATATCCTCGGATGGTTCCTGCTGTCCGTTTATTCTCAGCGAGACTTCACTAACACCTAACTGATCAAATATCATATGACTTCGTTCTTGATTACCAACTCGCGCAGCATTCTGTAACGCAATAAATATATGACGTGGAGCTGAAACCCCTTGTTTTGATGCCAGGTGCCATGTGAATGTACCATCAACACTGTCTTGTTTAATATCCGTGGTCACTGATAACCAACTCAACAACGACTTTCCTCCTTGGTCCATAAATGATAGTAGTCGCTGTTCGTCTGTGATTGATGGAGTTAACACTGGCATCCATAATGATAGTTTTGTTAGAATGACTTTACCGGCAGCAACCCCAGCATCACGCCATATTGCATCATCATCAGTACCCTTTCTCACGAGTGCTATTGTGTGTTTGGCTCCATAAATAACTTTTCGGACGTTTCTACAGAATCCAAATATGTGATGTAGTGGAATCGCACATGAAAATCGTCGACGCTGCCCATGCAACGTTGCTACGCGTGTTGCAAATCCTAAATTGAGATTACCATTAACGCCTCCGAGAATATCAAACGCAGCTCCGGGTCTAATTCGACGTTCTGGATTAGCTGCTTCCCCCTGATTGGCTTCTGCAGTAGCCTGTGCTGTTAACACTTTAATGAATTGAAGGTGATCAGCGGTATCAGAGGTATCCTTTGCAAACATCATAGATGGACCCGCTGATCTTGTATAATCATCAGAATATCTCGCTAACCCTATGATTGTTGTGGCCATATCAACTTCACGGTCAATGGATTCAATTTCTTTTCCATCAATGAGATATCTAGCGCTTTCAAATAACGCCATGATGCCGTTATTAACAAAACCAACTCGGACATTTGAGTTATTGTCATATGGGGTATCAGCTATAACATTTGTTACAAGTTCTCCTTCTACTTCAATAAATGCCTCACACGGTAGAAAATATTTACTGGTATCATGAACTTGAAGTTCAATTCGCGATCGGAGATCTGGTTGTACTGCGTGATAAGAATAATATTGATAATCGCGTACAGAATCATCTTTACGCACTGGGGCGTCTATATCAAATGCTGGATCAGATGATTTTTTGAACATTTTATTCTATTTATCAGAGTCTAAATAGTGAAATCGTAAACGATTTTTCCATTTTCATCGACGTAGTTTTTTAAGGCCACTTCCTGCTATCATGTTTGCAATATTGCTTTGGTTTCCTTGATTTACCATCGACGCTAGTTTTTCATCTACTGCGTTATTTATAATTTTACTAACACTTGCAGGCATTTCTTCTGTAGACGGTAACGGTTTCTTTTTTCGCCCCACTAATGATGTTATTTTATCCTTCGCAGTTGAAAACGCTTTCCCGGCAAGATCTCCAACAGTACTAATACCCTTATCACGAATAACATCAATGGCTTTCATTGATAACTGTTTAGCTAACGGCATCACTTTTGGGGCCATTCTTGAAAAGAATCCTAAAATGGTATTGCCGAGGCCATCTCCGTAGTATGCTCTATAAACTGGAAACCGTGAATTAACTACATAGACGAGGGTTGGTTTATCATGATTGTAATGGATGATCATTATTATAAAAACAATAGTGTTTTCAATTGTTATTTAATCACTATGATACCCATTTGCTAACTCGTCAATGAAATCTCGATAGGTTTTGATATCCATGATACCGCCGGCAAATAATCGTCTACAGATATCAGCTGCTTCATTAATTATTTCTGGAGAGTTATTTCCAGCTCGTTTTCCTCCGATGAGAACATCTAATCGTGATATATCATTGATAACACTATCAGGACAAATGTTTCCAATCCTTGGATTTCCTAATCCACTTCCGCTATAGCCAGCTGCTTCATCTAGTTTGTCTGTATCCGTAGTTTGTAAATAATCAAGAGTATCATCATCATCATCATCAGGTGGTAGTTGTTGTTTTTTAGGTTCTTCTTGTTTTTTTTGTCTCCGTATTGGTGTTTGACGTCGTTCTTCTAAATCATCATCATCATCAGGTGGTAGTTGTTGTTTTTTTTGTCTTCTTGTTTGTCTACGTGTCGGTGTTTGACGTTTTAGTTCTTGCCGTTCTTCTATTTCTCGTTGTCGCTCTTCTATTTGTTCTCTTTTATAATAACTAATTCCCCTTTTAAATTCCTTGTATCCTATCTCATCCTTATTCAAACGACCAATCCCCTTATTTAGTTTATACAAATTATCGAACCAATCATTACTTGATATTCTATCATTCTTATACTCGTCCTTTAAAAAATCTTTTTTTGAATTATAACTTTGAGCAGCAAAATTACCAAAGGCTTGACAATCCTTTGATTTCAATAAACTAGGTTTTTTTATTAATATTTTAGCATGATCAGTAAATTTATTCAACAGAGAAACAGTCGTTTTTTTCGGATCAGTTTGTTCAGTTTTCGCTGCTAGTTTTTCGAGTTCACCAATAACAGATTTTCCCGTCTCGGGACTATCTCCCAGTAAAGCACGCTCTACCCCCTTCGTTGCTGTGGTTACTGGTTTAAACAATTCTTCAGACCCCAGAGCAAAATCAGTTTGTAAACTCTGTCGTTGTTGCAGTTTATTTCTTACAGAGTCACGAATTGGTATAAATTTCTTAATTGCATCTAGTCGCTCACGAGCCAGTCGGGTTGTTAATGCTTCATTGACCATTATTTGAAATCGCAAACTATTTTTCAATTGCAAAACAATTTTTCAATCCCGACCTAACACCATCGTGCAACTCCTTTTTTGACATCAGTGACATGTCGGATGATTTTTAACACGGTCATGGAAGTGTTATTTCATCGTGAGACACCTTCTATCATTGATGTTGAAAGTCACATAATTGTATATAAAATAAATAATACTGTGACTTTCAACATTCTAGTTTTGACCAATCTGACACATCCTCCATCGATTTTTGACATCCCCTTGAGGGTCGGCTAAAAAAAATGAGAGTCGGAATGATATGGTCTGGTCATCAAAAAATGATAATGGTCGGGCAATCAATGGTCGGGCAATCAAAATTGTTCATTTTCTTGAATTAATGCTCGTAGGTTTCTAATTTTAGAGTTGACTTCTTTTTTCAATTCGTATTCGTTACCTAATTCCTTTCGTATTCCCTCTACGATAGTATACAACGGAACAAACACACTGATGTCACTGGAAAATGAAAGAGAGTCCTTAATAGAATTCTGAATTTTTTTGATGAGTGCATATTTCTTGGGTAGCATATATTTATTGTTGTTAACCCCGTATTCTATATCCTGAAAATCAGACACAATTTGATCAGGATTTAACCCATCCGATAGTTTGATATCCTGATTTTTCAATTTTGCTATTTCAACTATGATGCTATTCATGTTTTCAGAATTCATTATTCTATAAGTATGACATATCTCTAATTGGAAATTATGACGCATTAGACATAACTAAATTGAACTTTTTGCCCCGTCTTTTTTGAAATAGCCGATCGATAAATTCCCTCTGCAACTTTTCGTACTGACGGTCCACAAATATCGAAAAATTTACCGGCTTCATATAATGATTGAAATATTTTTTCTTCATTAGTTGTTGTATTCAAAGATGTCACAGGTCTCTTCCAAACCGTTTTGCAAGTGCCAGCTCTTCCTCGTTTGGAATTCTCACTCAGTGTGATAGCCTGCAGATTGGATACAGAATTATTCTTTGGATTAGAATCCTTGTGATAAATAACAAAACCATCTTTGATCAATCCATTAAAACATTCAAATACGAAACGATGAATGAGATAATTTTTCTTTCCAATAGTAAACTTCAAATACCCTTGATTATTCACAACACCGACCGGTTTCTTTAGTCTACGGTTTCTGACAGTACCATCACTGGATGCTTCATATTTTGTAATCACTGGATGTGGTCTGAATTCTTGGTCCATATATACTATTCTATTGTTTGTCTAATTCAGTGTTTGGTTCAATAATTACATCACTGGAAAATCTTTCGATATAGTCTTGCGGTGTTCTTATGATTTTATCCTTGATGTTGTCAGGGTCAAGGGTCTTTTCAGGGTCATAATTTCTGATAGATTGTCCATTTTTTATTCTTTTATCATAATAACGCTTCAATTCCCTATATCGCTTACCACCACAATCACTACACAATTGTGATCTTCCCTTAACCCCAACCCCACATCGAATACAGGGTAACGGACCAAGACTTCCACGTCGAAAACTTTGCATATGATACCTACAGTATTCATTTTTTCTGCATGATTTGTTACACGGGGTTACATTTCCCATCATGAGCCATTTGCAGTGATTCATTATACATAAAACTTTCATTTAAATGTTTGTTTTTTATATAGCATGAAGGAGTTCAAGAGATTGACTTCGAAAATTGCTAAATTCAATGCTGATAGAGAGTTCAAGAGATTATTGAAAATCAATCCTAGATTTAATCTCGATAGACCAAAAAAACGTCAAAAACGTCCAAGAGACGGAAACATGAAAGAGTTTAAGAGATTATTGAAAATCAATCCTAGATTTAATCTCGATAGACCCAAAAAACGTCCAATAGACGGAAACAAACGTAACAAACGTCCAAGAGACGGAAACATGAAAGAGTTTAAGAGATTATTAAAAATCAATCCTAGATTTAATATCGATAGACCCAAAAAGCGTAACAAACGCACAATAGACGGAAACATGAAAGAGTTTAAGAGATTATTAAACATCAATCCTAGATTTAATCTCGATAGACCAAAAAAACGTCAAAAACGTCCAAGAGACGGAAACATGAGATCATCATGGAAGGATGCTCAATTCAATCTTGATATAGTTTCTAATACACCCAAGAATAAAATTCTTGATAAACCCATCAGAGACTGTTTTAATGAATTCAAGCGTGATGGAGCATCCTATTGTTGGTCAACATTTCGAATTGATGGTGTTGTTGACGCTACCATGAATGATGAAAAGGCAGCAGTGATCATTTCACGTGTTGGGGAAAAAAGTCATTTTTTCCGAATCAAATTCGTTATCCGTGAAGATGACAAATGGATTATTAAGGATAAATTTGAACCCATTCTCAAGGGCAAAAAAACTGTCACCGTGAACCAGGATTCCAAACCGGGAATTTTGACTGGAATTGATAAACCCTACTACGAAAGATCTTATCCTGTCACAGCAGTTGTTTACGGGATCTATCCGCTCAATGAAAAACCTGATATTTCAAAACTAGCACCCATGAAATATTCGACAGGGCTCAATTGTGTAGCAGAACGAATAATAGAACACTTCACAAATGCATCCCGAGGAAATAAACTCACTGATCTAAGACGAAAAAAAATAACCGAGTGGGAGTTCACGGTAAAAGAGCATGGAGCAACAATTCAGGATATAACTAAATTAGAAAAATCATTAAGATTTCCAATATCGGTAAGAACAATCACCGGAGAAGTATTATACGAATCGAAATATAAATCACAGGGGGTTCCCATTGAAATTATTGATCATAACGCGCACGCGTGGTCATCTGCAGTAACAATATTTCCACGGGATAGAACCGTAAAATATCTATCCCCAGCAGGGTTGGGACCTGAAGAATGTTTTACCGAGCAGAAATTATTTGATGCTATTTACCATTTGAGTAAAAACGATCCTGTGTCAGCGTGGTTATTTCATAGTAATTCAGACGAGGAATGCAGATTTGATCAGTTTGTAAGGCCCAACGGAGAATTATACCGTACTGAAGAACTGCAGAATCAAATGAAACAACTAGCTAGTGAGTTTTCTGAGGACGGAGAAGAAGACGATCAATTATTAGCAAACTGTTTTACAGTACCATTCATTGCAGCACATTTTGCTAGAAAGAAAAACGCGTGGAAACCAACACGAAGTGAGTTCTTATCAGATGTCAAATTGTCCTGTCTTGAATACAGCCACGGCGGATTATGGAACACAAAATACACCTCTGATTCCGTTATTTCAGTTGATATGATTGCGTGTTATCCAGGAAGTTTTCTTGGGTATGGAGAATGCGAGAAATATTTCAAACGATTTGGACACCCTACACACGAAATGACCCGTGTTGCTATTAATGGACCACTTCCTGATTTTGATTTAACCGGATTCGCTTGTGTAGTATCATTTGAAATGGCTGAAGGGCTTCATCCGTGTAGTTATCTTTGGATTGGTAAACACATGTCTGAAAAACACTGGATGCCAATAGTGCTATTGAGATATATGATTGATTGTAAAATGTTAAAATCATTAATTGTCAGTGAAGCAATTATATCCTATCGGGCACAGAAATCAGTCTGGTTACCACAACCTGATCTAGAAAAAATAATTAGCGAAGAGCGAAAACTGTTTCCTGATTTTAATGAACAACAAATCATGGATTGGTCCAGACAGTTATTTGAAATCAGAAACAATGAAGCAAAAAATCTTGGACGAAGAATAATCGGTAAATTTACCCAAGGTGGCAAAGATGATAATACGAAATATTCTTCACGATTGATTATAGACAACGCTGAATACGATTTTGTAATGGCGGATTTAACGAATAAGGGTCTATATGTCAATCGTAAGGACGCATTTATGTCCGATGGAACCAAATTGGGTACAATTGTTACTTACACTGATGGATACCATCCGCAGTACACACATTTGAGAGCTTCTATGCTTGGTTATGCTTCTATCAATCTGTTTTCAATGATCAATAAATTTCCTACCACCGCAGTTAGAGTTGCTACTGACTCATTTTACATAAATAGCAAAATGGCTGATTTTAAGGCTACTGGCAACGAGAAATGGGGATCATGGAGAATTAAGAAAGAAATGATTCATGATTATATTCAATCAGCAGATGTTACCATTGAAAATAATTACTTAGAAAGCAATCAGTGTTCAGAATTTTCTAGTGCACCACCGATTTCTGATCCAATATGCCTGTATAAAACAGTTTATTTAAACGGCTGTGGTGGGTCAGGAAAAACAACCCGGGCAATTGAGTTATTTCGTCGTGGAAACGCTAGCGTTTCTAACATGATTGTGCTAACACCAACTCATAGACTTGCAAGAGAAATGATACAGAGAGGGGTAAATGCTTGCACTTATCACAGCTTTTTCCGATGGAAGGGAGATAAATGGACTCCTGAGCGCATGGGAGAGAAATTTATTCCTGAAATCATGATTTGGGATGAAATAGACACAGTGTCAGAAGATGTCTTAAAAATATTTCTTGAGTGGTTGTTATTGAAGAATACAAAAGTCGTCATGTGCGGTGATCACGGACAACCACCACCATTTGTCGGTGCATCCCCCCATGAATGGCTAAAGGGTTTTGTAGACTATTATGAAGAAATTGATACTGATCATAGATCGCTTGATAATGAATTAAAAGAATTGAAGAAACTAATTAGATTACAACCGGATAGAATCCAGTGTGAAATAACCCGTGAAATAATTTCGGAAACTCCCATGAATGAGTTTTGGGAAGCGTGGAGACCAAATGATTTAATCATTGCAAGTAGAAAAATAGTCAGAGACACACTTCAGACGAAGTTATTTGAATTGCATAAACAAAAATTTGCAACACTTCCAGTGCCTCTTTGTTATAGGCCATCGGATACGCGAAAACAGAAGATCGAAGTTGATATTCCAGGACAAAGTGAAAAACAGAATTTAGTATTAAATGATATTGTGCTGGTTGATATCAATGTTGTTGAAGATGCATTGCGTGCTAATAAATCCCCGTGGACGCTAGGTTATGCAGCGACGATACATTCTTCACAGGGATTGACTATATCGGATACAACTCTTTGGATGGTAGATAATCGCATAGAATGGTCGAATTTAGTCTATCTCGCAGTGTCTAGAGTACGAAAAATAAATCAACTTCGAAGAATTGTCCTGACAGAGTCAGGCGATGATGAAATCATTGGTGGCGATAATGAAATCATTGGCGATGATAATGATATTATTGATAAAAAACTATCCGGTTACAAACAACAGGACAAAAAAAAACAACGAGAATTTGATATTGATGCTGAATTAATAATCACTTTGAAGAAACAACAGAATAATCACTGCGCGAGTTGCAATTGTATAATGCGTTGGCAGTATTCGGATAAAGATCCTCGCCAATTCACCGTAGACAGAAAAAATAACAATCTCGGTCATGT
The DNA here is from genome assembly GCA_029339505.1 of Unio delphinus. Classification (NCBI taxonomy): domain Eukaryota; kingdom Metazoa; phylum Mollusca; class Bivalvia; order Unionida; family Unionidae; genus Unio; species Unio delphinus. The sequence continues at coordinate 13,294,143 of JAQISU010000136.1, forward strand.
CAGAAATAATGTGATGTTGACTTGTCTTGAGTGCAATAGACGCAAGGGTGCTAGTTAAGATCATGCGGTGGTAATTGAGTATCGTCAGGAATTACTTGTAGTTGTTGTCTAGTAAACCCACGCTGAGGGGCAGTTGAATCCAGTTTATAGATTGGAGGTCTACCCGTAGATCGTGTTATACTAGATATCTTATGCGTAGTGACACTCCAAATAGGATCAGTAGCCCTTTTTGTACCACCCTCAAGCTCTCCTGGTTCATATAAATACCTCACAATGACATTACTACCAAGAATTGGTTGGGAAACGCTAGCGTTTCTAGGGAAATCTTTTTGTGGTTTTTCAGGTATCGACTTCTTTTTAATCGCGTTGATAGGTTTCATGTTGATGGTTCTAGTAATCTCGTTATTCAGTGTGGTAACTACACCTGGTAATCTCTTAACCCATTCACGGGATCTTTTTTCTTGGATGAATTCTTTTGCATATTGATATCCAAATAACCGCTCAGCAAGGGTTTTATTAAACCGTTCTACAATTGCCTGATCACGATGCAGTGCAGTATGCCCTCGTCTGATAGCGACATTGTGATATTTCATTGTAGATAACACTGCACCCTGAAATTCCTTGCCCGGGTCAACTTGTAACAGATTTGGCCAGTGCAGAGGACCTCGTCGATAAATCCTTTCAAATGCAGAAGCGACTTCAGTGGCCGATTTTGTTTTTAACGGTTCTGCTTCTTTGTATCGACTTGCAATATCAACTACAGTTAACGCATATTTGTAACCACGATCATGTGGCAGAAATAATAGATCAGCCTGATGAACTTCATTGGGTCCGGTTACATCAAAATGCGAGAATTGAATTTGTTTAGGCGGTGGTAGATAAATTTGCCATAGTGCTTGTTTGGATAACCAATGAGCTGCAGTGGTTTTTTTTCACTTTTGCGGCGCTAGCGAGTTTACTGATTGCAGCGTTACCCTTCCAGTATCCTCTTGGGGAATAGTAAATAGATTCCATGTTGCTATTAATTACCAGCACCTAACATCAATTTACTTTTCATAGCCGATTTTATCAAAAATGAAGCCAATTTTTCTTTGAAGGATTTATCAGGAATGGCATTCAACGCATGAATTAATTTCACATCTGCTAGATGCCTGTGTTGCAAATTGCTGCTTTTATAAGCAACATCATGAAGGTGACAGGCCTTATCAATAGCGTTTATGGGTTCCTCACCGGGTCGGGGCTGATTTTGATCATTGAGTCTGATATCAAGTCTAGTTCCCGGTCCACAATAACTATACCCTGGAAGGTGTTTTTCTCCAGGGTATTTTGCCCATGGGGTTCCAGGGAGTTTTGCTAATTTGGCAGCGATATCACCTCCTCGTTTTTTTTTAAAGGTTCCTTGGGTTCCTTGGGTTTAGAAACAAATCTAAATTTCTTTGTACTACACTGTACGCATTTACCAGAAAGCGCTGATCGGTTATTTTTAGTTGTAATCGTCGTCAAGTCATCTGTGCCAGTACGCGCCTTACACTTCACGCAATATAGATCCATAATTTATGTATAGAGATATGAATATAATTGATTTTTCAGCGACTAAAACAGGAGAACCAGTGAAGCATCATGCAGCGCTACCAAACTCTATCCGCGCAATTATAATCGGACCATCTGGATCCGGTAAAACGCAATTGTTGCTCAATTTAATAATGAGATAGATGAAGTGGGATAAGTTGTATTTAATTGCCCCTAGCGTAGATGATCAACGATGCTATGAAGTGCTAAAAGATTTTAATGAAAACGCTTCAGAGATTGCCGGCGAGGATGTTATTGAATTTATAACCGATATTGACGAGGCGCCATCCGTGAATGACCACGATGGAAGTATCAACAATTTAGTTGTATACGACGATGTCATGTTAGATAATCAAAAAAATCCTGCTAGAATATTTTCCAGAGGCAGGCATAAAAACACGGATGTGATCTATGTCACTCAACGCTACACTCAGATTCCAAAAGTGATTAGAGATAACTGTAATATGCTTGCTGTATTCAACGGCGTTGATACACATACGCTACGAAATATTTGGCAGACATGGTGTTCTGATATGGACTTCAATCAATTTAGAAATTTCTTTAGTCATGCTCAGTCTGCCCCACACGGATTTGTAACAATAAATTTACATGACCCTCGAACACGATATCGTATCGGACTGGATCAAATATTCGGTTAACCCCAACTGAAAGTTCTAGCAGCAGAGAGGGTGAGTGACAACGATGTTGTAGTCCCTTTTCCCAAAAAATGTAATAGTTGAAAAGTTTTTGATTTCATTAATTTCATTGATTTTTTCATAATTTTTTTTGGGACCTAATCCATGATTCACTCACACATTTGGGACCTGATGTCATTGACTTTTGGGTCTGATGTCATTGGTTTCATTGATTTTAAGCGTGATTTCAGTGAAAACTTGTCTAAAAATGTTGTCTGATTCACCCTCTCTGCTGCTAACCGTGAATTAACTACATAGACGGGGGTTGGTTTGTCATGGTTGTAGTGCATGATCATTATTTGAAATTGTAAACAATTTTTCAATTGTAAAACAATGTTTCAATTAATCACTATGATACCCAGTTTCCACTAACTCGCCAATGAAATCTCGATATGTTTTGATATCTATGATACCGCCTTGAAATAACTGCCTGCAGATATCAGCTGCTTCATTAATTATTTCCGGTGAGTTATTTCCGGCTCGTTTCCCTCCGATGAGAACTTCTAACCGTGATATATCACTGAGAATGTTACCAGGACAAGTAACGCTAGTGTTTCCAACTATGCCGCTACCTAAATATTCATCTTCAGTTGACTCTTCTTTACCAAAAAATCCAGTTGGATACATTTTATCTACTCTACTCAATACTTTGTCTTTAAAACTCTCAAAATCATTGCAGATACTTTCTGTGATTTTAAATTTATCACGGTTTGCCAGGTATATTTTTTTATCCAATTCTCGTCGTTTTTTATATACTCTTTATACACTTTGTTTACAGCTATTTCTCTTTTATCGAGTGAAAAATTCCGCGCGGTAAAGTTAATTAAATCATTGTCATCTTTAAAATTTTTAATTATGCTGTATGCATAGTATGTAAATATACTTTGCGGTGAATACATTTTTTCTATAGTAGTAGCGTCTTCTTCCTCTTCTTCTGGTTTTCTTGCAGTAGCACCTAGTTCTTCTAGTACTCGCTCTTTTTTATGTTATTGCCTTAAAGTAGTTACTATATCTACTGGAAGTGTTTCTAAAGACTTTTTTGTTTGTTTAGTTCTTTTTGCTATTTTTTCTAACACAGGGAGAAAAGTCTCTTCTTGTTTTTTTCCTTGTTCAGAGATTGTTGACACTATCTGTTTCGTTGTTTTAGTTATTGGCTTAAACAATTCTTCAGATCCCGCAGCAAAATCAGTTTGTAAACTCTGTCGTTGTTGCAGTTTATTTCTTACAGAGTCGCGAATTGGTATAAATTTCCTAATTGCATCCAGTCGTTCACGAGCCAATCTAGTTGTTAATGCTTCATTGACCATTATTTGAAATCAGAAACAATTTTTCAATTGTAAAACAATTTTCCCGAACCTGACCTAACCGACGAAAACAATTTTCCAATTTGACATGTCGGATGATTTTTAACACCATCGTGGGAGAATTTCATTAATGGCGCAAGTGCCAACGCCATTGAAATATTTTTTTTAATTCAATGTGTGAATATTTATTCAGTGTGTGAAATATTTTTATTTTTATTCAGTGTGTGAAATATTTTTTTTATTCACTGATTTTGCCTGTTTTTGACTGATTTGCCAGTTTTTTTTTACTGATTTGCCTTTTTTTCACTGTTTTTTTATACCAATTTGATCAGTTTTCGTCGGGTAAAGTAGTCGATTTTGCATGGGATTTCCCATAGGAAAAAGCTGTTAGGATTCATTTTGATGGGTTTTTTTTAGTCATTTTTTATCAATTTTTGCCTGTTTTCATTGATTTTTGGTCAGTTTTCCTTGATTTTCGATAAAAAACCTCGTCGGGTAAAGTAGTCGATTTTGCATGGGATTTCCCATAGGAAAAAGCTGTTAGGATTTGATTTTAATTTTACGCAGTGTGAAATATTTTTATTTTTTATTGCTGTGAAATATTTTTATTTTTTATTCAGTGTGAAATATTTTCACTGATTTCCCTTGAGGGTCGAAAAAAAATCTTAGAGGGTCGGTCACAATCAAAAAACGACAAAATCTCTGAGGGTCGGTCACGGTCAAAATCGTTCATTTTCTTGAATTAACGCTCTTATGTTTCTAATCTTCGAATTGACCTCTTTTTTCAATTCCTATTCGTTACCTAATTCTTTTCGTATTCGTTCCACGATAGTATATAACGGAACAAACACACGTCACTGGAAAATGCAAGAGAGTCCCGAATAGAATTCTGAATTCTCTTGATGAGCGCATATTTCTTTGGCAGCATATATTTGTTAGTGCTAACTCCGTATTCTATATCCTGAAAATCTGACATGATTTGATCAGAATTTAACCCATCTGATAGTTTAATATCATGACTTTTCAATTTTGCAATTTCATCAATAATGCTATTCATGTTTTCAGAATTCATATTCTATTACAATTACATATTTCTAAATGAAAAATATGACGCATTAGACATAACTGAATTGAATTTTCTGTCCGTTCTTTTTTGAAATGGCAGATCGATAACGCCCTTCTGCAACATATCGTACTGAGGGTGAACAAATATCGAAATGCCTACCGGCTTCATACAGTGATTGAAATATTTTTTTGTTCGTTAGTTATCGTATTCAAAGATTTTACAGGTCTCGCTTTTTTGAGCATTTTCCAGTCCTTCCAGATGAATTATTTTCACTCTGTGTAACAACTCGTAAATTTGATAAAGAATTCTTCATTGGATTAGAATCAATGTGATCAATGACAGAATCATCCTCGATCAATCCACTGAAACATTCATATACGAAACGATGATTGAGATATTTCTTCTTTCCAGCACCAAACCTCAAATATCCATGATTAATCACAACACCAACTGGTTTCTTCAGTCTGCGGTTTCTTACAACACCATCACTAGATGCTTCATAATTTGTGATCACAGGGTGTAGTCTGAATTCTTGGTTCATTCGTATACTAATACTATTTGTCTAATTCATTGTTTGGTCTAATGATTACATCACTGGAGAATCTTTCAATGTAGTCTTGAGGATTTCTTATGATTTTATCCTTGATACTGACTTTGTCAGCGTCAAGGACTTTGTCAGTGTCAGTGTCAGAATTTTTAATTGATTTTCCATTTTTGATTCTTTTGTCATAATAACGCTTCAACTCCCTGTATCGTTTGCCACCACAATTTAGACATAATTGCGATTTTCCCCTAACCCCAACCCTACATCGTATACAAGGTAACGGACCAAGGCTTCCACGACGAAAGCTTTGCATATGATACCCACAGAATTCATTTCTGCATGATTTGTTACACGGTGTCACTGATCCAATCATGAGCCATTTGCAGTGATTCATTATACATAAATCTTTTATTTAAATGCTTGTTTTAATTATAGTATGGAGGAGTTCAAGAGATTATCAAAATTAAGCCTTCAAAAAATGCTAAATTTATTGATTATACCATGAAAGAATTCCAGAGATTATCGAAAATTAAGCCCTGGAAAAATGTTAAATTCAATCTCGATAAGGAGTTCCAAAGATTATCGAAAATTAAACCCTGGAAAAATAATAAATTCAATCTTGATGGAGTCTCTGATACACCAAAACGTCTAATTGGTAATAGAACTATACTGGGTAAAATCAGGGAGTGTTTTAATGAATTCTACCGAGACGGTGCAGTACACTGTTGGTCGACATTTCGAATTATACATGACGATGTCAATGTACCCAACATCGATGCTACCATGAACGATGAAAGAGCAGCTGAGATAATCTCACACCTTGGCTCGCCAAGGGGTTGGAAATCCAAGGGTGTAAAATCCAAGGGATTTTCATGGAAAATCAAAGATTTTCAACAGAAGTATTTTTTCAGAATAAAATTCATTATCGAAGTCGAAGGCAAATGGATTATCAGGGATAAATTTGAACCAAACCTCAAGGATAAAAAAGCTGTCATTGTGAGTAGAGATTCCAAACCTGGAATTCTAACTGGAATTGACAAACCATACTACGAGAGATCTTATCCTCTAACAGCAGTCGTTTATAGGACATATCCGTTAAATAATAAACCCGATATCGCAAAACTAGCTCCTATGAAATATTCTAGTTCACTGAATTGTGTAGCAACACGGGTAATGGAACACTTCACAAATGCATCCCGAGGAAATAAACTAACTGATCTGCGACGTAGGAAAATAACCGAATGGGAACTGACAGTGAAACAGCACGGTGCAAAGATTTCTGATATAGCTAAATTAGAAACATCATTAAGATTCCCAATAACCGTTATGACGATAACCGGAGAAGTTTTATACGAACCGAAATATAACAAAAATGGAGCGCCAATACAAATTATTGATCATAACAAACTATATCCTATATCCACAATAACTATATCCTGGAAGGTGTTTTTCTCCTGGGTATTTTGCCCATGGTGTACCTGGGAGTTTAGCTAGCTTGGCTGCAATATCACCTCCTTGGGTATTTTTTTAAATCATCTGAAGATTTCATAGAAACAAATCTTAATTTATTTGTACTGCATTGTACACACTTACCAGAAAGTGTTGATCTGTTATTTTTAGTTGTAATCGTCGTCAGGTCATCTGTGCCAGTACGCTTTTTACATTTCAAACAATATATATCCATAATTTATATATAATAATATGAATGTATTTGATTTTTCGGGGACAAAAACAAGAGAATCAGTTAATCATCATGCAGCACTACCTAATTTTATTCGTATGATTATTATCGGACCATCTGGAAGTGGCAAGACACAGTTGTTACTTAATTTAATAACGAGATGGATGAAATGGGATAAGTTGTATTTAATAGCCCCGAGTGTAGATGATCAGCGATGCTACGAAGTGTTAAAGGATTACAACGAAAAGGCAGCAGAAATCACCGGCAAGTGTATTATTGAATGTATAACCGATATTGAAGAAGCACCAAGCATTGATGATATTCATGGAAGTATCCAAAATTTAGTCGTATATGATGATGTCATGTTAGACAATCAAAAAGACCCTTCTAGGATATTTTCCAGAGGCAGATATAAAAACACTGACGTGATATATGTCACTCAACGATACACTCAAATACCAAAAGTGATCAGAGATAGCTGTAATATTCTTGCTGTATTCAATGGAGTTGATACACATACGCTACGAAATATTCACCAGACTTGGTGCGGCGGTGAAATGGATTACAATCTCTTTAGAAATTTCTTTAGTCACGCTCAGTCAATCCCACATGGATTTGTAACGATAAATTTGCATGATCCTATATCAAGATATCGTATCGGACTTGATCAAATATTCGGTTATAATCTTAAAAAGATTTTCATCGTAAAAAAATTGTTAACCCCATAGCATCAGCAGGGGCGTGCGACAACAATAGTGGCGTCTTTTTTTGCTAATGAGCCTCTATAAAGCATTTACGAGGAAGTCTTAATTTGCCAAATTGACGCTTTTTTACGATTTTGGAGGAGGCATTGGTTCCCAATTTGACGCCTCTATAAAGTTGTCCGATTCGCCCCTGCTGCTGCTCATACCGATTATGAAGCAGTAATGACCACTTGTTTTCCTGTACATGCACACTGTTACTTAGCCTTCGACGCAAAATAATGCCGTGAAAATGCTGCCGATTGTACTAATAAAATCCCATCCAAAATTGTAAGCAAGAGTCTTGAAGCTAAATTCCAATAGAGATCATTACATAACGCAGGCAGACACAATCAACAGGCATGACAAAACGTATGCACACAAGAACTGTTCTCAGTCAGATGTCAAGGACACGAGATTAATTTCAAATATAAAACAGCTATCCCCATTGCACAATAGCTAAATGATATTTTCATGGATTATTGTATGCGGAATTCATTCCAATATACAAAACGACATTGCCATGTCACAAGCCACATTTTAGTCATGCAGATATAACGCAAGGTGACAAGTGTTACATTTTGGACATTTTGTTTAGCATAATTTCAGGTGAACGTCTAAGTACTTTGTCATTACAGGTTCATAAAGCCACAACAATACATTATGAGGTAACGACTGACACAAACGTTCATATCACTGACAGCGGTTCTTTGATATGTGCAGAGTATCAGGTGCTCTATGCTAATGACTATGTAGGTCTTCGCTTCTTAAAATCCTTCTTTTCAATCTCTTCGCAATTACCCATCTCCTATATCTGCCCTCCTTGATTTCTTTGTTCAGAACAGGCATACTCCCCAGATCATTTTAAAAACATTGATAGATATATTAAAGTCCAGGCATGAGTTGCTGCTAATCTTTCAATTTAGTAACTCAAAGTATATTCAGTGGACTGCAAATTGTGAAGAGAACTAACGTACCATCTCAGGAGCGTTACAGGCTGAAAGACGATGTCTACTGTTCTCGACGGGATGCTCTATATCTGTAATATGTTGGGTTGTAAGCAAATAGTGTATATGCTGTCGGCCAATTTAATTGAATTAGAAAGTGAGGAAACATTGCACAAGTAAAATTCATATAGTGTGTCATATGTCTAATTGAATATTTGGATAATGTACGGGCTAGCTCTGAATAGTGTCCGTCTGCCGAGCGATTGTGTTAAACTTGCTTCCAGATGGATGTTAGCGACGTTAATTGTCAGACCTGTGATGGACGTAACTATGGACAATAATATAAACGAACGACCCGATGGTTGTTAGTATTCGGTACCTTAAACTATTCCTGGATGTTATTCCAACCGGCTGCTCTTGCTGATCCAGAACTATTGACACTACTCGTTTATGAACTGTATTCAGAACACTAAGACTTTGAGACAAACGTAATATGTCATAGTTTAAAAGGAGTCTCTGGACAACATAATGAAAGCCAGCTAATAAAACTTCACCATCAAACCATCCTATCTGCATCAAACTTGGAATGAAGAATATTTGTTCTCATTTCAAGTTTTAGTCAGTGAGCTTATGGGATGCATTTTCGTTGATCATGACGAATGGAAAACGTATGTCAAAGTTCTATCTGAATGACATTATTGCGACCATTCACATGTCCAGAAAACGCATTTGAACTGATCGATGTTTCCTGTCTTGACTTCCCATGCCTATCAATTTGGCCGTAGTCAATGAGTCTCACAGACATATAATCTGAATGGAGAAATAACCTCAAAAACGTTACTACAAAAAAATTAAATATGTGAAACGCAACATTCCAACTATGTTTTGCCTGCTTTTGACGGACATACCCTTGCTTGTTTATTTCCGACGATAATAAATTCCGCTATCTTCTTAGGATGCTCGTTGTATATAGACATTACACCAACTTGCAGCCTGTTTATCTGGATGATGTTTCCTCAAATTACGCTGATCACACACGCTTGGAAGTCATAGCTAACTTGCCAAAGATGTTTCTACCCTAAACGCTCCACTGCCATGCACTGATCTTGGTAGTTGCAAATGTCATAAATGGTTGTGATACGCTGACCATGAAAATGCAATCAAGGCATATACATGATTTCATTACGTTTGAATAAATAATAATAATAATAATAATAATAATAATAATAATAATAATAATAATACTCGTTCTTGTTGTTAACTTCTTTAGTTTATGTTACGTGTCAGCAGCTTAGGCAATACTTGTGTTTGCAAGACGATGTACATGAATAAGAGATATTGTTTGAATATATTAGTATTGTTTGAATATATTAATATTAGAAATATTGTTTGAATATATACCCTTGAGGCCGTCGGCCGATTCAGTATGGTACAAATCCTTAAAAATGAAAAGTTTAAGGTTTGTGGCATACAGGTTTAAAATCAGCACGTAGGTGAAATGCTGGCTTGTTTTCTGCTTCAGTTTTATATAGTATTTGGTTCCTCTGAGGAGTCTAGTTTGTTTTATTATGCTATTTATCAGACATTACTAGTGTACGATTCCAATCGATTAGCATGCTTCCAAATGGATCAGAGAAACGGTTTGTTTCAATGGGATGAAATATACTATTGATGCTATTCAAATTGACTCGGAATTGGTCTACTAATGCATACGGAATTCGTTTGAATATTTTCTTATAGTTTGCTTCTAAAATATTAACAGTAGACTCCAACGGAATCATAAGAAAGCCTCATATATTATATGATTTGCATCTTGTGATTCCTAGAAGACATGGACGATGTAATCGTAATTAAGTTTACATTACTCCCCTGAACAAATTGCCATTATCAGCTCTAGAAATCTAACAGTGAACACCCCGACAAAAGAGCGCACGACACAATAGTGCAAATAATAGTAGAAACTGAACGTCTTGAATGATTAAAGTGAAGTGGATTAAAATTTAATTTAGAAATCTCTCTGCCTAAATTACTTAAATGTTTAACTAAAATATAAACATTACCTTAAACGACTTAAAAGGAATCAATAGCACTATCTTCACCTTCTGTGACTCGATTGTAATTTTTTGCACAACTATTATACTGTAATTGTGTAAATTATTTTAAACTGCAGAACATGGTGAACTGAAATAGGAATTTGTAACTATATATAAACGTCCAACATATTATTTGATCGCTAGTCTGTTTGTATCAACGTGAAAAGAAGAAAGCTTCCATCGTTTGAAAACTTCCCTATATAACTATTTGATCTCTTA
>JAQISU010000136.1:13310000-13382500 GCA_029339505.1 Unio delphinus
GATATAACATACATAGGCACATTTGAACATCCTTGTCTCTTTGCTGTGAGAATCTAATAACTTCATTTTCCTATCAAGCAGAAAGGAAGATATTAGCAGAAGCCTCGGACAGTTTTGGACAATTTTTTTTAAACAGGTTTAGTTTATATTATATTTACATAGGTCAAGGCCTTCCATCGCGCATACATGTACAAAACAGTGTAGAACCCGCGGGTTATAAACATCTTAAGAGAAATTAATCCACATTCGACAAAACAAGCGAACAACGATCAGCGATAGATGTCGGAGGCAATATGTCCGCAAGCAAAAATATATAATTTCGATGTCGCTATTGTAGACGTTTTTGCGTTTGTGGCGTGAAAAAAACTGTTTATCATATATATTATTTGCTTTACTCGAGTTGTATTGATAGTATATTCGCCACTAGAATCGTCCCTTCTAATCGATTGGAAATGTCAGGTATTTTACCTTTGCGCTAACACTACTTAAGACTCGTCCATTCTATTTAGTTATCATCAATGGAAACCGAATAAAGTGTATTAAGTCTATTGAGACTAATATTTTCCCACTGCCAGCAGTTCTGAAAGGAGTATAAAAAACACTGTCACGATTCTAGATTCATAACTCACAGAACATGAAAGAGCGATAACAAACACGAGTTGGAATAATTGAAATTAGAAATGTATTTACCCAAAATACAATTTAAATAATTAAAAATACCTTAAAGTATGGTGAATATTCCAATAATTCTTGTAATCCGTATACGTTCGAGAAAGGTTTCCAGAATGGTGTATTTTATCTTGAGCTGCGACGCAAGATCTCCATTTTGCAAATATCATTCAGATGAAGCCAAGAAACCTCTTTCCATTACTGGTGCGTTTCTGACATATCGTAACAGTGCAACGTTTAACAACCGCTGATGCTTATGCTGTTATTAACTTTAGAAACGTGTAAGATATAGAAATATTATATAGATGTGCTTTTTTTCTCGTTTCTGGTGGAGGTGGTGGCATGCAATTGAGTCACCTTTGATATGGATTCTATTAATGTCACTCAGGTATAATTTAATTTGGTCTCTCAGTGTGTTTGCGTCAACCCCTGGTACAATTCCAGCTAAGTTTCCTGTAAAATGTTTCAATGCAACCACATCATTTTGTATTTTGCTTTTTTTCTTCTGGCAAGCTGGTTTTCACTAAGAGTGACCTTTCCTGTATAACAGACCGATCAGTAGCCCTAAGATGCCGTAGGTCGCTGATGAAAGCCCTGCCCAAGACATATGATACTGGTACTAGTACATTCCACTCTTGGCACTCAACACTGAAAGGTTTGTATTAGGTCTTGTCGGCCAGATGTAAGGACAACCTGCCACACTGCTGACAAAATAGCCATATGACTGAAACATTTTACAATTACGATAAGATTCCAGCACAGACACACACACCCAATTCAATCTTTATTATTCTCATCATTAAATGATTATTAATGTAATGGTATTCGTATTAAAAGAATTAGTGACGTGATGATTTTGCTTTAAAACATATTTCATGCGATCAAGAAGTGATGAAATATAGGAACTGAGAAAGACAGAAAGAGAGAGAATTGAACAGTTACAAGTGAACCAAAACGTAAGATACCTTTGTGCAAAAGTTTGATTCGACTTTGAATGATGTTGTCTAATCTTTTCCAATTTATAATTATTCCAATTATATTTAACAATTCCAATGTCTTGGGCATAATTAAACTTCTAATGACATAGGAATTTTCGCGAATGAAGTATCATGCAGGGCAAATGACTTTAACATTTCTCTGGTAGAGTAATGCGACGCACTATGTATTTAAATTGCTCTTCAAAGCATTTTATCTCAGGAAACTCTGAAGGGACAAAGAAACAAATATCTAGTAAAACTCTTCATCTTCACGTGGGAATGACTGTTTATTATAGATCCTCATAGGCAAATCATTGAAGAAGTTTGTCCTTGTTTTCACATAAAAATGTGTCTGTCTGTCACTCTGTCTCTCTCTCTCTCTCTCTCTCTCTCTCTCTCTCTCTCATTGAGCTTGTCTACCAGTTTTGCTCCATCATTCGATCAGTAATGATGTGCGGAGTACACAAATTTGCACATTTAAAATACTCTTAGCCAATATGTTGTTTCTAGCTACCCACCCAATTCTTTTGGAAATAAAAGCATATTTTTTGGTATGTGATATTGGAAAGCTTTGACTATTTGTGCGAATGTCTATACGTAACAACTGATGTACAAGGACGAATGAAGATCAAATATCTCTAAGACTCAAAATTTTGCAAACAATCCTTGCTGTACAAAACGAGGTAGTCCGAATGATCATTATTTATGGACGGTTTTGTCAACTTTTATCAACTTAAAGGAGACGTATCCTATACTTTTGGAGGTTTTCTACAAATTGTCTTAAAGGAGGTTATTCATCCAATTGTATACCCAACATGTATGCGACTACTTATATACGTAATCTATTTATCTATCCATCTATCTATCTATCTATCTATCTATCTATCTATCTATCTATCTATCTATCTATCTATCTATCTATCTATCTATCTATCTATCCACACACCCACACACACACACACACACACACACACACACACATATACATGCATACATACATACATACATACATACATACATACATACATACATACATACATACATACAAACAAACATAGAGATTAGATAAATTTTCATCATACTCTACAGATATTCGAACCCAGGCCAGGCGATAATCGGCATCCATTGCCATGCCTGTACACATGAGGCCATATTCCTTCAAGGCTAAGCAGACATTACAAACAACAATCTCCGTATTGTACGAAGGAAAAAAGTTAAACCTCAATGCCAATATTGTTTGTGTCAAAACATTATTTATGCCTACTCTATTCAAGTATTTTTCTATGGAATCCAGACATAAAATTAATGTTCTGTTTATGGTATATCTTTAAAAAGAAAATAATTTCTTGAGAGAGAGAGACAGACAGACATACATGCAGACAGACAGACAGACAGACAGATAGAGAGATAAATATATAGATATATCATACCATGCTGCGAAAAACAAACCAAAACAATATTACATTAGTTATTTATATTAGTTGCTAGGTTTTTAGTATCCATTTATTTTATAAAAATTGTTTGCAAAATCAGATTGTACCTGAGGTTGCTCTTTCTTTGAGCAACATTGAAATATAACTTTTGTCACCCATGGGACACCTGTACATCTACATTGAAATATAATGATAAATGTACCGTTAGGTAGATGTAGTATATGAAGGGAGACCACCGTGTCCTGGGGATCATATAGCATACGATTCAGGTAGTCGGCCCATACCCGAATGGCTGTCGATTACCTTTAACAAAGGATGTAGGGACTCGTCATTCGATCTGGTAAGATGATTTGTGTTCTGATCTCCAAATCTTTAGATTTCACACGTTATTTCATTTTCTGGGTTACATCATGTAATATTTGTCCTTCGCTTTGAAAATATCTTATAACGTTGCGATATTTAGCTTCGACAAGGAAGAGATGTTACATGAATACATGGTTACGCATGGCTGCGATAATATAAGACCGGATGTATTAATACAAACGGAATGGTAACGGAATGTTATCAACATAAGACTTTTGCAAAATTGAGGTAGGCAGTAATTTATTGATTTATTATAAGTAATAGTACTTAACACTGGATGATATGTATGTAATATATCCATATGTTGAAGTAATAATTTAGGGCATACAACCAGTGGTATACACGACATGTTTGTGTACATAAAAGGGAGTGAGAAAAATATATAGATATGTCATATCATACTGCGGAGAGAATAAAAGTCTCTATTATAAGTTTAGCATACATTTATTTAATAAATATGTTTTGGAAATCAGACTTTATTTATATAGATCTTGAATAGATATCACCGTGTCATGATGTTCACATGCCACTAGATTAATGTATTCTGGCCGTAATCAAAAGGCTGTCGGTTAACGTTTATTCTCTGGGGTAAGGACTCAACACTCACAGTGGTCCGATGTTTCGTATTTTGATCTCCATTTCGTTTCATTGCACGTGTTATATAGTTTTCTTTTTTACAGCTTGTATGATGCATCCTTCAAGTCAAATATATTTATCTAACTGTTTGATATTTAGATTCAACCAGTAAGATAAGTAACATGTACATATGGTTACGCGTGGTAGCGTTGATATAGAACAGTGTCTTAAAACTAGTTGAATAGTAACTTGATGTCAACAGAAGTGACCTTTAAACACTGAGGTAGGCAGTCATTTAGTTTCTTATAATAGTGCATGACTTAACGATGGTTGATCGACGTGTAATATATACATAAATCGATGGCAAAACGGATTAACAGTGTAATGGCTGAAACCGTGCAAATATTAAACAGATTATTTCATTTCTATTCGTTTATTTAACATACTATTGTGTAAAGTCATGTCTTCTATGATATTTTTCGAAGACATATCTACCACATTTACTCGTTTTAAACTCGACGCCATCTGATGTATATTATATATAATAGTTTAGTAAAGGCTTCATGAACTAATTTCTTTATACATTTTACACATTCTCGTGTTTCCGGCATGGAAAGACAAATATTTCCAGTAATTGATAGAGTATGGCAGTGTGGATGGAGAAGGGGTGGTGGAAGATGAACCTTCCACCTCCACGCCGATCGGATCCATCGGGAGCTCTTCCCATTAGCTAAAATTGTCATAATATTTCACCTAAAATGCTTCGAAGACACCGTATCATTATAGCCTCTGAAGACAATAGACTAAATGCTATATGTGTCGTAAATTGCAAATTATATATATTATGCCCACTATGTCTCCTTCGAAAATTAAATGATCAGCGCCTCAGTTCTGTAAAATATGGTACACATTTTGTCAGGAGACAAACAATTACAAAATAATTAAGATCTTATTGCATAAAGTATGAAGAAAATATATGTATTATAATTCAGTATAGAGTGGGTATGTTAAAGAAACATAAATGCAATTATGAAGTGCTCAATGAACTATGTAGAATATACAATTAAATGTGTACAAAATTATGTATTGGAATCTATGAAACAAATAGTTTATGTAGTATTTTTTAATTTAGCATAATCAGTTAAATATGTGCACTTCATTACAAATTTATCTTCATGATTCATCTACACTAAATGTTTATGTGAACATGCATGATGACATAGAACCAGTTTAAAGAATAAGTAGCATGCTTATTAAATGTGAACAAACGTATGTCTGACTGCTGTGCGGGAAGTATTTCGGACAAGAAATACAATATTACATTAGTTTTTCTATATTAGTTGCTAGGTTTTTGGTATCCATTTATGTTATAAAAATTGTTTTCAAAATCAGATTGTGCCTATATTTGTCCAACGCTTTGAAAATGTCTTATAACGTTGTGATATTTCGCTTCAACCAGGAAGAGATGTTACATGAATACATTGCTACGCATGGCTGCAATAATATAAGAACGGATGTATTAATACAAACGGAATGGTAACGGAATGTTATAAACATATGACCTATGCAGAATTGAGGTAGGCAGTAATTTATTGATTTATTATAAGTAATAGTATTTAACACTGGATGATATGTATGTAATATATTCATATGTTGAAGTCATAATTTAGGGCATACAACCAGTGGTATACCCGACATGTTTGTGTACATAAAAGGGAGTGAAAAATTTATATAGATATGTCATAGCATGCTGCGGAGAGAAAACAAAAGCACTATTGTATGTTTAGCATACATTTTGTAATAAATATGTTTTGGAAATAAGACTTTAGTTAGATAGATGTTGAAGTCATCAGAATTGGCCTTTAAACACTGTGGTAGGCAGTCATTTTTTATAATGGTGCATTACTTAACACTGTATGATCTAGATGTCATAAATACATGAATCGAAGGCAAAACTGATTAACAGTGTCATGGCTGAAACAGTGCAAATATTAAACAGAGTATGTCATTTCCATTCGTTTATTTAACATAATATTTTGTAAAGTGATGGGCGCCTATGCTAATTTTCAAAGACATGTCTTACTCGTTTTAAACTCCACGCCAAGTATTGAAAATGGATGTAGCACATTGTATTCAACTGCCTTATTTATTTTCTTTTTTTTGTTTATGTGTTGATGGTCCTCTCTCTCTCTCTCTCTCTCTCTCTCTCTCTCTCTCTCTCTCTCTCTCTCTCTCTCTGTAACATACATGTGGTGATCAATATTTCTTCCTTTTATGTAAATGTCTGTGCACGGTGCAACAATTTTATTGATATCAGACTAAGTGATTCCATTAATTTAAAATCGTCCAAATTATTAATGGAGTCACAGCCCTGAATTTAATTCATGTTCTGGGGTAAAAAAGAAGGCGTCTTTTAATTCTACTTGAAAAACGTTCTGACTGAGTGCTTGTCCTATAACAGGTCTTTAATTTGGGTAACATTCTCTCCTTCCAGAGTTTTTTTTATCAAACCAAATCCTCTCCATATGTATTCCTTTATTTGTCCATACAACCAAGTCACACCACTTGAGTTTAGTCAAGGTTAATTGTCCTTCTACCTGGTAGTACTAAATTTGATTGAAGTTTAGTTTACTATTGGCATGTTAAAACCACCTTTATTTGATGGTTCAATGGATCTCAAATACCTGTACTTGAATGAGCATTTCACGTCAACAATGACACTCGTTTCTTTACAATGTTCAGAAGCTACCAGAGAATGTTGACTACTTTCTAAACAAGGATAACCAATCGACACATTCTGTATGTTCTTAAAGAAAGATGTTCATACTTTTCACAGTATACATGATTATATCCTCCACTGTCACGTTTTCTTTACGTACATCTGTCACCCGTACTTATTGAACTATTCGAAAGTAAGTTACACCGATATGACTTCTGTTGCTATAATAACCGTGAATCCCACTATATCATGAAAATGTGTCGCTGCATTGTTTATATAAAACACACACACACACACACATATATATATATATATATATATATATATATATATATATATATATATATATATATATATATATATATATATATATATATATATATATATATAAACTATAAGACTTTTTAATATACTATCTCACACCAAACTATCATTTGTAACTGGTCCTGGATCTGCATCGGCTATTATATTTGTGCTGGATTGTTCTTAATCACCTGAATCATCATTTGTGGGCAACAATACTTTATTAATGTCCGTAATTAGCTTGTTCTTCAGATTCGTGATCCGGAATAATATATCATGTTTATATTTGCTGGAATGTTTTATTAGATTTCATTTTCCAAGTCTAACTGTAACTGTTTGAGACACAATTGAGAGTGGCTTGATGTGGTATTTTGATTTTCTCCCTTCCACTGGTGAAAGCCTTTATGTTTAACCTGTGATCATTTATATCATGGTGTTGAATACCATTAGGAAAACATTCGATATTTCGTTTAATTGTAGTGCCGTGGAATAGGTGGATTACTCATTTAAACTCTTTGGAAAGTATTTGAGCACCAGATCTACTTTCCCTGTTCTTATGACTTATGCATGTGTTCTACGTCTTTAAATTGCTTTTAATTTCTTGTCATCGTTATTATTTGACATGGTTCAGATTGTTGTCTGCCAGAGCACTACTAATTTAAAATAAAGACAATAAACTTTCTACCCATCGTCTAACCTAAGATGATAATCTTTGAGGAGATACGTTATATCTTAAATATTAAAATTCCTATGTAGACCATGATAGAAGTCCAAGTTACATAGCATAAAGTCGGAGAAAAATGTATTACAATTATATTAGTGTTAATATCAGAAATGATACACAGCCTAGGAGAATAGGTCGTGTTGAAATCTTACACAACCAAAGAGATTAGGTCGTGTTGAAATCCTACCCCGCCTAGGAGTCTATTTCTTCCAGTTAGATTAGTATACATGAGCTCATGGGCAACGTTCAATCTAACGTTTTATTTGTGTTAACCCATAAGCCTTTCAAACTGGATTATATTGTGTCCATATTATGTTGTTGATGATAAATTACCGAACCATGGCTTTCCATGAATGACTTGGTCATTGCCAGTTTTGGTACCTCAGACTCCTTTCCCGTGTTCAAACAGTGTCAAAAAAATATCGAGATAATTGCACTGTGGCATGTGTTATAATATATAAATAAAGACATCATGGATTTAAATGTATTATGCGATATTGGAGGACGTGAACATATTTGATGATTTATAACGATTGCTTGTAATTCCAGATCAAAGATGTTTCGGGCATTGTGCTGCATCGTACTCATTATCGGACTTTTTCCAACCTTCAAGATGGACGCTCAAGGATGTCCTTCTGGATGTAAGTGCAGGGTAGATGAAATTGGCGGGAAGATCACCGTATCATGCGAGACCATTGATCGAAGTTCAGTGTCAGATTATTCTCCTTTCCCAAACATCCTACCGAACAATACACGGGCGTTCTTCTTTAAGGTTGCAAAGGAAGATCATATATTTGATGAATCGGTTATATCATTTGCAGATATTACCTGGGGGCATGTCGAGGAAATGACTCTACAAGGTATACGCTATCTTGAGTTGAACCACAGGAGACTATACGGCCTTTCAAGACTGAAGGTGTTACGCCTAACGGATGACACACTGGAAAACATATTACATCCTGAAGCTTTTCTTTCGACACCAAACGTAGAGGTTCTGGACCTCAGTTACAATACATGGTTGACAATCAAAAGTGTTGTTGCAGCGTTAAATATATCCCTTCCCAAATTACAATATTTGGATCTCTGTAATTTACAGACTGCATCAGATGAGAAATTTTTATTGAACAGGGAGTTTAGAAAAGCTATTGAAGGAAAACCGCTCACTACTCTCAACGTTAGCAACAGTAGGGCTATATTTGATGATGATGGACTCACTTTTGAATCTATCCGGTACTTAAACGTATCAAATAGATATAGTTCATGGTTGTTTCAATCTACAATCATAAACTTGTTTCCCCATCTAGAGGAGATCGACGTTTCTCAAATTGCCATTTTTGGAAAACCACTTGGTTCCAATATATTTGAACATTCATGGAAATGTTCTCTACCTTTACTAACAGTGAAAAGATTCATAGCAAATAAAATAAGGACCCAAGAACCTATAGACCTATATGATTATCGTTTGGGGATTAGGTGTGAGTCCACAAGTATTGAGGAAGTTCTTGTTCGTTATTCGAATATTCGAAGACTTAATGTTACTATAGATAAAACACTATTAAATTTGAAATTAGTTGATTTGGAAGGAAATTCTATGGAATTTTTGTCGCCCAGTCTCATGCAAAAGTGTTCAAATTTGCAAGAGATTTATCTTGCAAGAAACCAGTTGTGGAAAATGATAAATCTCGGAGATCTGTTTGAACATAATATGGTACTTAAAGTCGTTGATTTATCTCATAATGGCCTTCAGTTCCTACCCTTGTCCATGTTCATGCATACTCCAAAGCTGACAACTTTGCGTCTCCAGGGAAATTTGTTGTCGGTGTTCCATTTGTCTGTTGAGAAATTGCTTAATCTTAGGCTATTAGACTTAAGGGACAATACAATAAAATACATCTCCAGAGACCCGATTAACGGAATCTCGTCCATTGGCTATCAACAAGATCAATTGATGACAGATACAGCTGACACAAACGGACTTGCTGGAAATGAAACCAATATTCCATCACAGATGAATAAAACAATATTATTAGGCGAGTCAATAACTGATCAATTAGTTATAGACCTAACAGGTAATATAATGGAATGCACCTGTGATAGGATTTGGTTTAATGAATTTCTGTTAAACACGAACATTTCTCTTGTCGGCAAGGATTTATACACATGCAAATTCGATAGCAACTCGCATTACATGACATCCGATCTTTTGAACGACATGAAATACTATTGCAAACTTAAAGAATTTCTTGGTGTAATAATAGCAATACCATCAATTATACTTCTAACGATAATATGTGCCTATGTTATAGTAAGAAGACGGCGAATTATTAAAAGAAAGGCAAAACGTGCTGGTATTTTGGAGGGGAGATACAATCAGAATCTATGTGAGGATCAGGAGCGATATTTCGTGTTCTTATCATTTGCAGGTAGAGACGGCGAACTTGTAAATACTTATATAATTCCAGAACTGGAGAAATTTGTCAAAGAAACATTTGGTAATAATGACAATTTGATATGTACAGGAGATAGCCATTTTACCCCTGGAAAATGGATTACAGAAGAGATTGATCGGTGTCTGACTAGATGTGATGTGTTTGTCATGGTTGTAACAAAGCATTTCATCGAAAGTGAATGGTGTAAATACGAAGTAATGTTGGCCAAGCAGAAAAATAAATTCAAGATATTGCTTGTTAACGAAGAGGTGTACCAGCAAAAGATTCCGTCAGCACTAACGGCTATTTTAAAAGTTTGTACACGAGCAACGTGGAGGCTACAAAATAATACATTAGTCATCAGACCAGAATGGTGTAAGATTTTTGAAGGCATGTTAGATGCATCCCTCAAAACTTTGGATGAAGTCTAGGAGGGAATATAATGATTTTTTTATCGCTTTTCTTCCTGTTGGCCAAAGTGCGGTTTCAGGATATGTCTTTTAATCCAATACTTTTGAATCTATTACAAATATTAACCAGCTGT
Organism: Unio delphinus; assembly: GCA_029339505.1. Lineage (NCBI taxonomy): Eukaryota > Metazoa > Mollusca > Bivalvia > Unionida > Unionidae > Unio > Unio delphinus. Next base: position 13,320,738 of record JAQISU010000136.1, read on the forward strand.
TAAGCGACACTATGGTGTATAAAGAGGATGTGTCGGCACTAAGTCCATGGATGGATCTTTGACGAATGGTATGCGGGGAACATCACATTTTAACAGATAGTCTCTTAAACAGTTATACATACACAAAACGTAATATTAAGACAGGGTTAATTATCAAAACATGCGACGCACTTGAACATGTTTATATTCACTCAGAAACAAGATTAACGTTAAAATTATATACAGTCTAAATGACCAATTTACTAAGTTCAACAGAATATAAATATATATTATACATTTATTTGATAGAGACAGTGTTGGTTATGTTTTTAGAAAGGTTTATATTGGGTGTGTTCCACAGCGGGGGGATGGAGTACATTAGGTCATTAGTCATCCACGAATAATACAAGATATGGTCTTCTATGCTAGTTCCTTTATTCGTAGATAAGGAGGGCATATGAGATATTTTCCTTTCTCTCATATGTCCGTTGTTTTGGACAGCCTTATTATTGCTGTTAATGTAAATTACTTAATGGTTTTCCCATGAAAAGCAAATTGTACAACATATCAAATTGTAGTTTGTCATAAATAGAAACTCTGCAGGTCGGAGATAGAAGATAACAGCCATAGTAGACATCCTGAAAATAGTGTGAACGATTATCTTACTGAATGAAAATTTGTATCAACGATGATATATCGCTAGAAGAACTATTGTGCTTTCTTGTTAATTTTAAATGAAACACAACATATTCCAATTAAAACTCTGATGTGGCATTATCCATATCACACACACATTTCATGTGTATTTTTCCTTAACTGAAAATCTAACTGGCACAGGTTTTTAGGCAAAGATCATTAGGTATTCTAACATTAAATGGTTTCCATTCTGATGTCCAATATGGCCTCAATAACGGCAATCTTTATGTCACAAGATAGACCGAGTCGGGACCGGATTAGTGAAGACACGGAACACAACTGCGTTAATAAGATGTTTATTTTATAAACGCAATTTTAAAAATCAACTCTGACACCAATATTTTACAAAATATAAGAAAAATCTATTTAAATAAATGTTCCTAACATGGAACTCTGAATTTCAGTAACGTAATGACAAAAAAGAAGTGTGTGAATGAATTTACAAATATGAATATATATAAAAGGCCCGTATAACGAGATAGATGCAAATATGAAAAGAATGCGTCGTCAATATGACGAGACTAGAATGAAGATATTAAATAATTAATACGTCGTCCATATGACGAGACATATGCAATTGTGAACCCTAAATTCTGAAGCTCTCGTTCATGGAACGAGATTTGTGTAGAATGAAATTATGCAGGTGTCGTTCATATAACGAGACTGCAAAGAAGATATTAAATATCCAACAAAATTATGCAGGTGTCGTTCATATAACGAGACTGCAAAGAAAATATTTAAATAAATATTACGTCGTCCATATGACGAGATATATGCAATGGTGAAACCTAAATTCTGAAGCTCTCGTTCATGGAACGAGATTTGTGTAGAATGAAATTATGCAGGTGTCGTTCGTATAACGAGACTGCAAAGAAGATATTAAATAAATAATAAAATTATGCAGGTGTCGTTCATATAACGAGACTGCAAAAAAGTTACTAAATAAATAATACAATTATGCAGGTGTCGTTCATATAACGAGACTGCAAAGAAGTGTTTAAATAATATGTCTGCCATATGACGAGATATATGCAATGGTGAAACCTAAATTCTGAAGCTCTCGTTCATGGAACGAGATTTGTGTAGAATGAAATTATGCAGGTGTCATTCATATAACGAGACTGCAAAGAAGATATTAAATAAATAATAAAATTATGCAGGTGTCGTTCATATAACGAGACTGCAAAGAAGTTATTAAACAAATAATACAATTATGCAGGTGTCGTTCATATAACGAGACTGCAAAGAAGTGTTTAAATAATATGTCGTCCATATGACGAGATATATGCAATGGTGAAACCTAAATTCTGAAGCTCTCGTTCATGGAACGAGATTTGTGTAGAATGAAATTATGCAGGTGTCATTCATATAACGAGACTGCAAAGAAGATATTAAATAAATAATAAAATTATGCAGGTGTCGTTCATATAACGAGACTGCAAAGAAGTTATTAAATAAATAACAAAATTATGCAGGTGTCGTTCATATAACGAGACTGCAAAGAAATGTTTAAATAAATATTACGTCGTCCATATGACGAGATATATGCAGCATACATAAGCACCATACACAGGCACCACACACGGGCATTACACGGTCAGCATAGACAAGCCCACACACGTAGTCACCACAACATGGCACCACACACGGGCAGCATAGAGAAGCCCAACGGTCACTCCATGACCCTACGGTCACTCCAACATGGCACCGCACACTGGCACCACCGGACCCCACTCAGCTCCGGACCACAGTCACCCACGGTCACCCCACGGACACCACAACATGGCACCGCACCCGGGCACCAACAGGCCCCACTCAGCTCCGGACCACAGTCAACTACGGTCACGACACGGACACCACAACATGGCACCGCACCCGGGCACCAACAGGCCCCACTCAGCTAAAATTAAAACAACCGAACCGTGTAATACATAAGACACGGTCAAGTATTCTCACACATATGTAGCGCATGCGCGCACATGAAATAATTATCCATGTACATTTAACGTTAAGCATGCAGCGTATAATTGAACTCAATTATGTTCAGATACAAAAGAACTAATGAAACAAAATATAGTACTTCTGATAAAATGGCACTGCTTAACCTATGTATTTATTCTATAGATTTTATAATAAATACTAAACATCTAATATGTAAAACAATGAATTATATCATAATACAAATAGCAATGAGAACAAAGTTAAATCTATTGTTACCTCTTTTAGCTGATAGATTGCTCCTTTAAGGATGGAAGCTTTTCCGACAAGACTGGATCGTAATGTGATTTCCCTCTTATAATTTCATCCTTAATATACCCCTAGCTGTGACAAATATGCGCAGCTAGGTACTTTAAACTGCAGGCAATTTCGCACGTGCAGCATGAGCTGAGTGTTCGCTCATTATGTCGAAATAACTAAAAAGCCCAAAAAAATAATAAACTACCCTCGGTAAGGCTGTACGCAGTAACGAAATGAGACTAGATTTTTGACCACATATACATATTGAACATAGTCGTATACAATTCCGTGACATACCTCCCCCCTTCAAAAAAAAGTGTAAACACTTTTAGAAAAACACGGAATTGGCACACACAAAAAATACGAAATGAGACGTTACTTACCTTACAGTAATAACGTGACATAATGAAGGAATAAAAAAAAAAATGCAAATCACAGTCTGCTAAGTAATCAGCCCCTACATTTTCCGACCCTCTGATTGCTTCAATCCGAAAACGATATGACTGCAGGGTCAGTGCCCAACGCATCAATGTTTGAGTGACTACATGGTGAATGCTGTTGATAAGATAACCAATCCTAAATACACCATCATATAACACATACAATTCTTGGGATTACGTGAACGAACCGTATATTATTCCTCCCAATATATTCAATATGTATATATGTATATATAAAACAGAATATGAGTGAGGTATTAACTCACCAGCCTGATTTGTCTTGTCAGGAAGCTTCTGATCTGAAACACATCTTTAAAACAAAACTCACCACAATCAGGACCTATGCAATTTAAAATCCGTGCTTCGCCTAATCCAATTATAATCCCACTTCTGACACCATTTGTCACAAGATAGACCGAGTCGGGACTGGATTAGTGAAGACACGGAACACAACTGCGTTAATAAGATGTTTATTTTATAAACGCAATTTTAAAAATCAACTCTGACACCAATATTTTACAAAATATAAGAAAAATCTATTTAAATAAATGTTCCTAACATGGAACTCTGAATTTCAGTAACGTAATGACAAAAAAGAAGTATGTGAATGAATTTACAAATATGAATATATATAAAAGGCTCGTATAACGAGATAGATGCAAATATGAAAAGAATGCGTCGTCAATATGACGAGACTAGAATGAAGATATTAAATAATTAATACGTCGTCCATATGACGAGACATATGCAATTGTGAACCCTAAATTCTGAAGCTCTCGTTCATGGAACGAGATTTGTGTAGAATGAAATTATGCAGGTGTCGTTCATATAACGAGACTGCAAAGAAGATATTAAATATCCAACAAAATTATGCAGGTGTCGTTCATATAACGAGACTGCAAAGAAAATATTTAAATAAATATTACGTCGTCCATATGACGAGATATATGCAATGGTGAAACCTAAATTCTGAAGCTCTCGTTCATGGAACGAGATTTGTGTAGAATGAAATTATGCAGGTGTTGTTCATATAACGAGACTGCAAAGAAGATATTAAAAAAATAATAAAATTATGCAGGTGTCGTTCATATAACGAGACTGCAAAAAAGTTACTAAATAAATAATACAATTATGCAGGTGTCGTTCATATAACGAGACTGCAAAGAAGTGTTTAAATAATATGTCGTCCATATGACGAGATATATGCAATGGTGAAACCTAAATTTTGAAGCTCTCGTTCATGGAACGAGATTTGTGTAGAATGAAATTATGCAGGTGTCATTCATATAACGAGACTGCAAAGAAGATATTAAATAAATAATAAAATTATGCAGGTGTCGTTCATATAACGAGACTGCAAAGAAGTTATTAAATAAATAATACAATTATGCAGGTGTCGTTCATATAACGAGACTGCAAAGAAGTGTTTAAATAATATGTCGTCCATATGACGAGATATATGCAATGGTGAAACCTAAATTCTGAAGCTCTCGTTCATGGAACGAGATTTGTGTAGAATGAAATTATGCAGGTGTCATTCATATAACGAGACTGCAAAGAAGATATTAAATAAATAATAAAATTATGCAGGTGTCGTTCATATAACGAGACTGCAAAGAAGTTATTAAATAAATAACAAAATTATGCAGGTGTCGTTCATATAACGAGACTGCAAAGAAATGTTTAAATAAATATTACGTCGTCCATATGACGAGATATATGCAGCATACATAAGCACCATACACAGGCACCACACACGGGCATTACACGGTCAGCATAGACAAGCCCACACACGTAGTCACCACAACATGGCACCACACACGGGCAGCATAGAGAAGCCCAACGGTCACTCCATGACCCTACGGTCACTCCAACATGGCACCGCACACTGGCACCACCGGACCCCACTCAGCTCCGGACCACAGTCACCCACGGTCACCCCACGGACACCACAACATGGCACCGCACCCGGGCACCAACAGGCCCCACTCAGCTCCGGACCACAGTCACCTACGGTCACCCCACGGACACCACAACATGGCACCGCACCCGGGCACCAACAGGCCCCACTCAGCTAAAATTAAAACAATCGAACCGTGTAATACATAAGACACGGTCAAGTATTCTCACACATATGTAGCGCATGTGCGCACATGAAATAATTATCCATGTACATTTAACGTTAAGCATGCAGCGTATAATTGAACTCAATTATGTTCAGATACAAAAGAACTAATGAAACAAAATATAGTACTTCTGATAAAATGGCACTGCTTAACCTATGTATTTATTCTATAGATTTTATAATAAATACTAAACATCTAATATGTAAAACAATGAATTATATCATAATACAAATAGCAATGAGAACAAAGTTAAATCTATTGTTACCTCTTTTAGCTGATAGATTGCTCCTTTAAGGATGGAAGCTTTTCCGACAAGACTGGATCGTAATGTGATTTCCCTCTTATAATTTCATCCTTAATATACCCCTAGCTGTGACAAATATGCGCAGCTAGGTACTTTAAACTGCAGGCAATTTCGCACGTGCAGCATGAGCTGAGTGTTCGCTCATTATGTCGAAATAGCTAAAAAGCCCAAAAAAATAATAAACTACCCTCGGTAAGGCTGTACGCAGTAACGAAATGAGACTAGATTTTTGACCACATATACATATTGAACATAGTCGTATACAATTCCGTGACACCTTAAAAGCATGATGTTATTAGTTCTCCTGGAACATCAAAGCATCATGGACTATTTACTAACATATGCATTTTAAAATTAATTAATTTGGCTTTCATCCTATTTGCGATATGGAATATATAGCGATCATCTTGAAATTCGTGTTCTTGCTTATTGACATGAAAGAGAAATAGTATTGCCCAGCATTTCACCAGATATTGCATAATTATATATAACTGGTGATAAATAAACTATTTTGTAGATATTCACATTGTTTATAATGTAATCAAATTGCAGCACAATATGACAGTATTGAACCTATTTTGAATAAGTACTCTTTCATCCTAAAGGTGACTGTATAAATCGAAATTATGATTGTGCGAATCGAGATTATGATTGTACCAATCGATATTCTGATTGTACTAATCGATATTATGATTGTAACTATACTGTTGGTATGATGTCTGATTAATAATAATACTAATACACTTGCAATTGAGTCAAATGGTACCATTTTCATCTCCGATATGGTCATCATTGCAGCCAGCTTCAAATTAGTCTCATTATACTTACACATCGGAAAGTGATACCATGTCGTATGAAGGTCAATCAAATGAATCATACCTCGAGATTATGCCAATAGTTATGTGTAAAACACCCATTTACTTAGACTCTGTGAATGCACTTAACTACCATCTCACTCCTATGTTGAATCTAAAATAATAATCACTGAGTCTAGATGATCATAATAGGTTACTGTTTCGTTTTAGCTAAGACATTTGCAGGCAACAAACGTTATGGTATGTCTGTTAATTATTGGTAGATTATTTGGCATCAACGAAAACAGGAGGACGTATTCTTGAAGGTTTATTTGTAAACAATTTTAGCAGCACTGTCGTGGAATTTGAATACAAGTGTTGTTGTGGGCATGTGTTCATTTTGCATCACATGATTTTGATAGTTGTATAGTAAGGGTTCAGACGTTGTGAATTTTGATAGCAATATATTCATTTTTCTGTAGATCTATATTTTGTTGCTCCACAAGGCTTTGTTTCTTCGTCTGTTTATTCATGTATACACTCAACTGCTCTCATAGCGTGATATGCGGTGCTACGCAAATTGTACACTGATCACACACATATATAAATCTAGCGCCCAAGTAAAAACCATGCTACAACATAAAGCGTGGAGAGGAACATTTCTGACGTGAAGTGATGGATGCCATGTACATGAACTTCACATCCTTTACTCTAAGTACAAAGCTCCAGCAATATTACATTTATAACATCAGTACGAAACCATGATGTCACTCTTTACAGTTTGCTCTCATTGCACCTATATGTATTGAATATGTTCAAGGCCGCGAGTACCGCTCCGGTGGCCTAGTGGTTAGTGTGTCCGCCACGGAAATGAGAGGTCGTGGTTTCGATCCCCGGCCGAGTCATACCAAGACCTACAAATATGGTAGTAACAGCTGCCACGTTTGGCGCTCGGTCTAGTGTCAGGATAATGTGACTGGGTAAGACATCATGCTACGACATGGTGTCCCATTGCTAGACATTACTATGAACTGCCTCACTGCATACATCGTAGCGATATGACTGCAAAAATGTTGAAGCGACGTTAAAAATCATGATCACACACACACACACACATACACACACACACACGGCCGATAATCTGAATGTTGAACTCATCGGCTCTATTCGCTTGCTTTCATTCAGATGCCAGTAAGGCTTATAACTTTTAAGATTGGGTTATTGTTATTCATTGTTATATATTTCGTTTTAGTATCTTTTACAGAACGTTTATTCTACTCATTGAAATATACCTTTCTTAATTTACTCATGCGTAAATCACATCTATAAAACTATCTTCTCCTCCACACACCGTATCATTTTTGCCACTGCTAAAACGATATCACACAAACAACGATCTCAAAGTTCTTGGAGCATTTCAAAATTAAGCGATGAATTATGTTTATATTATTATTTTCAATAAAATTTTTATTACGAGTTGGAATATCGCTTAACCGGCTAAAATCATCTGCACCGTTCTTGTGCTGTTCTTCATGATATATGTGCTTGTTTTTTTATCTTCGTATACATTATTGTGTTTCATCATGCATTAACTGTTTATATCGTATGTGTTTCTTCATCTCCTTGTTTGAAAACGAGAACAATTAGAGTTGTTCGAAGCTGCCTTGCTCCACTTCTACAGCGTCCTTTGTTCTTGAATAAACCGCCATCACGTGATCGCCTGTCAACCTGTTTTTCAAATGATGGACCCTCATTACTTTTTAAATGATCACTATTTGGCTCTCCATACTACATTGTGCACATGACTAAACAAACTGGTGCTACATTAATCGTTACTTAAATGTAAATGAAAGCGATAAAATAAACGTTGATTCAAAGCTGGCTGGCATGGCACAGGAATAAGATTTTCCAGTTATCTCCTTTTCCACCATACTGGCTAAACAATTTACACTTCCGGTCGTTAATTTAGATAACCTGGTGCAAATCCTTATTAAATCGTCAACCCTTATGTCAACTATCCAAGAGGTACAACTGTGTATGACATTATTCAACGTCAAATCTATAGGACCACCGGAAAAGCGCATAGACATAGTTAAATTTATCAACGATCATCATTATCGACGTCCTCTTTCTGACATAAACATGGCTAAACATATCAAGCAATGAGCCCAAGTGCGCGGATCTAACACCCACCGGATACTCCATCACGTCGTACACTCTCGCGGATGTGGAATTGCCGTCATCATAATGATTTTTATGATAAAACGTCTTAAACACAACACAACCTTCAATTTATGCGGCACATCGTTTGAACTAGTCCAAACAACACTCACACTGGAACAAAGACCATATTATTTGTCCTGCCTCTACCGCCCTCCTCTTAGTAGAAACAACTAGCTGACTAAATCTCACGTTTTGGAACAGTTTCTGAATCTCCTGGAGTATGGAATTTGCATAGGTGGCAACCTGATTATTCTTGGAGATTTCAGCTTTCACTTTGACTGTCCTGAAAACATATACACATGCTAACTAGATACAATTCATGTTTACAACTTTTAACAGTCAGTTAACCAACCCACCCATAACCATGATCACAGTTTGGACTGGGAATTCTTCATGGACCTGATGATAATATTATACGGTCCACCCTAATATCCCACGAACTTGAATCATATCACTCCTGCATTATATGCCATCTGGACGTATCAGTCCCTAACCCTCCACCTATATTTGTTACTAAGATAAACCGCCGTATGATAAATTGAACCAAATTAATGCATTACATCCAAGCAAACCTAACAACTTGCTTACCTTCTACAAGAACACAACTCGTTATTCCCCGCGTTCAATGATTGCAAAAGATGGTATCAATTCAAACGTGTTCTCCATGGCAAAAGACATGTTGGGGACCAGCTTCATGACTGCTAAATTAATAAGGCGTTTTCGTTTAAACACAGCTTGACGTATCAAATACATTGGTGCATGCACATTGTTAGCCTCTCTCTCTCTCTCTCTCTCTCTCTCTCTCTCTCTCTCTCTCTCTCTCTCTCTCTCTCTCTCTCTCTCTCTCTCTCTCTCTCTCTCTGTTACGAAATGCCCGATATGGCATAGAGGATACACTATACTCCTCTAAGCTATATTTTAAGCATTAATTTTGTCATATAATGTGTTTGTCGACGTTCTGTATTTCATGAATTATTATTTTTAAGCTCGTTACGCAATATCCGATATGGCGTAGAGGGTACACCATACTCCTCAACGTGAATTGTCCTATACAGCGAGTTGCACGTGCCGCGCGGATAATTCACGCGAATTACTTTTTTATAAGTACGGCCGACTAATATATAAGTACAGTGCAGGTTCTTTTTAAGACACAGTGGACATTAGAGCAGACCTCTAAACGTTACATTTGTCGGATTTTAGAGCCAAAGAGTTGGGTGAGTTAAATACATTCCTTTTTGGACAATGAACTACTGTCGCACCGGAGGGAAGTGAAATGTTAACACTCGTAGTTTGGTTATTGACTACTTCATGTAAAACACGAATAGCGTGTTTGTAGTCAAGAGAACTTTACGTTTGCTTTATTGACTATTATATAAAACACGAATAGCGTGTTTAGTCAATTGGATAGTATTGTTTGGTTTTTATTGATTATATTTTGTGTGTGTAACACGAATAGTATGGTTATAGTCAATTAAACCTTATGGTTTGAATTACTGACTATGTTGTGTGGGGTACGAATTTCGTATCAATAGTCAAATTCATGCTACGTTTCTAGATATATAATACAGTAGTGTATGACTAGATATATAATACAGTAGTGTATGACTAGATATATAATACAGTAGTGTATGACTAGATATATAATACAGTAGTGTATGACTATAGACATAATACAGTAGTGTATGACTATAGAGATATAGTACAGTGGTGTACGACTACAGATATATATAGTACAGCAGTGTATGACTACATATATAATACAATAGTGTATGTATACCGTCATATAGTAGGGTGGTAGATTCATTTGTGTGTGTATTGTGTGCTCATTATATATACCTATCATGATGATTTTTTTTTTATAATACAAGTTTTATTTGAACAAACGTGTTTGTTATTTCTTCAAAACCCAACCTAATCTCAAAGGGTCGGCTCGACTACGTTACTCTCTCTCTCTCTCTCTCTCTCTCTCTCTCTCTCTCTCTCTCTCTCTCTCTCTCTCTCTCTCTCTCTCTCTCTCTCTCTCTCTCAGGATCTGTCGTTGTCCCTGCATTCAAGTAAATGACTCTCAGACTCGCATTTGACGTCTTGATAGATATGGGTAGGACAATCAGTGTTCTTGCTACATACGTTCCTTCTTCTCACTTTCAATCAATGGCTGTCAATTCATTATGTTTTATTTCCTCTTCGATCGCCCTTCAATTACAAACAGATGGCATAGTCGTATTTGTTTTGTGGACGTAAGTATTATATACGATTGATGTAAGGAAACTCTTCTGATAATGATGTTAACACCTGTCCCTGTAGGTGATTAGGCTTAATCACCTGTTATCATTCAGATACCGATATTTATTCGACTTAAAAAAAAATTGCACTTGCGACGTGAGATCGTTGCAGATAGACATACGGACAGTAAATAACAACATGAAGATGGGACATATATAGGCACAGGTTCACTATGATCCGGATTTTGAAAGGCGGTTCTGTATAAGATTGCATGAAATTCAATTCGAAAGTGTGGTTGACTTTGCAAATAACTAACCGTAGTTTTTACTTGCATCTAAATTTGATATAGTGACCTCTTAAATCATAAACGGTCTTAGAATGAAGCAGTTAAACATGTTTTGTTTTTAACTACATATAAACACATGAAGGCGGCATATAAATATATCTTGCTAGGACATTATGATGCTTCATTGTTGATAACACTGCACCCTGAAATTGCTTGGCAGGATCAACTTGTAATAAATTTGGCTAATGCAGAGGACCCCTTCGATAAATCCTATCAAACGCAGAAGCCACTTCAGTTGATGATTTTGTCTTTAATGGTTCTGCTTATTTGTATCGACTCACAACATCAACTAAAGTTAGCGCATACTTGTAAACAACATCACGAGGCATAAATAATATATCAGCTTGATGAACCTCATTAGGTGCGCTGACATCAAAATGCGAGAAGTTAATTTGTTTAGGGGGTGGTAGATCAATTTGCCATATCGCCTGTTTAGATAACCAATCCGCTGCAGTGATATTTTTCACCTTTGCTGCACTAGCGAGTTTACTGATTGCTGCTTAACCCCTCCAGTATCCTCTCGAAGAATAATAAATAGATTCCATGTTGTTATTAATTACCAGCACCCATCATTACTTTGCCTTTCATAGCCGATTTTATCAACCATGAAGCTAATTTTTCTTTGAAGGATTTATCAGTGATTGAATTCAACGCATGAAATAATTTCACATCTGCGATATGTCTGTGCTGCAGATTACTGCTTTTATAAGCAACATCATGAGGATGACACGCTTTATCAATGGCGTTTATTGGGTTTTCACCGGGTCGGGGCTGGTTTTGGTAATAGAGTCTGATACCGAATCTGGTCCGGGTCCACAATAACTATATCCAGGAAGGTGTTTATCACCTGGGTATTTTGCCCATGGTGTTCCTTGAGTTTATCTAGCATGGCTGCAATATCACCTCCTCGTTTTTTTTTTCAAAATCATCTGAAGATTTCATGGAAACAACTCTTAATTTCTTTGTACTGCATTGTACACACTTACCAGAAAGCGCTGATCTGTTATTTTCAGTTGTAATCGTCGTCAAGTCATCTGTGCCAGTACGATTTTTACATTTCACACAATATAGATCCATAATTTATATATAATAATATGAATGTATTTGATTTTTCGGCGTCAAAAACAAGAGAATCAGTTAAGCATCATGCAGCACTACCGAATTATATTCGTATGATTATAATCGTACCATCTGGAAGTGGCAAGACACAGTTGTTACTTAATTTAATAGCGAGATGGATGAAATGGGATAAGTTGTATTTAATAATCCCGAGCGTAGATGATCAGCGTTGCTACGAAGTGTTAAAGGATTACAACGAAAAGGCAGCTGAAATCACCGGCGAGGGTATTATTGAATTTATAACCGATATCAAAGAAGCACCAAGCATTAATGATATTGATGGAAGTATTAACAATTTAGTCGTATATGTCATGTTAGACAATCAAAAAAATCGTGCTAGGATATTTTCCAGTGACTTGCGAACGGCGATAAGTGAGTAATGACGGAAACGGATTTCAATTTAAACCAAAAATTACTAAAATACATATATGAATCTATGACTGTATATTGGATATGACTGATATGAATAAATCTACTTGCAATACCTGGTGTTTGTGGGCAGCAATGAATTGTGCTATATGTTTCTGGCATAGCGTCATATAGAATATGATTTGCATCTTGTAATTCCTAGAAGATATGGACGATGCAATAATAACTAAGCTTACATTACTCCCCTAAACAAATTGCCACATATCAGCTCTACAAATCAATTAGTGTCGTGCTCTCTTATTTCACAGTGTTTGACTTTGCAAAGGAACACTTTTATGTTTAGCCATGGATAACAGAGATGCTTTGTACTTCTGTTAACAATGCAAATAAAACATCTATGTTTGTGGTGAAGTGATGTTTTTATCATAAAGCGCAGTATAACCACCTTTTTTTCTGGCATCAAAATTGTAAAGCACTACAACAAGAGGTTGGCCCCACCCAAATGCTGCAAATCTTGTGAAATAAATCATCGCCAGTGGTTGAACAGGGAAAGGAAATATATCCCCTTTGCAGTGCCAACGATTCAAACAGAGCCAACATATCATATCAGCAATTGTTAATTCTGAATTGTGCCTCCAGTTGAGAAAGGTGTCAGAGCAGAAATAATGGACTATGCATTATCCAAACAATCCACCAGCTATCCCATTACCCAACATAGAAGGCCTGCCGGTTCCTGATACCCCAGAATCATTCACACGAGGAAGAGGATAAACCTTCTAGTCCTAAACGACCAATGAACTATGTCCTATATTGGCTTACTACCTATGAATCACGCATCATATCACAAGGTGAACTTAATGACCTTGTAAAAGATTTGGAACTAACCACTCATCCGGCAAAATCAATCTTACTTTAAATTTTGGTCCTAGTTATTACGTAACCAAAAGGCGTTCGCAGGACATTCCTCAAAGAAACACCGTTTCCATGAGAATTCATCCATGCATTTATTTGAGAGCTCAACATCTCATTCTAGTAATTGTCTTTTTTTTAACGACCAGTTTCGAGAAGCTATGTGGACATTCTATACACATTGATTATCGTGTCATTCGTTGCTAGAGAAGTGCAGTTCAACTTAAGTAGCTAGGTAGCCAGCAGTAACATTGATAGTTATCCTTACCGGGAATACCTATAACATCTTTAGACGTACAAACACACAAAAAATACAGCTGCCTACATCTTCGGTAAAATATGACAAGTCAAATGAAAATGAGTTGACAGAAGCTGCGGATCCAAAATTGAACATCAAATAAAACAAGGTCGCAGCTGAGAACTGATGGATAATCTGCATTTGAAGAGGATGCATGAGTGAAACTGAATCGAAGTGCTGTTATTGATGGCCAATAACAACGAGTAGCAAAAGCACCATCGAACATCGACTTTACGTGTGCTATTTACAACTCGTACGCAAATTAGTAAAGACAAGTACTGAAACTTTGAGCGGAACAACAACCACGAATCTGACATGAAGCATGGCAGTGAATAACCATTACCTCTTCACTCTAATCAAAAATAAAAGATCATATTTTCTCTGGACAATTCAATCGAAATCTATTTTCATTTCAACTCGTCAGTGTTTGCAAAACACGATGCACTCTAAGTGGGCAAACAATTGTTAGTATACCAATTTGAAACGATTCAAGATTATTTAACATGTTACCTGACATAATGTGACGCTACTGTACAATTATATGGTAGCTGTAGCCATACTATTGTGTACGTGGATTTATCCAGGAATATATGATTTGTGGGTCTTTGATTTCACACTAGACTATGGTTTAGACGAGGCACATTACCATCGATTAAATTCTGACCCATGTCATAGCACACTTCAGTTTACAATGGCTATGTCTAACATAGTGAGCTTTATCATGTATGTCGATATTAACAGTAATCTTGAAATCAACGCCTTGACAAAATGTATTCTAGAGGTAAAGCAAAGATGTAAATCGAAAAAGACAAGAAAACAAAAATACACATGGTTTCGAGATGAACAAAACAAAAACATTTTGTATATTTATTTCAAAAGGTAATGTGCAAAAGTTGTTGTTGCGTTCCTCTACCAGAATACTGATATTGTAGTTCAAGTCACCTAAGTTCTTTTCAATAACATCCGAACGCGATTACGCAGCCTGAATAGGATCGGGGTGTTTCAATAATAGAGCAAACTAAAACAACAAACGGAAAGGTCCTATTGTACATATGTTGTCATATCTGAGATTCATTCGAGAGTAAGGATCTACTGATTATCTTTAATCACACGAATTTAAGTCAATGCTTACCCAAAATAGAATCGCTGTGATCAATAGTTTCAGATTAAAACAGCCTAAAAGGAAACGTGACCTTATTATCGGTAAATACCCGTGTAAAGTCTAATCCCATATCATTATGTCAAGCAACATCAAGACCATGCTTTGCCATGGCTCAATAAATACATAAACTAAATATAAAACAGCGGTTGCCACTTCGATGGGATACAATCTTCAGAATATGTATAGACTGATAGTTGCAAGTGAATTAACCACTAGTAGCAGATGCAATCCTGTGTTTGGATCAAAGGAATATCGAATGTTGGTCGTAAAACCGCCCTTGACAGACTGCAAGGGAGGGGGGGGGGGCGCGACAGTGTCTGCTAATTATGAGAATCAGGAGTGAAACAACATCCACTCGGAGTTTAGCCAGAGAGTGTCCCCATTGGAATCGCAAGCTTAAATCGACCTTCTTGAGAACTAAATTGCAGTAGTCGCTAAACCACTGTGCGGAAATTATAGGAGAAGATAACCTACTCCGACTACATTCAAACTTGGGTGGAACTTTGTTATTCTGAGAATTACATAGTAGCTTCAAACATGAAGCTTTTGGGGATGAGAGGCGCTCTAGGAGACAGAGGGAAATACCTCAGTGCAGTTTGTACCGAGTCTATTGGAGACAAAGAAAGAGGAAGAACGGATTCAGAAGTTAGACAGACTGTTGGGAACTGGAGTACCAGTCCCAAGAAGCATAATGCAGATTAGTAGCAGCACAGGCAGGAGGAAAATCAATCATACTAAGCCGGATGATGAAATAGGCCGTCACTTGGTCGTGTTAAAGACGAGTGATACGGTTTTAAATTTGAAGTTTATTTGACAAGTTGCTATATGTTAATGAACGATAATAGCTTGTTGTTTATTTGAATTTCACATTTTGTGTATTCAATAATATAACTGTTGGCATAGCTGACTGGAGTTAGGAACTTTGCATGTCTCTATCACTACTTCAGTTTCTTACACAAACGAGCCAGGATGGGTCTTCTGTAACAATTTGATACAATATTGGGAGCATCCCTACCAAACCTAGGTAACGAGAAACATTTACAAAGAGTTACCTTCTTTCGTTTATCATGCCATGCTAACGTAATGCATCTTAATGTTGTTTAAAAAACCAGCTCTATCTAGTGGAGAAAGGTAGAATTTTTGCTGAATGTAAGATTAAATTTCACTCTTCTTCATTTTTCTTACAACATAGCATATAAACTATGAATCTGCATATATTGTGGATAATTGTTATTCGACCAGGTAGATGGCTGTGTACATACAATGTGGAGAAATTTATATTCAACCAGGTAGACGGCGTGTACTTGCAAAGTGGAATAATTTGTATTCAACCAGGTAGACGGCTGTTACACCAATTTCTCCACATTGTATGTAATCATATTCACAGTCTAGAAGCTATGTTAAGACTGATCATTTTTCAAAGACATGCTTTAAAAATAGATCAAATGTTGGGGTACAGGGGCGTGGATCAAATTGATTATAAGATGCCATTAAAACATAACTATATCGCATACTTTATCGCATACTATATCGCATTGATTTAAAATGAGTTTGCTAATAGTGTATGTAACATATTTGTAATCTGCACCTGATGCGTTACGTTAATTAATTTAAAGATCTCAGGGATGCACACGACTATAGTATAATCTAAGGTTATGTCTTGAAAATGTAACCTTTGTCAGTTACATATGCTTGTATTAGCTTGTATACCATTACAAAGTCGGCCCACCACTCCTGTGACTTAATAGTTAGAGAGTCCGCCGCGAAAGTGGGAGACCGTTGGTTCGATCCCCGGCCGCGTTATACCAAAGACTTAAAAAAATGGTTCTAACTGCTGCCTCGCTTCGCGCTCAGCATTAAGAGGTTAGCGTTTGGACTGGTCGGACTGGTGTCAGGTTAATGTGACTGGGTCGGACATCATGCTACATGTCTGCGTCATAATGCCCCAGTGCTAGACATCACTATAAACTGCCTCACTGCAGATATCGTAGCGATATGACTGAAACATTGTTAAAACTACGTTACAAATCCTAATTAAACAAACAAACAAAGCAAGGTCGTCTCAACACTCAGTTTGCTTAGTGTATGCAGCAAATGTCATTACAATAGACGTAGACAACAAATGCCTCTCCTATATACTTTTTCAGGTATACAGCTGGGTCAATAAATGTGACTACTAAGAAGATATTTAAATTGAAACTATTTAATTACGGTTAGTATTGAGAAAATGAATGAGACAGGTCTAACATGCAAAATCAAATCTCAAATAAATGGAGTTATAAATGTTTGCTTTATCTATCTATTCATCTATTCTAAATCAATAACATTAGCATAAACGCCATACACAAACGTTCTCTTGATATCCGTTTTACAATTATGACACGAATCGATAGATCTATCACTACGATGTCAAAAGATTATGGTGATGTATTGCATTGGGGCATCATATAGCATCTTGTCCCACCTAGTTGAATTATCCTACCAGGGCGAGACGTACTAACATTAACTTCTTAATGCAGATCGCCTAAAGATTCGGCTGCTCGGCTGCTAGTAACATATATTTTTACTATTTTGGTATGACTCAGCCTGGCATCGAAACATACCTTTCCAGCAACTCAAGCCTCACCGATAACAGATCTCAAAAATTAACATACATAATCTAGCTGGCTTTATGACTAATACAACGTTTCAGCAGATGTGTATAGATACATGGTATCCAGTATATGCAGTATATGAAGAACCTGGATGAATCCGGAAAGAACCGCCAGAAAACTGACAGCAACTGGGCAGCTTTCTCGCATAACACTTATCGAGACTAGAACTCAAACGTACACATGTAGGTGTGATGTTCGCATTCTGCAGGCAAGCGCTACAAAGCACTGGGCCGACAACCCCCTTCCTCCCTCATTTTTGCATAAATCACATCAGTGCAAGGAAAGTTGGCTTTGTTTTGTTAAACATTAGGAACTTCCGTAGTGAAATGCACCTATCGTAAACAAGACAGTCTTGTGCTTTTGTGTTAGACTTACATTATATGGCCTGAGTTGAACATATGAAGGGGTCAGAAGAATGATTCATTCTTTTTATCACAGGTTCAAGAAGTACAAAACCTTTATTCACAAATTTGTCTATGTTTAGACAATTGCAAATTCATATCGTCATATCAACCAGCAATATTATACAAAGTTTTCATACGGCTGTAGGAAACAAAAGTCACATTTTAAAACTGGGTACCTGAATTATAAAAAACGACCGTAGCGAAGACATGTTTAATACGTGATTTTACGAAATATAGGTCCCATGAGTTCATTCTATTCTCTATCACTGTCTATTCATACTCTATTTTCGTTGTGCCTCACTATTTCTTTCTTCTCCTCTCTCTTTCTCTCTCTCACACACACACACACACACACACACACACATATATATATATATATATATATATATATATATATATATATATATATATATATATATATATATATATATATTAAAAGATCATGTTTGTAACAGACACCCGCAAACAGATACACACATGCACAGACACACAGACACACATGTAGATATATACATATATATATATATATATATATATATATATATATATATATATATATATAGAGAGAGAGAGAGAGAGAGAGAGAGAGAGAGAGAGAGAGAGAGAGAGATAGTCAGACAGAGAAACAGATATACAGATAGACAGTGAGAGACAGAGAGAGACAAACAGAGAAGTATAAATATACACCAAACAACGGAAAGTGCTATCCATGGATTACATAGACGAATGATTAATACTAGTAGGTATAATTATTATTTTAATGCAAACAATACAATCATCTATGTTAGAGAATTTTACTCATATTTCCCCCACGACTTAACACAAAACATGTTATACAAGATATATATATATATATATATATATATATATATATATATATATATATATATATATATATATATTGTCTAACATATATTGGTGACGTGTTTTAATATATATATATATATATATATATATATATATATATATAAATATATATATATATATATATATATATATATATATATATATTAAAACACGTCACCAATATATGTCAGACAATATATATATATATATATATATATATATATATATATATATATATATATATATATATATATATAAGCGGAAGGGGCGAATAGGACAACTTTTTAAAAGCGTCAATTTGGCAAACCGAGGCTTCCTCCAAATCATAAAATTAAAGCGTCTATTTAGCAAACCAAGGATTCCTCCAGATCGTAAAAAAAGTTTCCTTTGGGAACGCAAAGTCATTGTCGCACTCCCTCTGCTGCAATCGGGTAAAAAATCCTTTTAGGCTTAAAATCATTAAAACTGCTAGCAATTTACGATGAAGGTCTTAAGACGAAAATCCTTTTAGGATTTCACAAACAGAATAATTTGTAAAACCTCACATCGTAAATCAATTAGATTAATGAACTGGTCAGTGAGTTTAAAATTAATTCTCGTTAACTAATCATTATGACATCGCATATAAACTGGATTAGTTGGATCATCAATGATTATAAACCCTTAAGTAGTTGTTGGTTCAAATGATTACAAAATATATCCTTGTTCAGCTTGATTTCATCTTTCGAGATTTATTTTGATAATTTGATTCTATAACATCACATACTAAATTAAATGCAATCACCGAGGATATATTGACGTTTGGAGGAGCGATTTGCCGCCCGCCTCCATTATGGGTCATTATTATACTTGAGGATTGTTGTTGTTGTTTGTTATAGTGCTATTTTTTGCACGCGTCGTGAACCCTTTCAAAACCATCATCGATGGTGTCATTGAGAGATTTTTCCATCCCTGGGACGTTATATCCTGGTAATTTGAAATGAAATAAATCTTCTTCTCTTAAATTGTATGCGGATATAAATTTTTGTTTTTTCTCGTTCATTTCTTTTGTCAATATGTTCATCAACAGATTTTATTTTAAAAAATTCATTTAATTGTTTAATATCTTTTATATTTTTTATATTAGTGTTCATATCTTTTATTCTTTTCATCACGTGAACCCGTTACATCCAAAAGATATTTTTGAAAACTTTGCGTAGTCGTTCTTTATTAAATTCGAATGATTCATTTGTTGTTTTCTTAAACACATTAATATGTTCATCTAATAGAACCATGTATGTACTTTGTTAATCACCGTATTCGAATTCATAATGTAACCTAGAGAAACCTAGAGAAACCCTTCCTATAGAATTCAAAATATATTTTCTTTACTTTTTTGTATCTATGGGGCCCCACCCCAAGAAGATATATAGATTAGAGAATTTTTAATCCATACTCTACTGATATTCGAAATTTGGCCATGCGATAATCGGCATCAATTGCTATGTATGTACGGATGAGGCCATATTCCATCACGGCTAAGCAGACATTACAAACAACAATCACCGTATTGTACGAAGGAAAATAATTCTAACCTGAAACCTGAATGATAGTATTGTTTGTATCAAAACATTAATTATGCCTACTCTATTCAAGTATTTTTCTATGGAATCCAGACATAAGAATTAATGTTCCGTTTTTGGCATATCTTTAAAAGGAAAAGAATTTCTTGAGAGAGAGAGAGAGAGAGAGAGAGAGAGAGAGAGAGAGAGAGAGAGAGGAGGAGGACTCTATTGATATGTCATACCATGCTGCGAAAAACAAGACAAAACAATATTATATTAGTTATTTATATTAGTTCCTATATTTATGGTATCCATTGTATAGTTACAAGGTTTCTGGTATCAATTTTTTTATAAAAATTGTTTTCCAAATCAGATTGCACCTAAGGTTGCTCTTGCTTTGAGCAACATTGAAAAATAACTTACGTCACCCATGTGAGACCTATACATCTACATTGAAATATAATGATAAATGTACCGTTAGGTACATGTAGAATATGAAGAGAGACGACCGTGTCCCAGGGATCCTATATCATACGATTCAGGTAGTCGGCCCATTCCCGAATGGCCGTCGATTACACTTTACAGAGGGTGTAGAGACTCGTCATTCGATCTAATCAGGTGATTCTTGTTTTGATCTCCAACTAATACAATTTCACGCGTTATTTAATTTTCTGGGTTAAATCATGTAATATTTGTCCTTCGCTTTGAAAATATCTTATAACGTTGAGATAATTAGCTTCAACAAGGAAGAGATGTTACATGAATACATTTTTACGCATGGCTGCGATAATATAAGAACGGATGTATCAATACAAACGGAATGGTAACGGAATGATATCAACATATGACTTTTGCAGAATTGAAGTAGGTAGTAATTTATTGATTTATTCTAAGCAATAGTACTTAACACTGGATTATATGTATGTAATATATCCAAATGTTGAAGTAATAATTTAGGGCATACAACCAGTGGTATACACGACATGTTTGTGTACATAAAAGGGAGTGAGAAAATTAAATAGATATGTCATAGCATACTGCGGAGAGAATAAAAGGCACTATTATAAGTTTAGTATACATTTATTTAATACATACGTTTTGGAAATCAGACTTTATTTAGATATATGTTGAATATATATGACCGTGTCATGATGTTCGTAATACACAAGATTTATGTATTCTGGCCGCAATCAAAAAGCTGTTGGTTAACGTTTATACCCTGAGGTAAGGACTCAACACTCACCGTGGACAGATGTTTCGTATTTTGATCTCCATTTCATTCCATTGCACTTGTTATATAGTTTCCTTTGTTACAGCTTGTATGATGTATCCTTCAAGTCAAATATATTGTATAACTTTGTGATATTTAGATTCAACCAGGAAGAGAAGTAACTTTACATATGGTTACGCGTGGTAGCGTTGACATAGAACAGTGTCTTAAAACTAGTTGGATAGTAACTTGAAGTCATCATAAGTGGACTTTAAACACTGAGGTTGGCAGTAATTTATTTTCTTATAATAGTGCATGACTTAACACGGTATGATCTAGATGTAATATATACATAAATCGAAGTCAAAACTGACTAACAGTGTCAAGTCTGAAACCGTGCAAATATTAAACGAAGTATGTCATTCCTATTCGTTTATTTAGCATAATATTTTGTAAAGTGATGGGCGGCTATGGTAATTTTCGAAGACATATCTAAAACATTTACTAGCTTTAAACTCGATGCCATCTGATTTATATGTAGTTTTTTGTGAACCAATTGAAGAGAACAAATAATAATATTTTAATGAAGGCTTCGTGAACTTAATTTCTTCATTCATTGTACACATTCTCGTGTTCCGGCATGGAAAGACAAATACTTCCAGTGCTTGATGGGGTATGGCAGTGTGGATGGAGCAGGGATGATGGAAGATGAACGATCCACCGCGACGTGAATCGGATCAGTCGGGAGCTCTTCCCATTAGCTAAAATTGTCATAATATTTCAACTAAAATGCTTCAAAGGCATCGTATCAATGTTGCTTCTGAAGAAAATAGACTAACTGCTTTATGTGTCGTAAATTTCAAAATATATATCATGCCCACCATGTCTCCTTCAAACATTCAATGATCAGTGCTTCAGTTCTGTAAAATATGGTACAACATTTGTCAGGTGACATACCATTGCAAAATAATTATGATCTTATTGCATAAAGTATGAAGAAAATATATGTATTATAATTCAGTATAGAGTGGCTGTCGATTACCTTTTACAAAGGATGTAATGACTCGTCATTCAATCTAATCAGATGATTCGTGTTATGTTTTTCCTTCGCTTTGAAAAATATCATATAACGTTGTGATATTTATCTTCAACCAGGAAGAGATGTTACACGAATAAAAGGTTACGCATAATATAAGAACGGATGTATTAATACAAACGGAATGGCAGCGGAATGATATCAACATATGCCTTTTGCAGAATTGAGGTAGGTAGTAATTTATTGATTTATTATAAGTAATAGTACTTAAAACTGGATGATATGTATGTAATATATTCATATGTTGATGTCATAATTTAGGGTATACAACCAGTGATATACCCGATATGTTTGTGTACATAAAAGTGGGTGAGACAATTATATAGATATGTCATAGCATACTGTGGAGAGAAAACAAATTCACTATTATGTTTAGTATACATTTATTTAATAAATATGTTTTGGAAATCAGAATTTGTTTAGATAGATGTTGAATATATATCACAGTGTCATGATGTTCGTATGCCACAAGATTAAGGTATTCTGGCCGTAATCAAAAGGCTGTCGGTTCACGTTTATACCCTGGGGTAAGGACTCAAGACTCACCGTAGTCAGATGTTTCGTATTTTGATCTCGATTTCGTTCTATTGCACGTGTTATATAGTTTTCTTGGTTACAGCTTGTATGATGTATCCTTCAGGAAGAGAAGTAACATGTACATATGGTTACGCATGGTAGCGTTGATATAGAACAGTGTCTTAAAACTAGTTGAATCGTAACTTGAAATCATCATAAGTGACCTTTAAACACTTAGGTAGGCAGTCGTTTATTTTCTTATAATATTACATGACTTAACAGTGTATGATATATATGTAATATATACATAAATCGAAGGCAAAACTGATTAACATTGTAATGGCTGAAACCGTGCAAATAATAAACAGAGTATGTCATTTATATTCGTTTATTTAACATAATATCTTGTAAAGTGATCGGCGGCTATGGTAATTTTCGAAGAGATATCAAAAACATTACTCGCTTTAAACTCGATGCCATCTGATGTAAATGTAGTTTTGTGGAACCAATTGAAAAAAACAAATAATGATGCCTCTTCCTAGAAATGTTTCAGGGTTGTGGACATGTCATGAAAAATTGATTGTCTGTAATATTTTAATGAAGGCTTCATGAACAAATTTCTTAATTCATTGTACTCATTCTCGTGTTCCGGCATGGAATGACAAATACTTCCAGTGCTTGATGGGGTATGGCAGTGTGAATGGAGCAGGGATGGTGGACGAAGAACGCTCCACCGCCACATTGATCGGATCAGTCGGTAGCTCTTCCCGTTAGCTAAAATTATCATAATATTTCAACTAAAATGTTTCGAAGGCACCGTATCACCATATCCTCGGAAGAAAATAGACTAATTGTTATATGTATCGTAAATTTCAAAATATATATCATGCCAACCATGTCTCCTTCGAAAGTTAAATTATCAGTGCCTCAGTTCTGTAAAACATGGTACACATTTTGTCAGCTGACATACCATTACAAAATAATTATGATCTTATATCATAAAGTATTAAGAAAATATATGTTTTATAATTTATTATAGAAGAGGCATGTTAGTGAAACATATAAATGCAACAAAGAAGTATTCAATGGACTATGTAGAATATACAAGTAAATGTGTACAAAATTATGTATTGGAATGTATGAAACAAATAGGTTATGTAGTATTTTTTATTTTAAAATAATCATTTAAATATGTGCACATCATTACAAATTTATCTTCATGATTCATCTATACTAATATTTAATTGCACATGCATGATTACATAGGACCAGTTTCAATAATAAGTAGCATGCTTATTAAATGTGAAACAAACTTATATCAGACCGCTATGCAGGACGTATTTCGGACAAGAAATAATATATTATTTTTGTTATTTATATTAGTTGCTAGGTTTTTGGTATCCATTTATTTTATAAATATTGTTTTCAAAATCAGATTGTACCTAAGGTAGCTCTTGCTTTGATCAACATTGAAAAATAACTTCGTCACTCATAAGAAACCTAGAGATCTGCATTGAAATATAGTGATAAATGTAACGTTAGGTAGATGTAGTATATGATGGGAGACCACCGTGTCCTGGGGATCCTATAGCATACGATTCAGGTAGTCGGCCCATACCCTAATGGCTGTCGATTACCTTTTACAAAGGATGTAAGGACTCGTCATTCGATCTGGTTAGATGATTCGTGTTCTGATCTCCAACTCTTTTAGTTTCACGCGTTATTTAATTTTCTGGATTAAATCATGTAATACTTGTCCTTCGCTTTGAAAATATCTTATAACGTTGTAATATTTAGCTTCAACCAGGAAGAGATTTTACATGAATACATGGTTACGCATGGCTCCGATAATATAATAACCGATGTATTAATACAAACGGAATGGTAACGGAATGTTATCAACATATAACTTTTGCAGAATTGAGGTAGGTAGTAATGTATTGATTTATTATAAGTAATGTCACTTAACACTGGATGATATGTATGTAATATATTCAAATGTTGAAGTCATAATTTAGGGTATGCAACCAGTGGTATACCCGACATGTTTGTGTATATAAAAGGGGGTGAGAAAATTATATATATATATATATATATATATATATATATATATATATATATATATATATATATATATGTCATAGCATGCTGCGGAGAGAAAACAAAGGCACTATTGTATGCTTAGTATACATTTATTTAATAAATATGTTTTGGAAATCAGACCTTTTTAGATAGATGTTGGATAGATATCACCGTGTCATGATGTTCATATGCCACTAGATTAATGTATTATGGCCGTAATCAAAAGGCTGTCGGTTAACGTTTATTACCTAGGGTAAGGACTCAACACTAACTGTGGTCAGATGTTTCGTATTTTGATCTCCAATTCGTTCCAATGCACGTGTTATACAGTTTCCTTTGTTAGAGCTTGTATGATGTATCCTTCAAGTCAAAGATATTGTATAACTTTGTGATATTTAGATTCAACCAGGAAGAGAAGTAACATGTATATATGGGTATTCGTAGTAGCGTTTATATAGAACAGTGTCTTAAAACTAATTGAATAGTAACTTGAAGTCATCAGAGGTGGCCTTTAAACACTGTGGTAGGCAGTCATTTATTTTCTTATAATAGTGCATGACTTAACACTGTATGATCTAGATGTAATATATGCATCAATCGAAGGCAAAACTGATTAACAGTGTAATATCTGAAACCGTGCAAATATTAGAGTATCTAACTTATTTTCGTTTATTTAACATAATATTTTGTAAAGTGATGGGCGTTATGGTAATTCTCGAAGACATATCTAAAACATTAACTCGTTCTAAACTCGACGGCATTTGATTTATATTTAGTTTTGTGGAGCCAATTGAAGAAAACAAAATCATGTTGCCTCTTTCTAGAAATGTTTCAGCGTTGTGGATATGTAATGAAAAATTGATTGTCCGTAATATTTTAATGAAGGTTCCATAAAATAATTTCTTCATTCAATGTACATATTCTCGTGTTCCGGCATGGAAAGACAAATACTTCCAGTACTTGATGGAGTATGGCAGTGTGGATGGAGCATGGCTGGTGGAAGATGAACCCTCCAACGCCACGTGGATCGGATCAGTCGGGAGGTCTTCCCATTAGCTAAAATTGTCATAATATTTCAACTAAAATGTTTCGAAGGCACCGTATCACCATATCATCGGAAGAAAATAGACTAATTGCTATATGTGTCGTAAATCGCAAAATATATATCATTCCCACCATGTCTCCTTCGAAATTTAAATGATGAGTGCCTCAGTTCTGTAAAATATGGTACTCATTTTATCAAGTGACATACCAATCCAAAATTATTATGATCTTATTGCATCGCGTATGAAGAAAATATATTTATTATAATTTATTATAGAATGGACATGTTAAAGAAACATATAAATGCAATTATTAAGTACCCAATGTACTATGTAGAATATACAAGTAAATGTGTACAAAATTATATTATTGGAATGTATGAAACAAATAGGTTATGTAGTATTTTTTAATTTAACATAATCAGTGAAATATGTGTACATCATTAAAAATTTATCTTCATGATTCATCTTCACTAAATGTTTATGTGCACATGCATGATCACATAGGACCAGTTTCAAGAATAGGTAGCATGGTTATTAAATGTGAACCAAGTTATTTCTGACCGCTATGCAGGACGTATTGTTTTCAAAATCAGATTATACCTAAGGTTGCTCTTTCCTTGAACAACATTGAAAAATAACTTTCGTCACCCATGTGACACCTATACATCTGCATTGAAATATAATGATAAATGTACTGTTAGGTAGATGTAGTATATAGAGGGAGACCACCGTGTCATGGGGGATGATATTAGCATACGATTCAGGTAGTCGGCCCATACCCGAATGGCTTTCGATTACCTTTTACAAAGGATGCAAGGACTCGTCATTCGATCTGGTCAGATGATTCTTGTCCTGATCTCCAACTCTTTCAATTTCACGCGTTATATAGTTTTCTGGATTAAATCATGTATTAGTTGTCCTTCGCTTTGAAAATATCTTATAACGTTGTGATATTTAGCTTCAACCAGGAAGAGATGTTACATGGATTCATGGTTACACATATAAGAACGAATGTATTAATACAAACGGATTGGTACTGGGATGTTATCAACATGTGACTTTGCAGAATTGAGGTCGGCAGTACTTTATTAACTTATTAATTTTCTTAACCTTGCTACCAGATGGATGATAGCGACGTTAATTGTCAGAGTTGTGATGGAGGTAACTATGGACAATAATATAAACGAAAGACCCGAATGTTGTTAATATTCGGTACCATCAACTATTCCTGGATGTTATTCCAGCCGGTTGCTCTTGATGATCCAGAACTACTGGCACTACTCGTTTATGAACAGTATTCAGAACACTAAGACTTTGAGACAAAAGTAATATGTCATAGTTTAAAAGGAGTCTCTGGACACCATAAGGAAAGCCAACTAAAAAAACTTCACCATATCAAACCATCCTATCTGCATCAAACCTGGAATGAAGCATATTTGTTCTCATTTTAACTTTTATTCAGTGAGCTTATGGGATGCATCTTCGTTGATCATGACGAATGGAAAACATATGTCAAAGTTATATCTGAATGATATTATTGCGATCATTCATATGTCCAGAAAACGCATTTGAACTGATCGATGTTGCCTGTCTTGACTTCCCATGTCTATCAATTTGGCCGTAGTCAATGAGTCTCAAATCATACATGTAGTCTGAATGTAGAAATAACCTCAACAACGTTACTACAAAACAATTAAATATGTGAAATACAACATTCCAACTATGTTTTGCCTGCTTTTGACGGACATACCCTTGCTTGTTTATTTCCGATGACATTAAATTCTGCTATCTTCTTAGGATGCTCGTTGTACATAGACAATACACCAACTTGCAGCCTGTTTATCTGGATGATTTTTTTCTCAAAGCACGCTGATCACACACGCTTGAAAGTCCTAGCTAACTTCCCAAAGATGTTTTTACCCTAAACGCTCGACTGCCATGCACTGATCTTGGTAGTTGCAAAATGTTTGTGATACGTTGACCTTGATAAATGCAATAAAGGCATTTACACGATTTCATTACGTTTGCACCAATAATAGTAATACTAATAATAATAATAATACTAATAATAATAATAATAATAATTTTAAACCAAATAATAATAATACTCGTTATTCTTGTTTGCTTCTTTAGTTTATGTTACGTGTCAGCAGCTTAGACAAGACTTGTGTTTGCAAGACGATGTACATGAATAAGAGATATTGTTTGAATATATTAATATAAGAGATATTGTTTGAATATATTAATATTGTTTGAATATATTAATATAAGAGATATTGTTTGAATATATTAATATTGTTTGAATATATTAATATAAGATATATTGTTTGAATATATTAATATTGTTTGAATATATTAATATAAGAGATATTGTTGGAATATATTAATATTGTTTGAATTTATTAATATAAGAGATATTGTTTGAATTTTCCAAGCAAATTTCAGATGTTTCTAGAGACTTTCATTTCTGTGTATATAGCCATATGAACGTCCTAAAATATACCCTTGAGGCAGTCTGGCGATTCAGTATGGTACAAATCTTTGAAAATGAAAAGTTTAAGGCTTATAGCATACAGGTTTAAAATCAGCACGTACGTGAAATGCTGGCTTGTATTCTGCTTCAGTTTTATATATTATTTGGTTCCTCTGAGGAGTCTAGTTTGTTTTATTATGCTATTTATCGGAAATGATTAAAATAGATATATGAGTAGATATATGAATAAATTGAATTGCAGTACCTGGTTTTTGTGCGTAATAATGAATTGTGTAGCTCGTAAAGCATCATATATTATATGATTTGCATCTTGTGATTCCTAGAAGACATGGACGATGCAATCGTAATTAAGTTTACATTACTCCCCTGAACAAATTTCCATTATCAGCTCTAGAAATCTAACAGTGGACACCCCGAAAAAAGAGCGCACGACACAATAGTGCAAATAATAGTAGAAATTTAATGTCTTGAATGATTAAAGTGAAGTGGATTAGAATTTAATTTAGAAATCACTCTGCCTAAATTAGTTAAATGTTTAACTAAAATATAATCATTACCTAAACGACTTAAAAGGAATCAATAGCACTATCTTCACCTTCTGTGACTCGATCGTGTTCCATGTTAATTTTTTGCACAACTATTATACTGTAATTGTGTAAATTGTTTTAAACTGCAGAACATGGTGAACTGAAATAGGAATTTGTAACAATATATAATTAACGTCCAACATATTATTTGATCGCTAGTCTGTTTGTATCAACGTAAAAAGATGAAAGCTTCCATTGTCTTTTTTTTAAATAAAACCTCTCTATTTAACTATTTGATCTCTACTCTTCTTGTTAGTATAATACAATCGGCGCCATTTTGTCGACGCTCTTTTGTTGTGCGCTCGTTTCCCGGGTCACCCAAACAGTGCCCTGCTCTCTTATTTCTCAGTGTTTTACTTTGCAAATGAATACATCTAGTTTTAGCTATGGATAATAAAGATGCTTTGTACTTCTGTTAATAATGCAAACAAATATCTTCTAAGTTTGTGGTGAAGTGATGTTTGTATCATAAAGCGCAGTATAACCACGATTGTTAACGACAGCCTATCCCCTTTTGCTGGCTGCAAAATGGTAGATCACTACGACAAGAGGTTGGTCGCACACACATGCTAAAAATCTAGTGAAACAAGTCATTGCCATTGGTTGAACGGGAATAGGAAATGTATCCCTTCTGCAGTGCCAAAGATTCAAACAGAGCCAACCTATCATATCATCAAATGTTGATTCTGCATGTTGCCTCCAGTTGAGAAAGATGTTCCCATTGATTATAAGATGTCATTAAAACATTAATGTATCGTATACTTTTGAAATTTATTTGAAACGAGTTTGCTACTATTGTATGTAACATATTTGTAATCTGTTCCTTATACCTTACGTTAATTAATTTAAAGATATCAGGGTTGCATACAACTATAGTCTATTTTATGTATTGAAAATGTAACCTTTATCAGTTACATATGTTTGTATTAGCTTGTGAACCATTATAAAGTCGGCCCACCGCTCTGTTGACCTAGTGGTTAGAGAGTAAACCCTGAAAGTGGGAGGTCGTGGGTTCGATTCCCGGCCGCGTGATACACAAGACTTACAAAAATGGTTCTAACAGCTGCCTCGCTTGGCGCTCAGCATGAAGAGGTTAGCGTTTTGGACTGGTAAGGCCTGGCGTCAGGATAATGTGACTGGATGGGACATCATGCTACATGTCTGCGGCATGATGACCCAGTGCTAAACATCACTATAACCTGCCTCACTGCAGGCGTCGTAGCCATATTGCTGAAACATTGTTAAAGCTACGTTAAAAATCCTAATTAAACAAACAAACAAACAAAGCAAAGTCGGCTCAACTCACAGTTTGATTAGTGTATGCCGTCTTAATGCTAACGTAAATGTCATTAAAATAGACATAAACAACAAAGGCCTCTCCTATATACTTTTTCAGGTATACAATTGGGTCAAGAAATGTGAACTACTAAGAAGCTATTTAAATTGAAAATATTTAATTACGTCTAGTATTGGGAAAATGAATGAGACAGGTCTAATATACAAAATCTAATCTCAAATAAATGGAATTATAAATGTTTGCTTTATCTATGTGTTCATCTATTTTAAAACAATAACAATAGCATAGCCTTAATGCAAGGACATATACGTTTTAAAATTAGGTTACTCGACAATACATATTGCTGCAGTGGGGCTTCTGTTGCAAAATAATATTTCATTGTTTACGTTTACTCACATTCTCTTGATATCCGTTTAACAATTAAAACACAAATTGATTATAGATAAGAAAAGTTAAGGCAACAACAGGAATTGCTGTTTACTAACCCAATTAACGATATAAACTATGGAAAACACAAAACAGTTGCTAAGTAGCAAGATACCAATGTTATATTATGCATAAAAATTCATTCTAAAATGTGTTTTGACCAATTTCAATTTCAAGACAATTGCAGCTCGTTCAGACAGTAAGTGCATAGTCTATAATATACAATCATTACATTTGGCTTACTGATAAGGTGTGTGTGTGTGTGTGTGTGTGTGTGTGTGTGTGTGTGTGTTTGTGTGTGTGTGTGTGATTGTTTTAAAAAAACTTGTCTTAAACGAGTTTCTAGATCTATCACTACGATGTCAAAATTTGATGGTAATGTATTGCATTGGGGAATCATATAGCATCATGTCCCACCTGGTCGAATTATTCTACGAGGGTGAGACGTCCTAACATTAACCTCTTCATGCAGATCGCCTAAAGGTTCGGCTGCTAGTAAGATATTATTTTAAAATATGGTGTGACTCAGCCAGGGATCGAAACCGAGCATTCCAGCAACTCAAGCCTCACCGATAACAACTTCCCGTAAGGTGGATAAAACAAAATTTACATACATAATCTAGCTGGCTTTATGACTAACACAACGTTTCAGCAGATGTTTATGTATACATGGTATCCAGTATATACAGTATATGAATAACCTGAATGAATATGGAAAGAACCGCCAGAAAATTGACATCTACTGGCCAGCTTTCTCGTATAACACTTGTCGAGACTAAACCACAAACGTACTCATGTAGGTGTGATATTCGCATTCTGCAGGCAAGCGCTACAAAGCACTGGGCCGACACCCCCTTGCTCCTTCATTTTTGCATAATTCACATCAGTGCAAGGAATGTTGCCTTTGTTTTTATAAATATTAAGAACTTATGTCGTGAAATGCACCTATCGTAAACAAGACAGCCTTGTGCTTTTGTGTTAGAATTACATTATCTGGCATGAGCTGAACAAATGAAGGGGTCATAAGAATGATTCTTTCTTGTTTTCACAGGTTCATGGAGTAAGTACAAAACCTTTATTTACAAACCTGCCTATGTTTAGACAATTGCAAATTCATATCGTCATATCAACCAGCAATATTATTCAACGTTTTCATGCGGCTGTAGGAAAGAAAAGTCAAATTTTAAGACTGGATACCTGAATTATAAAAAACAACCGTATTGAAGAAATGTCTAATACATGATTTTACGAAAAATAGGTCGAATGAGTTACTTGTATTCTCTATCTCTGTCTATTCATATCCTGTTTTCGTTGTGCCTCACTATTTCTTTTTTTCCTCTCTCTCTCTCTCTCTCTCTCTCTCTCTCTCTCTCTCTCTCTCTCTCTCTCTCTCTCTCTCTCACACACACACACACACATAGATAGATAGATAGATAGATAGATAGATAGATAGATAGATAGATAGATAGAGAGAGAGAGAAAGAGAGATAAAGAGAGAGAGGAGAGATAGTCAGACAGAGAGACAGATATACAGATAGACAGTGAGAGACAGAGAGAGACAAAAAGAGAAGTATAAATATACACCAAACAACGGAAAGTGCTATCCATGGATTATATAGACGAATGATTGCCACTAGTAGGTATTATAATTATTTTAATACAAACTATCATACATGTTAGAGAATTTTACATTGGTACTCTTCGGAGATTCTAACCCAAGGCCGGAGGTATACGGCAAAGGGCACCCGTCGCGTTGCCTGCACACACGAGCCCATATTTAGACCACGATCTATCTATCTATCTATCTATCTATCTATCTATCTATCTATCTATCTAGCTATCTATCTATCTATCTATCTATCTACCTAGCTAGCTATCTATCTAGCTATATATCTATCTACCTATTTATCTATCTATCTATCTATCTAGCTAGCTAGCTAGCTAGCTATCTATCTATCTATCTATCTATCTATCTATCTATCTATCTATATATATATCTATATATATATATATATATATATATATATATATATATATATATATATATATATATATATATATATAGAATGAAAGAATAGGTACATATCGAGAAAGTCATTTCATCAGCATATAGGCAAACACGTGTTATTACGAAAAACGTTATCATAATGTTTCGCCATAGATAACAATAATATTTGTTTTATATTACTTCTTGAATTTAAATGAAATAAAGTCATACATGTGCCAAGTAAATATGAAATAAAGTCAATATTGTTAAACCGTTGCATTGATTTCAAACATTCCTGAATACTATCATACAGATATGTTATTTTTCAAGTTCATTTATCTTTACGTTGTAGCGCCTAGTTTGCTGCATATAAAATTGTAATATTTTATTTGCCGAATTCACTCCAACCCACGTACTATGTTTCGTGTTTTATAGGAAGCATTATCCCCGTTAAGCTGTGTTAAAGGTGAGGTATCGTAACAGTTTTAACTACTGTTGTCCCTCCTAGCTCCACCCACATCGTGCCACCTCTCTCCCCCTTTTAAACCTCGCAAGTCATTAATATAGAATGCTTGATGGATCCAGAGAATGCGTACATACATGTATGCCAAAAACTTTACACAATTATGGGTACAATCAAATTTTAATCAAGTCATTATAGTCCAACGTATTCTGTCAATTGACGGAAATCAAAGCAATAGTCTTCTTTAAATTTGGAAGGACTAGTTACTTTCATTTCTGTACATTTCAAGGATGTGACTATAATAATCATAACAAAAAGTAATATGAAATTTTATCGACTGACTCAAAAAACATCACATAAATAATGATCAATTTTACTTCAGCAGATCCGTATATACCATTGAAGTCGTTCACCATTAAAAGCTAAATTGTTAAAAGTTTTTTTTAGCACAACATACAGCCTACCTCATTTCTCGACGTAATAA
The DNA here is from genome assembly GCA_029339505.1 of Unio delphinus. Taxonomy (NCBI): domain Eukaryota; kingdom Metazoa; phylum Mollusca; class Bivalvia; order Unionida; family Unionidae; genus Unio; species Unio delphinus. The sequence goes on from JAQISU010000136.1 coordinate 13,355,100, forward strand.
TAATAATAATAATAGTAATAATAATAATAATAATAATAATAATAATTATAATAATAATGATGATGATGATGATAATATTATAAGCGCGCTAGTTGCGAATTATCACATCTGGTTATTGAAAAATACTACCCTCACTCCACTGTTTTGTAGGAGCTGACTACCTGATAAGGAATATGCTCGCCTGATCTTGGTGGTCTCCCTTGTGTAACATTTTCTAAAATTGGTCTCGTTAGGCGCATATTAATTCTATAAAGTTAATGGGAAGCATTGTCCCAGTTAAGATGTGTTAAAGGCGAGGTATCGTGACAGTTTTAACTACGGTTGTCTCTCCCGACTCCACCCACATCCTGCTACCTCCCTCCCAAAATTTTTAAACCTGGCAAGTCCTTAATATAGATACCTTAAGTTGATGGATCCAGAGAATGCGGACAGACATGTATGTCAAAGTCTTGTCACAATTATGGGTACAATCAATTTCTAATCAAGTCATTATAGTCCAACGTATTCTGTCAATTGACAGAAACGAAAGCGATAGTCTTATCAAACTGTCACTCATTCTGGACGGACTAGTTACTTTCATTTCTGTACATTTCAAGGATGTGACTATAATAATCATAAGAAAAAGTAATATGGACTTTTATCAACTAACTAAAAAAAATCACATAAATAATGATCCATTTTGCTTCAGCAGATCCATATATACCATTGATGTCGTTCACCATTAAAAGCCAAATTGTTAGAAGTTTTCTTTAGTACAATATACAGCCTACCTCATTTCTCGACGTAATAATAATAATAATAATAATAATAATAATAATAATAATAATAATAGTAATAATAATAATAATAATAATAATAATAATAATAATGATATGTATAGGCGAGCTAGTTGCGAATTATCACATCTGGTTTTGGGAAAATACTGCCCTACCTCCACTTTTAGATATGATCTGACTACCTGATAAAGCATATGCTCGCCAGATCACGGTGGTCTGTGTTGCTTAACATTTTCTAAAATTGGTCACTTTATTTATTCTATAAAGTTAAGACATGGTAGAACGTTTCCCACATTTAATTTATAATGTTATTCCAGTAGTTTTAATGACAAAAGTGTTGTCCGTAATCTGCTCATATATATATATATATATATATATATATATATATATATATATATATATATATATAGTTACAATTATGAGGACATTATGACGTATTAGCAAACATATCATACACAAAGTGTACTTAGTTTAACATAGATAGTATTTACATCCGATTTTCTTTGCCGACGTTTTGTTAAAGCTACAGAAAAGATTGGCGATCTTCCGACCGTAGGATATAACATTCATAGGCACATTTGAACATCCTTGTCTCTTTGCAGTGAGAATCTAATAACTTCATTTTCCTGTCTAGCAGAAATGAAGACAATAGCAGCAGCTTCGGAAAGTTTTGTACACTTTTCTTTAAACAGGTTTAGTTTCTATTTATATTTATATGTGTGTCACGGCCTTCCATCCCGCATACATGTACAAAGCAGTGTAGAAACCGCGGGTTATAAACATCTTAAGAGAAAGTAAACCACATTCGACAAAACATGTGAACGATCAGCGAGAGATGTCGGAGGCAATATGTCCGCAATCAAAAATATACAATTTCGATATCTCTATTGTAAACGTATTTGCGATTGTGGCGTGACAAATTGTGTATCATATATATTATTTGCTTTTCTCGAGTTGTATTGATAATATATTCTCTTCTATAAACGTCCCTTCTAAACGATTGGAAATGTCAAGTATTTTACCTTTGCGCTAACACTAATTAAGCCTCGTCCATGCTATTTAGTTATCATCAATAGCAACCGAATAGTGTGTATTAAGTCTATTGAGACTAATATTGTCCCACTGCCGGCAGTTATGAAAGGATTATAAAGGATTATAAAAAATACACTGTCACGACTCTATATTCATATATCACAGAACATGATAGAGCGATAACAAACACGAGTTCGAATAATTGAAAATATAAATGTATTTCCCCAAAATACAATTTAAAAAATTAAAAATACCTTAAAATATGGTGAATATTCCAATAATTCTTGTAATCCGAATACGTTAGAAAAAGGTATCCATAATAAAGTGTTTTATCTTGAGCTGCGACGCATGATCTCCATTCTGCAAATATCTTTCAGATGATGCCACTAAAAGTCTTACCATTACTGGAGCGTTTATGACATATCGTAACAGTGCTACGTTTAGCAACCGCTGACGCTTATGCTGTTATTAACTTTAGAAACGCTGTAAGATATAGAAATATTATATAGTTTTGCTTTTCTTTTCTCTTTTCTGGTGGAGGTGGTGATATGTTATTGAGTCGTCTTTGATATGGATAATATTAATGTCACGCAGGTATAATTTAATTTGGTCGCTCAGTGTGTTTGCGTCAACCCCTGGTACAATTCCAGCTAAGTTTCTTGTAAAATGTTTCAATGCAACCACATCGTTTTGTGCTTTGCTTTATTCTTCTGGCAAGCTGGTTTTCACTAAGAGTGACCTTTCCTGTATAACAGACCGATCAGTAGCCCTAAGATGCCGTAGGTCACGAATTAAAACCTTGCCAAAGACATACCATACTGGTACTAGTAAATTCCAATCTTGGCACTCACCACTGAAAGGTTAGTATTAGGTCATGTCGGCCTAATGTAAGGACCAGCTGCCACACTGCAGACAAAATAACCATATGACTGAAACATTTTACAACTAAGATAACATTTCAGCACAGACACACACAGCCAATTCAATCTTTATTATTCTCATCATTAAATGATTATTAATGCAATGGTATTCGTTCATATAAAAAGAATTAGCGACGTAATGATTTTGCTTTAAAACATATGTAATGCGATCAAGAAGTGGTGAAATATTGGAAATGAGGAAGACAGAAAGAGAGACAATTGAACAGTTACAAGTGAACCAAAAAGTAAGATACCTTTGTGCAAAATTTTGATTCGACTTTGAATGATGCTGTCTAATCTTTTCCAATTTATAATGATTTCAATTATATTTAACAATTCCAATGTCTTGGGCATAATTCCATTTCTAATGACATAGGAATTTTCGCCAATGAAGTATCATGCAGGGCAAATGACTTTAACATTTCTCTGGTAGAGTAATGCGAAGCACTAAGTATTTAAATTGCTCTTCAAAGCATTTTATCTCAGGAAACTCTGAAGGGACAAACAAATCAATATCTAGTAAAACTCTTCATCTTCACGTGGGAATGACTATTTATTATAGATCCGCATGGGCAAATCATTGATGACCGCTCGGGCTATATGTCACGAAATAGTAATCAGTTTTGTTCCGGAAAGATATGCAGCAGTAAAAATGTACATAAATACGAAAACTTTATTAATAGAATGCAGCGGCAACAATACGGTGGTCAATTGCTCGGACATATAGAAAACGCGTCTTTGTAATCATCACTATATTTACTAATATTCCTGCTGTTCCTGCTGTTTTATATTAACAAAAAGACATAACGTTTGTCCTTGTTTTCACATAAAAACGTGTTTGTCTGGCACTCTGTCTCACTCTGTCTCTCTCTGTCTCTCTCTCTCTCGCTCTCATTGAGCTTGTCTACCAGTTTTGCTCCATCATTCGATCAGTAATGATGTGCGGAGTACACACATTTGCACATTTAAAATACTCTTAGCCAATATGTTGTTTCCTTCTACCCACCCAATCCTTTTGGAAATAAAAGCATATTTTTTGGTATGTGATATTGGAAAGCTTTGACTATTTGTGCGAATGTCTATACGTAACAACTGATGTACAAGGACGAATGAAGATCAAATATCTCTAAGACTCAAAATTTTGCAAACAATCCTTGCTGTAAAAAAAGAGGTAGTCCGAATGATCATTATTTATTTTTTGTCAACTTTTACCAACTTAAAGGAGACGTATCCTATAGGTTTGTAGGTTATCTACAAATTGTCTTAAAGGAGGTTATTCATCCAATTGTATACCCAACATGTGTGCAACTACTTATATACGTAATCTATCTATCTATCTATCTATCTATCTATCTATCTATCTATCTATCTATCTATCTACCTACCTACCTACCTACCTACCTACCTATCTATCTATCTATCTATCTATATATCTATCTATCTATCTATCTATCTATCTATCTATCTATCTATCTATCTATCTATCTATCTATCTATCTATCTATCTATCTATCTATCTATCCATCTATCTATCTATCTATATATCCACACACACACACACGCACGCACGCACGCTCTCACTCATTCACGCACGCACGCATAGATACATACATACATACAAACATACAGGTTAGAGAATTTGTAATCATACTCTACGGATATTCGAACCCAGGCCAGGCGATAATCGGCATCCATTGCCATGCCTGTACACATGAGGCCATATTCCTTCAAGGCTAAGCAGACATTACAAACAACAATCTCCGTATTGTACGAAGGAAAAAAGTTTAAACCTCAATAATAATATTGTTTGTGTCAAAATATTAATTATGCCTACTCTATTCAAGTATTTTTCTATGGAATCCAGACATACAAATTAATGTTCAGTTTATGGTATATCTGTAAAAAGAAACTAATTTCTTGAGAGAGAGAGAGAGAGAGAGAGAGAGAGAGAGAGAGAGAGAGAGAGAGAGAGAGAGAGAGAGAGAGAGACAGACATACAGATAGAGAGATAAATATATAGATATGTCATACCATGCTGCGAAAAACAAACCAAAACAATATTATATTAGTTATTTATATTAGTTGCTTGGTTTTTGGTATCCATTTATTTTATAAAAATTGTTTTCAAAATCAGATTGTACCTAAGGTTGCTCTTTCTTTGACCAATTTTGAAAAATAACTTTCGTCACCCATGTGATACCTATACATCTGTATTGAAATATAATGATAAATGTACCGTTAGGTAGATGTAGTATATGAAAGGAAACCACCGTGTCCTGGGGATCATATAGCATACGATTCAGGTAGTCGGCACATACCCGAATGGCTATCGATTACCTTTTACAAAGGATGTATGGACACGTCATTTGATTTTGTCAGATGATTCGTGTTCTGATCTCCAAATCTTTAGATTTCACGCGTTAGTTAGTTTTCTGGGTGAAATCATGTGATATTTGTCCAACGCTTTGAAAATGTCTTATAACGTTGTGATATTTTGCTTCTTCAGCCACAAAAATCTTAAATTAAATGTTTTTGAAAGAAAGTGATGACGTCTATATATATATATATATATATATATATGTGTGTGTGTGTGTGTGTGTGTGTGTGTGTGTGTGTGTGTTTTATATGAACAATGCAGCGACACATTTTCATGAAATAGTGGGATATATATATATATATTGTAAGGTGCTGCCGGTTATTAAAGGTTATTAGTACAATATTGCACAAGCCGCTGGTCAGAGGTATTGCGCAACTTGTACAAACAACACTCGAAACCGCCTCCCGCTAATTCTTGTTTATCTAAGGAATGACCTCTACGGTGTAATATGCCCCGTTCAAATGGATATAGTAATCTGAAAAACGGTATCTTGAACAAAAACAACACACGAGCCCCCGTAAAGATAAAATATGAATTTAATTAAAATACAATTAAAAGAAGAATGACACAATAAATTACAATATTCTTTCCTTCTGACGATTCTTCGTTCAGAAGTAATTCGAAAACCCGAAGCTTTAAGATAGCAGATACGTTAATTAAAATTCAGAACACTAATAAAATAGATGAATTTAACCGTAATGACTGATATTACTTTCATCATGGAATCGAATGTTCATTTAACATTGGACTGTTGGGTGATTCACAATGACCTTGTTCGTTGACTGTTTTTTTTTCTTTTTTCCTGCGTGCGTCTGACTTCAGCTTGCCCTTTGATTGAACGGGAATTCCACTCTCTAACTTCTTACTTCTTTTTTTTTTTTCTCTTTTCCTTTGACATCTCCCTGATTCTCACTCTTTCCAAAACAAACTATTTTCCTTGTAAAAGAAAAGGGTAAAACGCCCTAAGTATCTCGTTACTTTAAGAGTTGCGATTGTCCGTCCGTCTTCATGTTCGAACAATCAGATCTTACTACCAGTGTTATCATTTATACGACTAACAAATATTGCACAAGTCTTCAGATCAATAGAGCTATAATGATAATTATCGACGTCAGAATTTGGGAAAGTCATATATTCCCGTAAATCATTACGTAAAGTGAGGCAATATATCATAACACAAAAATCCATATTCATTAATTTGATAAATTCAAATCAATGTAACACTTTCCAATCATAAATGTACACGGCGGGTTTTCTACACCACCCATTTACCTACCTAAGTATATAAGGTAAAAAATGCTAATTCAGAATTCAAAAATACATTATTAAATCACTGTAAAACCGACTATACATACAAAAATATGAACACATCATGCATCTGTAACAAAGAAACATATCAAAGTACGTTATTAAATCAATGTAATACTGAACTATTTGTATCATAGTATCGATATATTATGCATCTATGACAAAATAAACATCATATACATTACATCATGATAAAGATGAATTTGAGTTAAATACCTTGTGTTTTTGGCGTCTTACAATCGTTCCACATTCAGTTTCCCGGAACCACAATTAATTTACGAACGTCTTTCTTTCAAAGACGTACGGAGTCTTCTCCTGTGTTGGAATTAATAATTCTGACAGTCTCTTGCAGAGGTCTTCCTAGACTGACTAACCTCGTTTGATACGTAGTATATATTTCCCCGATTCTGGAGTTCGACACCCCCCTTTTCTCCTACATTTGACCAATCTGAGTAAACGCTATTCTTACGGACCTTTTGAAAACCTTCTATCAAGATGCCAAAAATGCCACTTAGGGTCGAAATGTCACCTTATCATTTGTTTCCAATCACTCTGACAGCTCTACGTGAGGAATCACCTATTTTACGCGTGTCAAACACTCAGTCGTCTTTGACTCTAAATATTGTAACAGTCTGACCGAGGTAAACTAACATTCTTTTCGTTCAAAACTCTACTCCAAGACAGTTAATTGTCGGCGAGCCTACGAATTAATTAAAGAATTTCACTGACGAAAAATTTGGCACTTGACATATATATATATATATATATATATATATATATATATATATATATATATACTATATGACTTTTTAATATACTATCTCACACCACACCATCATTTCTAACCGGTCCTGGATCTGCATCGGCTATAATTATATTTGTGCTGGATTGTTCTTAATCACCTTCATCATCCTTTGTGGGCAACAATACTTTATTAATGTCCGTAATTAGCTTGTTCTTCAGATTTGTGAACCGTTAAAATATATCATGTTTTTATTTGCTGGAATGTTTTATTAGATTTCATTATCCAAGTCTAACTGTAACTGTTTGAGACAAGATTGAGATTGGCTGGATGTGGTATTTCGATTTTCTCCCTTCCACTTTTGAAAGCCTTTATGTTTAACCTGTGATCATTTACATCATTGTGTTGAATACCATTACGAATACATTCGATATTTCGTTTAATTGTAGTGCAGTGGAATAAGTGGATTACTCATTTAAACTCTTTGGACAGTATTTGAACACCAGATCTACTTTCCCCGTTCTAATGATTTATGTATATGTTCTACGTCTTGCTTTTAATTTATTGTCATCGTTTTTCTTCTACGATTTGACATGGTACAGAGTGTTGTATGCCAGAGCACTACTACCACAAACCTTCTACCCAAGGTCATAAGCTTATATTACCTAAGATAATAATCTTTGAGGAGATACGTTATATCTTACATATTACATTTTCTAGGTAGACCATCAATCGAATTGTATAGTGGACGGCATAATTTCACTAAAGCTGAATACAAGATAATATATTTGACAGAGATATTATCATGCCACAGTCATCATTACAACTAATTTTTCTTGCTGAAACATTCAGTTTCTAATATCAGTCTAAGTTACATAGCATAAACCCAGAGAAAAAACTATTACAATAATATTAATGTTAATATCAGAAATTAAACACAGTGTAGGAGAAAATGTCGTGTTCAAATCTTACACAGCCTAGGATAATAGGTCGTGTTCAAATCTTACACAGTCTAGTAGAATAGATCGTGTTGAAATCTTACACAGCCTAAGAATGGATTTCTTCCAGTTAGATTAGTATACATTAGCTCATGGGCAACGTTCCCTCTAACGTTTTTTTTTTTGTTAACCTATAAGCCTTTCAAACTGGATTATATTGTGTCCATATTATGTTGTTGATGAGAAATTCCCGAACCATGGCTTTCCATGAACTACATGGTCATTGCCAGTTTTGGTACCTCAAACTCCTTTTCCTTGCTCAAACAGTGACCACAAAATATCCAGATAATTGCTTTGTGGCATGTGGTATAATATATAAATAAAGACATCATGGATTTAAATGTATTATGCGATATGGGAGGATGTGAACATATTAGATAATTTGTAACGATTGCTTGTAATTCCAGATCAAAGATGTTTCGGGTATTGTGCTGCATCGTACTCATTATCGGACGTTTTCCATCATTCAAGATGGACGCTCAAGAATGTCCTTCTGGATGTAAGTGCAGGGTAGATGAAATTGGCGGAAAGATCACCGTTTCATGCGAGACCATTGATCGAAGTTCAGTGTCAGATTATTCTCCTTTCCCAAACATCCTACCGAACAATACACGGGCGTTCTTCTTTAACGTTGCAACGGGAGCTCATATATTTGATGAATCTGTTATATCATTTGCAGATATAACCTGGGGGCATGTTGAAGAAATGAGTCTACAAGGCATACGCAATCTTCAGTTGATCCAGAGGAGACTATATGGCCTTTCAAGACTGAAGGTGTTACGCCTAACGCATGACACACTACAAAATATATTACATGCTGAAGCTTTTCTTCTGACACCAAACGTAGAGGTTCTGGACCTCAGTTACAATCCATGTTTGTCAATCAAAAGTGTTGTTGCAGCGTTAAATGAATCCCTTCCCAATTTACAATATTTGGATCTCTGTAATGTACAGACTGCATTAAGTGAGCCATTTATATTGAACAAGGAGTTTGCAAAAGCTATTGAAAGAAAACCTCTCACTACTCTCAACGTTAGCAACAGTAAGATATCCTTTATTGATGATGGACTCACATCTAACTCTATCCGGTACTTAAACTTATCAAATACCTTTGGTTTATAGTTTTCTGAATATCCAAACATAAACTTGCTTCCTCATCTAGAGGAAATCGATATGTCTCAAATTGCCCTGATTGGGAAACCAAATATTTCCAACATATTTGAACGTTCATGGAAATGCTTTCCATTTATGCAATCAGTGAAAAGAATCATAGCAAATAACTTGAGGACCAATGAACCTATAGAGCTATATGATTATCGTTTGCGGATTAGGTGTGAATCAACACGTATTGAGGAAATTCATATGCGTTATTCGAATATTCGAAGATTTAATGTTACGATAGATAAAACACTTTTAAATTTGAAATCACTTGATTTCGAAGGAAATTCTATGGAATTGTTGTCGCCCAAATTCATGAAAAACTGTCCTAATTTGCAAGAGATTTATCTTGCAAGAAACAAGTTGTCGAAAATGATAAATATCGGAGATCTGTTTGAACGTAATATGGTACTTAAAGTCGTAGATTTATCTCATAATGGCCTTCAATTCCTACCCTTGTCCATGTTCATGCATACTCCAAGGCTGACAACTTTGCGTCTCCAGGGAAATTTGTTGTCAGTCTTCCATTTGTCTGTTGAGAAATTGCTTAATCTTAGGCTATTAGACTTAAGAGACAATACAATAAAATACATCTCCAGAGACACGATTAACGGAATATCGTCTATTGGCGATCAGCAAGGTCAATGGATGATAGATATAGCATACACAAACCGACCTAATGGAAGTGAAATCAATATTCCATCACAGATGAATAAAACAATATTATTAGGCGAGTCAATAACTGACCAATTAGTCATAGACCTAACAGGTAATATAATGGAATGCACCTGCGATAGGATTTGGTTTAATGAATTTCTGCTAAACACGCACATTTCTAATTTTCGGCAAGGACTTATACACATGCAAATTCGATAGCAACTCGCATTACATGACGTCAGATCTTTTGAGCGACATGAAATACTATTGCAAACTTAAAGAATATCTTGGTGTAATAATAACAATACCATCAATTATACTTCTAATGATAATATGTGCCTACGTTATAGTAAGAAGACGGCGAATTATTAAAAGAAAGGCATCACGTGCAGATACTTTGATGGAGAGATACAATATGAATCAATGTGAGGATCAGGAGCGATATTTCGTGTTCTTATCATTTGCAGGTCGAGACGGTGGGCTTGTAAATACTTATATAATTCCAGAACTGGAGAAATTTGTGAAAGAAACATTTGGTAATAATGACAATTTGATATGTACAGGAGATAGCCATTTTACCCCTGGACGATGGATTACGGAAGAGATTGATCGGTGTCTGACTAGATGTGATGTGTTTGTCATGGTTGTAACAAAGCATTTCATCAAAAGTGAATGGTGTAAATACGAAGTAATGTTGGCCAAGCAGAAAAATAAATTCAAGATATTGCTTGTTAACGAAGAGGTGTACCAGCAAAAGATTCCGTCAACACTAACGGCTATTTTAAAAGTTTGTACATGAGCAACGTGGAGGCTACAAAATAATACATTAGTCATCAGACCAGAATGGTGTAAGATTTTCGAAGGCATGTTAGATGCATCCCTCAAAACTTTGGACGAAGTATAGGAGGGAATATAATGATTTTTGTATCGCTTTTATTGCTCTTGGCCTAAGTGCGGTTTTAGGATATGTCATTTAATCCAATACTTTTGAATCAATTACAAATATTAACCAACTGTTAAGTGACACACAATGGTGCATAAAGAGGATGTGTCGGCACTAAGTTAATGGATGTATCTTTGACGATTGGTATGCGAGGAACATCACATTTTAACAGATCTTCTCTTAAACAGCTGTACATAAAAGAAACGTAATATTAAGACATGGTTAATTATCAAAACATGCGACGCACTTGAAGAACATGTTTATATTCACTCAGAAACAAGATTAACGTTGAAATTATACACACTAAATGATCAACTTACTAAGTTCGACAGAATATAAATATATATTATACATTTATTTGATAGAGACAGTGTTGGTTATGGTTTTAGAAAGGTTTTTATTGGGTGTGTTCCAGAGCGGGGCGATGGGGAGTACTTTAGGTCATTTGTCATACACGAATAATATGAGATATTTTCCTTTCTCTCTTACGTCCTTTGTTTTGGACAGCGTTGTTATCGCTGTTAATGTAAATTACTTAATGGATTCCCATGAAGAGCAAATTGTACAACATCTCATATTGTAGACTGTCATAAATGGAAACTCTGCAGGTAGGACTTAGAAGATGACAGCCATAGTAGACATCCTGAAAATAGTGTGAACGATTATCTTACTGAATGAAAAGTTGTATCAACGATGATATATCGCTAGAAGAACTGTTGTGCTTTCTTGTCAATTTTAAATGAAACACAACATGTTCCGATTAAAACTCTGATGTGGCATTATCCATATCACATATACATTTCATGTGTATTTCTCCTTAACAGAAAATCTAACTGACACAGGTTTTTAGGCAAAGATCATTACGTAATCTAATATTAAATGGTTTCCAATCTGATGTCCAATATGGCCTCAATAACGGCAATCTTTAAAAGCATGATGTTATTAGTTCTCCAGGAACATCAAAGCATCATGGACTATTTACTAACATACGTATTTTAAAATCTATTTAATTTGGCGTTCATCCTATTTGCGATATGGAATCTATAGCGATCATCTTGAAAATCGTTTTCTTGCTTATTGTCTTGAAAGAGAAATAATATTGCCCAGCATTTCACCAGATACTGCATAATTATATATAAATGGTGATAAATAAACTACTTTGTAGTTTTTTACATCGTTTATAATGTAATCAAATTGCAGCACAATTTGACAGTATTGAACCAATTTTGAATAAGTACTCTTTGATCCTAAAGGTGACTGTATAAATCGATATTATGATTGTACCAATCGATATTCATGATTGTACCAATGGATAATCTGATTGTACTAATCGATATTATGATTGTACCTATACTATTCGTATGATTTCGGATTAATACTAATACTAATACACCTGCAATTGAGTCAAACGGTACCATTTTGATATCCGATATGGTCATCATTGCAGCCAGCTTCAAATTAGTCTCATTATACTTACACATCGGAAAGTGATACCATGTCGTATGAAGGTCAATCAAATGAATCATACCTCGAGATTATGCCAATAGTTATGTGTAAATCACCCATTTATTTAGACTTTGTGAATGCACTTAACTACCATCTCATTCCTATGTTGAATCTAAAATGATAATCACTGAGTCTAGATGATCAGAATAGGTTACTGTTTCGTTTTAGCTAAGACATTTGCAGGCAACAAACGTTATGGTATGTCTGTTAATTATTGGTAGTTTTTTTCCCATCAACGAACACGAGGACATATTCTTGAATGTTTATTTGTAAACAATTTCAGCTGCACTGTCTTGAAATTTGAATACAAGTGTTGTTGTGGGCATGTGTTCATTTTGCATAACATGATTTTGATAGTTGTATAGTAAGGGTTCAGATGTTGTGAATTTGATAGTTGTATAGTAAGGCTTCAGAGGTTGTGCATTAGTCTTGGTTTTTTAATGATATCTGTAAATGCAATATATTCATTTTTCTGTAGATCTATATTTTGTTCCTCCACAAGGCTTTGTTTCTTCCTCTGTTTCTTCATGTATACACTCAACTGCTCTCATAGCGTGATATGCGGTGCTACGCAAATTGTACATTGATCACACACATATAAATCTAACAGCCCAAGCAAAAATCATGCTACAACATAATGCGTGGAGAGGAACATTTCTGACGTGAAGTGATGGATGCCATGTACATCAACTTCACATCCTTTACTCTAAGCACAAAGTTCCAGCAATATTAAATTTATAACATCAGTACGAAACCAAGATGTCACTCTTTACAGTTTGCTCTCATTGCACCTATATGTATTGAATATGTTCAAGGCCGCGAGTACCGCTTCGGTGGCCTAGTGGTTAGTGTGTCCGGCGCAGAAATGAGAGGTTGTGGTTTCGATCCCCGGCCGAGTCATACCAAGACCTACAAATATGGTAGTAACAGCTGCCACGTTTGGCGCTCGGTCTAGTGTCAGGATAATGTGACTGGGTAAGACATCATGCTACGACATGATGTCCTATTGCTAGACATCACTATGAACTGCCTCATTGCATACATCGTAGCGATATGACTGCAAAAAGTTTTAACCGACGTTAAAAATCATGATCACACACTCACACGGCTGCGAATCTGAATGTTCAACTCATCGGTTCTATTCGCTTCCTTTCATTCAGATGCCACTAAAGCTTATAACTTTTATGATTGGGTTATTGTTATTCATTGTTATATGTTTCGTTTCAGTATCTTTTAAAGAACGTTTATTGTACTCATTGAAATATACCTTTCTTAGTTTACTTATATGTAAATCCCATCTATTAAACATTCTTCTCCTCCACACAACGTATCATTTTTGCCACTGCTAAAACGATATCAAACAAACAACGAACTTGTGCCTGAAAGGTCCAGTCTATTTGAACGTTATTGCACTTAGACATGAGTGCTCTCAAAAATACTTATTTCGACAACAAGAACAGACTTAAGAAATACTAATGTGTATTTCTTTAACTATTGTCAGCATCTTTTTGTTTTTAATTTTGTTACATATATTTGATTTAAATAATTTATTTTTAATTGTCAAATTCAAATTTGTCATTTTTCGGTTTATAATCCATTAAATTGCGAAGTGTTTTCAGGAAAATTAGATTGACCTATACTTTATCTGTAAACACAGGTTTTTACCTTGCTTGTAAACCTCATTTCTGACCTTGTTTTAAGGTGATAAACAAGCTTCTAAAATAATTGGCTGAATCCAAGGATATCTTTTTATTTTTAGTTCTGGTGGGTAAGAAGTGGCTGATTCTTATCTGGATCTTTCCGTATTTTTAAAGTTTTCAAGATTGTTTGTTTTCACTCTTTCTGTGCTGCTGATTATTCGAGCATAAGTACGTAGCAATTTCCTTTTATTTGTTTTGGTAATCTTGACATTGTATATGCTTTTGATGTGTTATCTAATAATGTGAAGTTCTTGGAGCATTTCAAAATTAAGCGATGTACTTTGTTTATATTATTATTTTCAATAAAATTTTTATTACGACTTGGAATATCGCTTAACCGGCTTAAAGCAGCTGTACCGTTTTTGTGATGTTGTTCATGATATATGTGCTTGTTTTCTATCTTCGTATACATTATTGTGTTTCATCATGCATTAACGGTTTATATCGTATGTGTTTCTTCATCTCCTTGTTTGAAAACGAGAACAATTAGACTTGTTCTAAGCTGCCTTGTTCCACTTCTACAGGGTCCTTTGTTCTTGAATAAACCGCTATCACGTGATCGCCTGTTAACCTGTTTTTCATATGATTGAACCTCATTATTATTTAAATGATCACTATTTGGGTCTCCAAACTACATTGTGCCCAAGACTAAATAAACTGGGGCTACATTAATCGTTACTTAAATGTAAATGAAAGGGATACAATAAACGTTGAATCAAGGCTGGCTGGCATGGAACAGGAAGAAGATTTTCCAGTTATCTCCTTTTCCACCATACTGGCTAAACAATTTACACTTCCGGTCGTTAATTTATATAACCTGGTAAAAATCATTATCAAATCGCCAACCTTTATGTCAACTATCCCAGATGTACCACTGTGTATGACATTATTCAACGTCCAATCTATAGGACCACCGGAATAGGGCATAGAGATAAATTTATCAACGATCATCATTATCGACGTCCTCTTTCTGACATAAACATGGCTAAATATATCAAGTAATGAGCCCAAGTGCTCAAAAGTAACACCCACCGGTTACTCCATCACGTCGTACACTCTCGCGGATGTGGAATAGCCTTTATTATAATGAATTTTATGGAAAATTGTCTTAAACACAACACAACTTTCAATTTATGCAGCACATCGTTTGAACTAGTCCAAACAACACTCACACTGGAAAAAAGGCCATTTCATTTGTTCTGCCTCTACCACCCTCCTCCTAGTAGAAACAATAAGCTGACTAAATCTCACCTTTTGGAACAGTTTTTGAATCTTTTGGAGTATGGAAATTCCAAAGGTGGCAACCTGATTATTCTTGGAGATTTCAGATTTCACTTTGACTGTCCTGAAAACCTATACACATCCAAACTAGATACAATTCATGTTTACAACTTTTAACAGTCAGTTAACCAACCCACCCATAACAATGATCACAGTTTGGACTGGGGATTCTTCGTCGAGCTGATGATAATATTATACGGTCCACCATTATATCCTACGAACTTGAATCATATCACTCCTGCAGTATATGCCATCTGGACGTGTCAGTCCCTAACCCTCCACCTATATTTGTTACTAAGAGAAACCGCCGTATGATAAATAGAACCAAATTAATGCATTACATCCAAGCAAATCTAACAACTTGCTTACCTTCTACAAGAACACAACTCGTTATTGCCCGAGTTCAATGATTGCAAAAGATGACCCATCCACCAAGTGCATAGTATCAATTCAAACGTGTTCTCCATGGCAAAAGCAATGTTGGGGACCAGCTTCATCACTGCTAAATTAATAACGTGTTTTCGTTAAACACAGTTTGACGTATCAAATACATTGGTGCATGCACATTGTTAGCCTCTCTCTCTCTCTCTCTCTCTCTCTCTCTCTCTCTCTCTCTCTCTCTTCTCAGGATCTGTCGTTGTCCCTGCATTCAAGTAAATGAATCTCACATCCTCAAATTTGAAGTCTTGAAAAGGGAGTCTATAGATATGGGTGTTACAATCAGTGTTCTTGCTACTTACGTTCCTTCTTCTGACTTTTAATTAATGGCTGTCAATATTTATGTTTTATTTCCTGTTTGGTCGCCTGTACTGGTGCATATTTCTGTCACTGACTGCATAACTGCCTTTCCGTCTCTCCGAGAGTCAACCGTTCATTTACTCTGTGTACATTTTATATATCTTTCTATTAAGTCGTGTTGGTCATGTTTCTGCGCTTGATTTACAATCAAAGTCATCTTCGTTGAATTTTGCCCTTATCATATGGACCCTTCAGACCCAAACCAAATAAATGTTTTATCCCCTAACAGGTTAGGCTCAGCTGTTCCAAAAATAGCGATCAATGCACTGCAAATTCTACTAACTTAACACTTTCAAATTGACTTCCAGTAAATGTTATGCAGAGTCCTTCTTTCTAATAATCATTACAGTTATCCCTGACATCAAACGGTAATAAGAACCTTGGTCACTATTAGAAGACATGAATACATTTCAGGTCGTTCATATCCTCCAACAACTGATTGCACGTTTCAAGTACATCTTTTCAATATCCAGAACCATCATATGAAACCTGAATATTAACTGTAATAATACACGATACGATATATATTGTTAGAATGACACCAAGGAATATCTGATGCTTTATAACCTCAAAGATTCCGTAGACTTTTCAAATGCATCTGTGAAATCGTTACAACAATACATCATCAAAACATTGAACAGTATAATGCACGAAGTCGTATCAAGCAGCTTGTGTTCGTTATAAGGGAACTCGATACCATGAAATTTAAAGCAATGCTTATAATAACATGATTACAAAGCAACAAACTAAACAACAAGAACATCAATAATAATAATAATAATAATAATAATAATAATAATAATAATAATAATAATAATAATAATATCTTGAAACGGAAATGCACAATAACAATAATTATATTATAATACTTAGTTTTCCTATTAGTTATCTTCTTCTTCCTGTTCCGCTTCTTCTTATTTTCATATTACTTTGCTTTCATTACTATTATTATTATTATTATGGTTATTATTTACTTGAAATGAGTGAACCATACATGATGTTTCGCCTAGTATATGATGTATTGTAGACATGAAAACTTTCAGATTATAATAGTAATTACATAAAGGATCTCAGATATATTAGTACCAATATGCCGCCTTATTTCTAGACTTAATCCCTAACAAGATGTATTCATATTCTGCCTTCTTTCTAGACTCAAGCCCTAGCAGGATATATTCATATGCCACCTTCTCTCTAGACTCAAGCCCTAACAAGATATATTCATATGCCGCCTTCTTTCTAGACTCAAGCCCGAACAAGATATATTCATATGCCGCCTTCTTTCTAGACTCAAGCCCTAGCAGGATATATTCATATGCCGCCTTCTTTCTAGACTCAAGCCCTAGCAGGATATATTCATATGCCACCTTCTGTCTAGACTCAAGCCCGAACAAGATATATTCATATGCCGCCTTCTTTCTAGACTCAAGCCGTAACAAGATATATTCATATGCCGCCTTCTTTCTAGACTCAAGCCCTAACAAGATATGTTCATATGCCGCCTTCTTTCTAGACTCAAGCCCTAACAAGATATGTTCATATGCCACCTTCTTTCTAGACTCAATTCCTAACAAGATATATTCATATGCCGCCTTCTTTCTAGACTCAAGCCCTAACAAGATATGTTCATATGCCACCTTCTTTCTAGACTCAATTCCTAACAAGATATATTCATATGCCACCTTCTATCTAGACTAAAGCCCTAACAAGATATATTTATATGCCGCCTTCTATCTAGACTCAATTCCTATCAAGATATATTCATATGCCACCTTCTATCTAGACTCAATTCCTAACAAGATATATTCATATGCCGCCTTCTATCTAGACTCAATTCCTATCAAGATATATTCATATGCCGCCTTCTATCTAGACTCAAGCCCTAACAAGATATATTCATATGCCGCCTTCTTTCTAGACTCAATTCCTATCAAGATATATTCATATGCCGCCTTCTATCTAGACTCAAGCCCTAACAAGATATATTCATATGCCGCCTTCTTTCTAGACTCAATTCCTATCAAGATATATTCATATGCCGCCTTCTATCTAGACTCAAGCCCTAACAAGATATATTCATATGCCGCCTTCTTTCTAGACTCAATTCCTATCAAGATATATTCATATGCCGCCTTCTATCTAGACTCAAGCCCTAACAAGATATATTCATATGCCGCCTTCTATCTAGACTCAAGCCCTAACAAGATATATTCATATGCCGCCTTCTATCTAGACTCAAGCCCTAACAAGATATATTCATATGCCGCCTTATTTCTAGACTCAAGCCCTATCAAGATATATTCATATGCCGCCTTCATGTTTTTATATGTAGTTGAAAACAAAACAAGTTTAACTGCTTCATTCTAAGACCGTATATGATTTTAGAGGCCACTATATCAAATTCAGATGTAAGTAAAAACTACGGTTAGTTATTTGCAAAGTCAAATCACTTTCGATTTGAATTTCCTGCAATCTTATACAGAACCGACTGTCAAAATCCGGATCATAGTGAGCCTGTGCCTATATATGTCCCATCTTCATGTTGGTATTTACTGTCCGTATGTCTATCTGCAACGATCTCTCGTCGCAAGTGCAGATCTTTTAAGTCAGAATAAATATCGGTATCTGAGTGATAACAGGTGATTAAGCCTAATCACCTACAGGGTCAGGTGATAACATCATTATCAGAACAGTTTGCTTACATCAATCGTATATAATACTTATGTCCACAAAACAAATACGACTATGCCATCAGTTTGTAATTCAAGGGTCTTGGTATCCGGAAGGTTGGCCACTAAAGTTTAACCGTTTTTATGCTGTTTTTATGAGATTTTTGTCTATCTTCGTCTCTATTACTGTGTTTCATCATGCATTGGCTGTTCACTTCGTAAGTGTGTCTACATCTCATTGTTTTGGAATGATCGGTAGTCAACCCGTTTATGCCACAAGGGACCCACATTAATTGTTTTAAATGACCATTCCTTGGCTTTTAATACTACATTATGCTAGTGTGCTCAAGACTAAACTACATTTATCATTACTTAAAAGTGAACAGACACGAACAAAGAAACGTTTTTACAAAGCTGGGCTGATGCAAATCCCTATTAACGCGTCCACCGTTGTGTCAACAGTCACAGAGGTAATACTGCGTATTGCAGTATTCAACACAAAGTCAGTAGAACCACCGAAAAAGCGCATATAAATAGATAATTTTATCAACGATCCGATTATCGACGTCTTCTAACCTATATAAACATTGTAACAATATCAAGCCCAAGTGCGCGGATCTAACAACCATCGGTTACTCCATCACATCATTACCCCTCCACTCAGAGGCGGAATTGTCGTCATCACAAAGAAGGCCATGATAATTTGTCTTAAATACAACATAACCTTCAATTTCTGCCACACATCGTTTGAACTAGTCCACGCAACACTCACACCGGAAACCAAGTATGTCCATATTTTCTGCCTCGACAGCCCTCCTCCAAGTAGAACAAACAATGTTACTGGATCTTTCATTTTGGAGCAGTTTCCGAATCTTTATGGAGTTTGGAAATTTGATAGATTTCAACTTGATTATTCTTTGAAATTCAACTTTCACTTTAACTGTCCTGGAAGCTCATGCACGTCAAAACGTCTAGATTCCATACCTATTTTCAACCTTAAACAGTCACTTGACCAACTTATAAATGAAAGGATTATTCATAATCCTGATGACAATATTCTGAGATCCATCCTTGTATCACACGAATTTGCATCATGTTACCTCTGCATCATAGTCCATAACTCTCCACTTCTATTTGCTACTAAGAGAAACCTTCGTGTGATAAATAGAACCAAACTAATGCACGCCATCCAATAACACCTAACAAAGTTCTTACCTCGTACAGCAGAACAACTCGATAACAGTTTACAACTTTCATCATACAGCAGAACAACTTGATAACTGGCTGCGCGCATTAGTTGTAAAGGATGCCCCTACCACCAAGTGCAGAGTATCATTTCAAAAGTGTTCTCCGTGGTATAGCAGTGTTAGGGACCAGCTTCCCACTGCTAACAGAGACAAGAAACAAGAGGATCGGCTTTGGCATTCCACCGGAATCACTATTCATAGACAAACTTATGAAGCTCCTTAGAAGAATTTCACAAACATAGCCTAGTTATCCAAATTATCCCACTGATCTACTCCCGGACTAAAAACACTTTAATTATAAGAAAAACGTCTCAACAAATAAATCAAATACCTGAAACTAATGCATCTGAAAAACGTATGTGGCCTTGCATATAGTAATCGGGATAAGTGATATAAAACTTTTAGTAACGAATGGCTTCAAACTTTAAAAAATAAAATCCGGCAAATGTCCCAAATATTATATATTTGTCAATCGAGCACCGTGTTTCTGATTTAGTCCTTGATGAAATAAGGAGGATTTGTAATTGCGCGGCCAATATTATGCTGCTTAGATTTGAACCGGTAGCATTTCATAAATAACGTGCTGTTTCGTCTAATAATAATTGCAAGTAAGAATGAATAAGCATGTCTGGTGATTTTAATTTGTAAACGTTATTCCAGACTGAGATTGGGAATTAGGTAATGGACACTAAGGACTAAGATTCATACGTTCCAAAAAAATCTGAGGAGAGAAAGACTAAATTATTATTGTATGTGTCTGAGTCCGAAGGTTTAACATGTTGACGGTAACCATAACCTTTCTAGCCTTCTTGATTCAGCACCACCTATACAATAATTGTTTTTTCCCCATGTAGTTTATTGACGGGAGATTCCACGTTTTTCTCTACAATTCCTAAAGCTGTATATGCCTTAGTTAATTTTTTTCTAATATGTCATGTTAATTTTAATCACCCACTTTTTAATCAGCTGTCTGTTCTACTGACAATGAAGTGAAAGCTTCAAGTGCGGTGCCAAAGGAAACAGTTTATATGCATAACATCCATACGACTGCTGCTTGGTTGGTTTATATTTTAAACTCTATCTTCCTTCAATTTAATCTCTCCACAATTGCTTTTTTTCACTTCTTGTTTTTTTTTCTATCTGACTTTCAGTTTCCACCTTTGCACTCTTAAATCTTCTCCCTGGATTGAAGTTTACTCTAGATTCTATATGATTGATTTTGCATTCTTTTTTTTCTTCTCTTTCTAAATTTAATTTTACACGATTATTTCCGAAGGTAAAGCATGATTAGTTGCAATTCAAGCTTGGGTTTAAACTTCAAATAAACTTCAAATACCTTAGCTTCTTATCCAAACTAGACCCTCACATATCAAACCAAAAATAAAAGAATATACATTTCATTTCACACCAAATACTAAACGAAAATATTCTGTATCGTTTTGTTTTGTCACTGGTTTATTTTCTAGTCAGTAAAATTATATAATGTACTTCTATGTTAAAGCAACTCGTCAGTGTCTTATAGACAGATTCTAACTCTCTCAATTTAGGACTTTTTAAAGGCAACTTCATTATATGACATTTTTCAAGAAAACATGCTGCTTTCTCAACGTTTTCTCAAATGTGTGAAATTAAAATCTTTCCCAGGGACAATGACAACTATGAAAATAAGTATATTTAACGTTTTAAGACCAATGATAACACTATTAAAATTATTTAAATGAACTGAAATCATGTACGAGAACATCGTTTATGCAAGGTTATTTTGATCATAAAATATGATACAATAGGTAAACAAAAGCCAACATATTTAGTAAAGACCTAGAATTAAATTATGTCACTAGAATGCATTATCACAATGGTCACAATGTATTTTTGTTCCAATTGAGTCCCAATATACTTGGAAATGTTGATGTGTAAAAATGGTAAAGTATATTGTCTTTAAACGAATCCTCTAGAACACCAATATATTGTTTTAGTAAATAAAACCAATCTTTAGTTTTGAAATTTCGATGAATGATTTAAATGATGAAGTCCTGTCATCTTGTACCATAGCACAGTTATAATGTATTCCACATACTGATTATGAAACAGTAATGAACACTTGTTTTCTGGTACATGCACACCGTTATGTAGCCTTCGACGCAAAATAATGCCCTGAAAATGCTGCCGATTGTACAAATAAAGTCCCATCCAAAATTGTATGCAAGTCTTGACAAAACGTATGCACACAAGATCTGTCCTCAGTCATATGTCAAGGACACGAGATTAATTTCAACTATAAAACAGCTATCCCCATTGCACAATAGCAAAATGAAACTTTCATGGATTATTGTATGTGGAATTCATTCCAATATACAAAACGACATCGCCATGTCACAAGCCACATTTTTGCAATGCAGGTATAAAGCAATGTGCCAAGTGTTCCATTTTGGACATTTTGTTTAGTATAAGTTCAGTTGAACGTCTAAGTACTTTGTCATTACAGGTTCACAAAGCCACAGCAATACATTATGAGGTAACGCCTGACACAAACGTTCATATCACTGACAGCGGTTCTTTGATGTGTGCAGATTATCAGGTTATATATGCTAAAGACTATGCAGGACTTCGCTGTTTAAAATCCTTCTTTTCAATCTCTTCGCATTAATCCATCTGTTACATCTGCTCTCCTTGATTTCTTTTATCAGAACAAGAATACTCTCCAGATCATCTCAAACAACTGATAGATATATCGAAGTCCACGAAATAGTTGCTGCTAAATGTTGGTTTTAGTAAATCAAAGTATATTCAGTGGCCTGCCAATAGTGAAGAGTACTAGCGTGCCATGCCAGGAGGGTTACAGTCTGAAAGACTATGTCGACTGTTCTCTCTTGGACGCTTTATATCTGCAATAGGCTGGGTTGTAAGCAAGATATTGTATATGTTCTCAGCTCTTCGAATTGAATGAGAAAGCGAGCAAACACGTAATATGCCTTTGATTTGACATATGGTTCTCATTTCCTTTACAATTAATTGATGTCATGGCATGCATCTTCTTTGATCATGGCAAATGGAAAACATATGTCACAATTATATCTGGATGACTTATATGTCAGAAAAACGCATTTGAACTGATCGATGTTTCCTCTCTTGACTTCCCAGGTCTATCAATTAGCTGTAGTCAATAGGTCTCACAAAGATATAATCTTATGGAGAAATAACCTCAAAAACGTTACAACTACACAATGAAATATATAAAATGCAATATTAAAACTATGTTTTGCCTGTTTAGTGACAGACATAACCTTGCTTATTTATTTCAAATGATATAAATAAATCTCCAGAGGATGCCCGCTGTATCATATTTAGACAAGACACCAACTTGCAGCCTGTCTATATGGATGATTCTTCCTCAGAGTAAGCTGATCACATACGCACGGAAGCTTGCCAAAGTTGCAGGTCTTTGTAGTTGTAACTAGTATAAATAGTTGGTTTTTAAATATACCATTAAGGTATTTACATGATTTAATTTTGTTTGCATAATGATAATAATAATAATAATAATAATAATAATAATAATAATAATAATAATAATAACGCTTCCTGTTAACTCTTGTAATCGTGCTTTGAAAGATTTAGTCTGTTACATGTTAGCAGCTTAGGCAAACCTGTGTTTTCAAGATGATGTAGCTAAACAAGAATTTACCTCACAAGTCGCAGATGTTTCTTGAGACTTTAATTTCTATGTATACAACCACATGAACGTCTTGACATATACCCCTGAGGCACTCGGTTGATTCAGTATGGTAGAAATGCTTGCGAGTGAACAGTTTAAGGTTTGTGTCATACGTGTGGAAAGTCAACACAAAGGTGAAATGCTTGCTTGTTTTCTCAGTTTTACATATCATGGGTTTGCTCTAACAAGAAGTCCAGAATTTGTTTACTATGATATTCAACGGACAATATTAGTGAACGAATCCCATCGATTAACATGCTTCTAAAAACAACAGAGAAACGGTTTGTTTCCTTGGGATGAAATATACTTTAGATGCTATTAAAATTGATTCGTAATTGGTCTACTAATGCATACGGAATTCTTGAATATTTTAAGCAGATCGTTTGCTTCTAAAATATAAACAGTAATCTCCAACTGAATCATAAAAACCTGTTCGAATATTTAGATGCTATTTTAATGTAACAATCTGAGAATGTCTGACAAGAATCGAACAAAACAGATTGAATTTAAGCATACCTATGTAATAAACAGTTAAATACTCTTTTTAAAGTACAGATATGAAAACACTGGATATCAATCGTAGCTTTTATAGGCAGATGTCGTAGAAACGAGAATCGTATTCGATATACTATTATGTTTCAAATAGTAATGCAATTTAATCGATTCCACGATAAAGCAAGTGTAATGACACTGCATTACTTTATAAATAAATAAATATATATATATATATATATATATATATATATATATATATATATATATATATATATATATGGGGGTTGAATCTTTTTTCTGGCATCAAAATTGTAGAGCACTACGACAAGAGGTTGGCCCCACCCAAATGCTGCAAATCTTGTGAAATAAAGCATCGCCACTGGTTTAACAGGGAAAAGAAATATATCCCCTTTGCAGTACTATCGATTCAAACATAGCCAACATATCATATCATGAATTGTTAATTCTGAATGGTGCCTCCAGTTGATACCCCAGAATCATTCACACGAGGAAGAGGATACAACTTCTAGTCATAAACCGCCAATGAACTATGACCTATATTTGCTCAATACCTCTGAATCAAGCATCATATCACAAGGTGAACTTAATGACCTTGTAAAAGATTTGGAAATAACCACTATTCCGGCAAAATCAATCTTACTTTAAATTTGGTCCTAGTTATTACGTAACCAAATGGCGTTCGCAGGACATTTCTCAAAGAAACACCGTTTTCATGAGAATTCATCCATGCATTTATTTGAGAGCTCAACATCTCATTCTAGTAATTGTCTTTTATTAACGACAAGTTTCGAGAAGCTATGTGGACATTATATACACATTGATTATCGTGTCATTCGTTGCTAGAGAAGTGCAGTTCAACTTAAATAGCTAGGCAGCCAACAGTAACATTGATAGTTGTCCTTACCGGGAATACCTATAACATCTTTAGACGTACAAACACACAAAAATACATCTGCCTACATCTTCAGTAAAATATGACAAGTCAAATGAAAATGAGCTGACAGAAGCTTCGGATCCAAAACTGAATGTAACGATCATCAACATCAAATAAAACAAGGTCGCAGCTGAGAACTGATGGATAATCTGCATTTGAAGAGGATGCATGAGTGAAACTGAATCGAAGTGCTCTTATTGATGGCCAATACTAACGAGTAGTAAAAGCCCCATCAAACATCGACTTTGCGTGTGCTATTTACAACTCGTACGCATATTAGTAAAGACAAGTACTGAAACTTTGAGCGGAACAACAACTACGAATCTGACATAAAGGGTGGCAGTGAATAACCATTACCTCTTCACTCAAATCAAAAATCAAAGATCATATTTTCTCTGGACAATTCAATCGAAATCTTTTTTCATTTCAACTCGTCAGTGTTTGCAAAACACGATGCACCCGAACACATTTTGTATATTTATTTCAAAAGCTAATGTGCAAAAGTTGTTGTTGCGTTCTTCTACCAGAATACTAATATTGTAGTTCAAGTCACCTAAGTTCTTTTCAATAAAATACGAACGCAATTACGCAGCCTGAATAGGATTGGGGTGTTTCAATAATAGAGCAAAATAAAACAACAAACGGAAAGGTCCAATTGTACGTATGTTGACATATCTCAGATTCATTCGAGAGTAAGGATCTACTGATTTTCTTTAATCACACGAATTTAGGTCAATACTTAGCCAAAATAGAATCGCTGTGATCAATATTTTCAGATTAAACCATCCTAAGAGGAAACGTGACCTTATTATCGGTAAATACCCGTGAAAAGTCTAATACCATATCATTATGTCAAGCAACATCGTTATAAAGACCATGCTTTGCCACGGCTCAATAAATACATAAACTAAATATAAAACAGCGGTTGCCACTTCGATGGGATACAATCTTCAGAATATGCATAGACTGATAGTTGCAAGTGAATTAACCACTAGTAGGTGATGCAATCCTGTGTTTGGATCAAAGGAATATCGAATGTTGGTTGTAAAACCGCCCTTGACAGACTGCAGGGGGGCGACAGTGTCTGCTAAGTATGAGAATCAGGAGTGAATCAACATCCACTCGGAGTTTAGCCAGATATTGTCCCCATTGGAATCGCTAGCTTAAATAAACCTTCTTGAGAACTAAATTGCAGTAGTCGCTCAACCACTGTGCGGAAATTATAAGTGAAAATAAGCTACTCCGCCGACATTCAAACTTGGCTGGAAGTTTGTAATTCTGGGAATTACATAGTAGCTTTAGACATGAAGCTGTTAGGGATGAGAGGAGCTCTAGGAGACAGAGGGAAATACCTCAGTGCAGTTTGTCCCGAGTCTATGGGAGACAAAGAAAGAGGAAGAACGGATTCAGAAGTTAGACAGACTGTTGGGAACTGGAGTACCAGTCCCGAGAAGCTTAATACAGATTAGTAGCAGCACAGGACAGGATGGTGAAATAGGCCGTCACTTGGTCGTGTTAAAGACGAGTGATACGGTTTTAAATTTGAAGTTTATTTGACAAATTGCTATATGTTATTGAATGATAATAGCTTGTTGTTTTTTTGAATTTCACATTTTGTGTATTCAATAATATACCTGTTGGCATAGCTGACTGGAGTTAGGAACTTTGCATGTCTCTATCACTACTTCAGTTTCTGACACAAACGAGCCAGGATGGGTCTTCTGTAACAATTTGATACAATATTGGGAGCATCCCTACCAAACCTAGGTAACGAGAAACATTTACAAAGAGTTACCTTCTTTCGTTTATCATGCCATGCTAACGTAATGCATCTTAATGTTGTTTAAAAGACCAGCTCTATCTAGTGGAGAAATGTAGAATGTTTGCTGAATATACGATTAAATTTCACTCTTCTGCATTTTTCTTACAACATAGCATATACACTATGAATCTGCATACATTGTGGAGAATTGTTAATCGACTAGGTAGATGGCTGTGTACATACAATGGGGAGAAATTTATATTCAACCAGGTAGACGGCGTGTACTTACAAAGTGGAACAATCAGGTAGACGGCTTTTTCTCCAATTTCTCCACATTGTATGTAATCAGATTCACAGTCTAG
>JAQISU010000136.1:13387500-13440234 GCA_029339505.1 Unio delphinus
GAGGAATCTATTGAAATGTCATACCATGCTGCGAAAAAAAAGCCAAAACAATATTATGATAGTTATTTATATTAGTTATTAGGTTTCTGGTATCCATTTATTTGATAAAAATTGTTTTGAAAATCAGATTGCACCTAAGTTTGCTCTTGCTTTGAGCAACATTGAAAAATAAATTTCGTCCCGAATGTGACACCTATACATATGCATTGAAATATAATGATAAATGTACCGTTAGGTACATGTAGTATCTGAAGGGAGACCACCGTGTCCTGGGGATCATATAGCATACGATTCAGGTAGTAGGCCCATACCCGAATAGCTGTCGATTACCCTTTACAAAGGATGTAGAGACTCGTCATTCGATCTAATCAGATGATTCTTGCTCTGATTTACAACTCTTTCAATTTCACGCGTTATTTAGTTTTCTGGGTTAAATCATGTAATATTTGACCTTCGCTTTGAAAATATCTTATAACGTTGTGATATTTAGCTTCAACCAGGAAGAGATGTTACATAAATACATGGTTACGCATGGCTGCGATAATATAAGAACGGATGTATTAACACAAACGGAATGGTAACGGAATGATATCAACATATGACTTTTGCAGAATTGAAGTAGGTAGTAATTTATTGATTTATTATAAGTAATAGTACTTACACTGGATGGTATGTATGTAATATATCCATATGTTGAAGTCATAATTTAGGGTATACTACCAGTGGTATACACGACATGTTTGTGTACATAAAAGGGAGTGAGAAAATTAAATAGATATGTCATAGCATACTGCGGAGAGAAGAAAAGTCACTATTATAAGTTTAGTATACATTTATTTAATACATACGTTTTGGAAATCAGACTTCATTTAAATAGATGTTGAATATATATGACGATGTCATGACGTTCACATGCCACAAAAATAATGTATTCTGGCCGTAATCAATAGGCTGTCGGTAATCGTTTATACCCTAGGGTAAGGACTCAACACTCACCGTTGAAAGATGTTTCGTATTTTGATCTCCATTTCGTTCCATTGCACGTGTTATATAGTTTCCTTTTTTACAGCTGGTATGGTGCATCTTTCAAGTCAAATAAATTTGTATAACTTTTTGATACTTAGATTCAATCAGGAAGAGAAGTAACTTTACATATGGTTACGCGTGGTAGCGTTGATATAGAAAAGTGTCTTAAAACTAGTTGAATAGTAACTTGAAGTCATCATAAGTGGCCTTTAAGCACGGAGGTTGGCAGTCATTTATTTTCTGATAATAGTGCTTGACTTAACAGTGTATGATCTAGATGTAATATATACATAAATCGAAGTCAAACAGACTAACAGTGTCAAGGCTGAAACCGTGCAAATATTAAACAAAGTATGTCATTCCTATTCGTTTATTTAACATAATATTTTGTAATGTGATGGGCGGCTATGGTAATTTTCGAAGACATATCTAAAACATTTACTCGCTTTAAACTCGATGCCATCTGATTTATATGTAGTTATTTTTGAACCAATGAAGAAAACAAAACATGTTTCCTCTTCCTAGAAATGTTTCAGCGTTGTGGATATGTCATGAAAAATTGATTGTCTGTAATATTTTAATGAAGGCTTCATGAACTAATTTCTTCATTCATTGTACACATTCTCGTGTTCTGGCATGGAAAGACAAATACTTCCAGTGCTTGACGAAATATGGCAGTGTGGATGGAGCAGGGATGGTGGAAGATGAACGTTCCACCGCGACGTGGATCGGATCAGTCGGGAGCTCTTCCCATTAGCTAAAATTGTCATAATATTTCAACTAAAATGCTTCGAAGGCACCGTATCAATATAGCATCGGAAGAAAATAAACCAACTGCTATATGTGTCGTAAATTTCAAAATATATATTATGCCAACCATGTCTCCTTCGAAAATTAAATGATCAGTGCCTCAGTTCTGTAAAAAATGGTATAACGTTTGTCAGGCGACATACCATTACAAAATAATTTTGATCTTATTGCATAAAGTATGAAAGAAATATATGTATTATAATTCAGTATAGAGTGGGCATGTTAGAGAAACATATAAATGCAATTATGAAGTACTCAATGAACTATGTAGACTATGCAAGTAAATGTGTACAAAAATATGTATTTTAATGTATGAGACAAATAGGTTAGGTAGTATGTTTTATTTTCACATAATCAATTAAATATGTGCACATTAAAAATTTATATTCATGATTCATCTTCACTAAATGTTTATGTGCACATGCATGATTACATTGGACCAGTTTCAAGAATAAGTAGCATGCTTATTAAATGTGAACCAACTTATATCTGACTGCTGTGCAGGAAGTATTTCGGACAAGAAATACAATATTATATTAGCTATTTATATTAGTTCCTAGCTTTTTGGTATCCATTTATTTTATATAAATAGTTCTCAAACTCAGAATGTACCTAAGGGTGCTCTTGCTTTGAGCAACATCGAAAAATAACTTTCGTCATCCATGTGACACCTATACATCTGCATTGAAATATAATGATAAATGTACCGTTTGGTACATCTAGTATATGAAGGGATATAACCGTGTCCTGGGGATCATATAGCATACGATTCAGGTAGTCGGCCCATACCCGAATGGCTGTCGATTACCTTTAACAAAGGATGTTAGGACTCGTCATTCGATCTAATCAGATGATTCGTCTTATGATCTCCAACTCTTTCAATTTCACACGTTATTTAGTTTTCGGGGTTAAATCTTGTAATGTTTTTCCTTCGCTTCAAAAAATATCATATAACGTTGTGATATTTATCTTCAACCAGGAATAGATGTTGCATGAATACATGGTTACGCATGACTGCGATAATATAAGAACGGATGTGTTAATACAAACGGAATGGTAACGGAAATATATCAACATATTACTTTTGCAGAATTGAAGTAGGTAGTAATTTGTTGATTGATATTAAGTAATAGTACTTAACACTGGATGATATGTATGTAATATGTTCATATGTTAAAGTAGTAATTTAGGGTATACAACCAGTGGTGTACCTGACATGTTTATGTACATAAAAGGGAGTGAGATTATTATATAGATAAGTCATAGCATACTGCGGAGAGAATAAAATGCACTATTATATGTTTAGAATACATTTATTTAATAAATATGTTTTGGAAATTAGACTTTTTTTAGATAGATGTTGAATATATATCTCCGTGTCATGATGTTCGTATGCCACAAGAATAATGTATTCTGGCCGTAATCAATAGGCTGTCGGTTAACGTTTATACCCTGGGGTAAGGACTCAACACTCACCGTTGAAAGATGTTTCGTATTTTGATCTCCATTTCATTCCATCGCACGTGTTATATAGTTTTCATGGTTACAGCTTGTATGATTTATCCTTCAAGTCAAATATATTGTATAACTTAGTGATATTTAGATTCAACCAGGAAGAGAAGTAACTTTACATATGGTTACGCGTGGTAGCGTTGATATAGAACAGTGTCTTAAAACTAGTTGAATAGTAACTTGAAGTCATCATAAGTGACCTTTAAACACTGAGGTAGGCAGTCGTTTATTTTCTTTTAATAGTGCATGACTTAACAGTGTATGATCTAGGTGTAATATATACATAAATCGAAGACAAAACTAATTAACATTGTAATGGCTGAAACCGTGCAAATTATTAACAGAGTATGTTATTTCTATTCGTTTATTTAACATAATATCATGCATAGTGATCTGAGGCTATAATAATTTTCGAATTCATATCAAAAACATTTACTCGCTTTAAACTCGACGTCAATATTAAAAATGGATGCAGCACATTGTATTCAACTATCAGGTTTATTTTCCTTTATCCCGCCTTTCCTTTCCTTCTTTTTAAAAACGTTTCTCTATGTGTAGATGGTCATCTCTCTCTCTCTTTCACTCTCTCTCTCTCTCTTTCTCTCTCTCTCTCTCTCTCTCTCTCTCTCTCTCTCTCTCTCTCTCTCTCTCTCTCTCTCTCTCTCTCTCTCTCTCTCTGTAACGTACACGTGATGATCAATATTTCTTTTTTATGTCAATGTCTGTGCACGTTACAACAATTTTATGGATATCAGTCTAAGATATTCGATTAATTTAAAATTGTCCCAATTATTAATGGAGTCACATTCCTGAATTTAATTCATATTTCTTTTAATTCTACTTGAGAAACTTTCTGACTGAGTGCTTGTCATATAACATGTCTTCAATTTGGGCAACATTCTCAACTTACAGTGATGGTTATCAAACCAAATCATCTCCACATGTATTCCTGTGTTTGTCCATACAACAAAGTCACATCACTTGCGTTTATCAAGGTTAATTGTCCTTGAATCTGGTAGTACTAAGTGTGATTGAAGTTTAGTTTACTCTTGGCATGTTAACACCACCTTTATGTGATGGTTCAATGGATGTCAAGTACCTGTACTGGAATAAGCATTTCACGTCAACAACGACACTCGTTTCTTTACAATGTTCACAATCTACCAGAGAATTTTGATTACTTTCTAAACAAGGATAAAAAATTGACACATTCTGTCTGTGTTCTTAAAGAAAGATTTTCATCCTTTTCACTGTGTTCTTAAAGAAATCTTTTCATCCTTCTCACAGTATACTTGATTATATCCTCCACTGTCACGTTTTCATTATCTACATCTGCCATCCGTACTGATTGAAGATTGCAGAAGTAAGCTACACCGATACGCCTTCTGTTGAGATAATAACCGTGAAATCCACTATTTCCTGAAAATGTGTCGCTGCATTGTTTATATATATATATATATATATATATATATATATATATATATATATATATATATATATATATATATATATATATATATATATATATAATCTATATGACTTTTTAATATACTCTCTTATTCCACACCATCATTTGTAACCGGTCCTGGAAATGCATCTTCTATTGTATTTGTGCTGGATTTTTCTTCATCACATATACCATACTTTGTGGGCAACAATAGTTTATTAATTTCATTAATTAGCTTGTTCTTCAGATTCGTGAACCGGAATAATATATCATGTTTTTATTTGCTGGAATGATTTATAAGATTTCATTATCCAAGTCTAACTGTAACTGTTTGAGACAAGACTGAGAGTAGCTTGATGTGGTATTTCGATTTTCTCCCTTCCACTTGTGAAAGCCTGTATGTTTAACATGTGATCATATCATTTATATCATTGTGTTGAATACCATTAGGAAAACATTCGATATTTCGTTTAATTATAGTGCAGTGGAATACTTGGATTACTCATTTAGACTCTTTGGACAGTATTTGAACACCAGATCTACTTTCCCCGTTCTAATGATTTTTGTATATGTTCTACGTCTTGCTTTTAATTTATTGTCATCGTTTTTACTCTAACATTTGACATGGTTCAGAGTGTTGTTTGCCAGAGCACTACTAGTTTCAAATAAAGACCACAAACCTTCTACCCAACGTCTTAAGCTAATATTATCTAAGATGATAATCTTTAAGGAGATACGTTATATCTTACATATTAAACCATCAATCGAATGGTAAAGTGGACGGCATAATTTCACTAAACCTGAATACAAGATAATATATTTGACAAAGATACTATCATGCCACAGTCATCATTACAACTAATTTTCCTTGCTGAAACATTCAGTGTATGATAGCAATCTAAGTTACATAGCATAATGTCAGAGGAAAAAGTATTACAATAATATTAATGTTAATATCAGAAATTAAACGCAGTGTAGGAGAATATGTCGTGTTGAAATCTTACACAGCCTAGGAGAATAGGTCGTGTTGAAATCTTACACAGTCTAGTAGAATAGATCGTGTTGAAATCGTACACAGCCTAGGAGTCTATGTCTTCCAGTTATATTAGTATCATGAGCTCATGGGCAGCGTAACGTTTTTGTTTTTGTTAACCCATAAGCCTTTCAAACTGGATTATATTGTATGCATATTATATTGTTGATGAGAAATGTCCGAAGCATTGCTTTCTACGAACGCCATGGTCATTTCCAGTTTTGGTACCTCATACTCCTTTCCAATTTTCAAACAGTGGCAACAAAATATCCAGATAATTGCTTTATGGCATGTGGTATAATATATAAATAAAGACATCGTGGATTTAAATGTATTATGCAATATTGGAGGACGTGAACATATTTGATAATTTGTAACGATTGCTTGTAATTCCAGATCAAAGATGTTTCGGGCATTGTGCTGCATCGTGCTCATTATCGGACGTTTTCCAGCCTTCAAGATGGACGCTCAAGAATTTCCTTCTGGATGTAAGTGCAGGGTAGATGAAATTGGCGGGAAGATCACCGTTTCATGCGAGACCATTGATCAAAGTTCAGTGTCAGATTATTCTCCTTTCCCAAGCATATTACCGAACAATACAAGGGCGTTCTTCTTCAAGGTTGCAAAGGATGCACATATATTTGATGAATCGGTTATATCATTTGCAGATATAACCTGGGAGCATGTCGAGGAAATGACTCTACAAGGTATACGCCATTTTCAGTTGAACCACAGGAGACTATATGGCCTTTCAAGACTGAAGGTGTTACGCCTAACAGATGACACACTGGAAAATATATTAAATCCTAAAGCTTTTCTTCTGACACCAAACGTAGAGGTTCTGGACCTCAGTTACAATCCGAAGTTGTCAATCAAAAGTGTTGTTGCAGCGTTAAATGAATCCCTTCCCAATTTACAATATTTGGATCTCTGTAGTTTACAGAATGCATTAAACGAGCCATTGATATTGAACAAGGAGTTTGCAGAAGCTATTGAAAACAAACCTCTCACTACTCTCAACGTTAGCAACAGTATGGTGTCCTTTATTGATGATGGACTCACTTCTGAATCTATCCGGTACTTAAACTTATCAAATACCTATGGTTCATGGTTGGCTTATGATCCAAACATAAAATTGCTTCCTCATCTAGAGGAGATCGATGTTTCTCAAATTGCCATTGTTTGGAAACCAATTGGTTCCAATATATTTGAACATTCATGGAAATGTTTTCTATTTATACAATCATTGAAAAGATTCATAGCAAATAACGTGAGGACCAAAGAACCTATAGACCTGTATGATTATCGTTTGCGGATTATATGTGAGTCCAACAGTATTGAGGAAGTTCATCTTCGTTAAACTAATATTCGGACAGTTAATGTTACTATAGATAAAACACTTTTAAATTTGAAATTAGTTGATTAGGAAGAAAATTATATGGAATATTTGTCTCCCAGTCTCATGCAAAAGTGTCCGAATTTGCAAGAGATTTATCTTGCAAGAAACCAGTTGTGGAAAATGATAAATCTCGGAGATCTGTTTGAACGTAATATGGTACTTAAAGTGGTTGATTTATCTCATAATGGCCTTCAATTCCTACCTTTGTCCATGTTCATGCATAATCCAAAGCTGACAACTTTGCGTCTCCAGGGAAATTCGCTGTCGGTGTTACATTTGTCAGTTGAGAAATTGCTTAATCTTAGGCTATTAGACTTACGAGACAATACGATAAAATACATCTCCAGAGACACGATTAACGGAATCTCGTCCATTGGCGATAAGCACGGTCAATGGATGACAGATACAGCTGACACAAACGGACATGCTGGAAGTGAAACCAATATTCCATCACAGATGAATAAAACAATATTATTAAGGAATTCAATAACTGATCAATTAGTTATAGACCTAACAGGTAATATAATGGAATGCACCTGCGATAGGATTTGGTTTGATGAATTTCTGTTAAACACGCACATTTCTCTTCTCGGCAAGGACTTATACACATGCAAATTCGATAGCAACACGCATTACATGACGTCCAATCTTTTGAACGACATGAAATACTATTGCAAACTTAAAGAATTTCTAGGTGTAATAATAACGATACCATTAATTATGCTTCTAACGATAATATGTGCCTATGTTATAGTAAGAAGAAGGCGAACTATTAAAAGAAAGGAAGAACGTGCTCAAAATTTGATTGGGAAATACAATATGAATCAATGTGAGGATCAGGAGCGATATTTCGTGTTCTTATCATTTGCAGGAAGAGACGGTGAGCTTGTAAATACTTATATAATTTCAGAACTGGAGAAATTTGTGAAAGAAACATTTGGTAATAATGACAATTTGATATGTACAGGAGATAGCCATTTTACCCCTGGACGATGGATTACCGAAGAGATAGATCGGTGTCTGACTAGATGTGATGTGTTTGTCATGGTTGTAACAAAGCATTTCATCAAAAGTGAATGGTGTAAATACGAAGTAATGTTGGCCAAGCAGAAACATAAATTCAAGATATTGCTTGTTAACGAAGAGGTGTACCAGCAAATGATTCCGTCAGCACTAACGGATATATTAAAAGTTTGTACACGAGCAACGTGGAGGCTACAAAATAATACATTAGTCATCAGACCAGAATGGTGTAAGATTTTCGAAGGCATGTTAGATGCATCCTTCAAAACTTTGGACGAAGTCTAGGAGGGAATATAATGATTTTTTTATCGCTTTTCTTCCTGTTGACCAAAGTGCGGTTTTAGGATATGTCATTTAATCCAATACTTTTGAATCTATTACAATTATTACCCAGCTGTTAAGTGACACACAATGGTGTATAAAGAGGATGTGTCGGCACTAATTCCATGGATGGATCTTTGACGAATGGTATGCAGGGAACATCACATTTTAACCCGATCGTCTCTTAAAGAGTGATACATACAATAAACGTAATATTCAGACAGGGTTAATTATCAAAAAATGTAACGCTCTTAAAGAACATGTTTATATTCACTCAGAAACAAGATTAACGTTGAAATTATATACAGTCTAAATGACCAACTTACTAAGTTCAAGAGAATATAGATATATATTATACATTTATTTGATAGCGACATTGTTGGTTATGTTTTTAGAAAGGTTTTTATTTGGGGTGTTCCAGAGCGGGGGAATGGGGAGTACTTTAAGTAATTTGTCATCCACGAATTATACAGGATATGGTCTTCTATGCTAGTTATTTTACTCGTAGATAAGGAGGACTTGTGAGATATTTTCCTTTCTCTCATATGTCCGTTGTTTTGGACAGCCATGTTATCGCTGTTAATGTAAATTACTTAATGGATTCCCATGAAGATCAAATTGTACAACATATCATATTGTAGATTGTCATAAATGGAAACTCTGCAGGTCGGACATAGAAGATGACAGCCATAGTAGACATCCTGAAAATAGTGTGAACGATTATCTTACTGAATGAAAAGTTTTATCAACGATGATATATCGCTAGAAGAACTGTTGTGCTTTCTTGTTGATTTTAAATGAAACACAACATGTTCCGATTAAAACTCTGATGTGGCATTATCCATATCACACATACATTTCATGTGTATTTCTCCTTAACTGAAAATCTAACTGACACAGGTTTTTCGGCAAAGATCATTAGGTAATCTAACATTCAATGGTTTGCAATCTGATGTCAAGTATGGCCACAATAAAGGCAATCTTTAAAACCATGATGTTATTAGTTGTCCTGGAACATCAAAGCATCATGGACTATTTACTAACATATCTATTTTAAAATCTATTTAATTTGGCGTTCATACTATTTGTGATATGGAATCTATAGCGATTATCTTGAAAATCGTGTTCTTGCTGATTGTCTTGAAAGAGAAATAATATTGCCCAGCATATCACCAGATATTGCATAATTATATATAAATGGTGATAAATAAACTACTTTGTAGATATTTACTTCGTTTATAATGTAATCAAATTGCAGCACAATATGATAGTATTGAACCTATTTTGAATAAGTACTCTTTGATCCTAAAGATGACTGTATAAATCGATATTATGATTATACCAATCGATATTATGATTGTACCAATCGATATTATGATTTTACCTATACTATTCGTATGATATCTGATTAATACCAGTACTAAAACACTTGCAATAGAGTCAAACGGTACCATTTTGATCTCCGATATAGTCATCTTTGCAACCAACTTCAAATTAGTCTCGTTATACTTCCACAAGTTAAAGTGATAACATGTCGTATGAAAGTCATTCATATGAATCAAACTTCGAGATTATGCCCATAGCGAGGTATAAAATACACATCTACTTATACTCTATGAATGCATTTAACTACAATGTCACTACTATGCTGAATCTAAAATAATAATCACTGAGTGTAGATGATCAGAATAGGTTACTGTTTCGTTTTAGCTAAGACATTTGCAGGCATAAAACGTTATGGTATGTCTCTTAATTATTGGTAGTTTATTTCGCATCAACGAAAACACGAGGACATATTCTTGAATGTTTATTTGTAAACAGTTTCAGCTGCACTGTTTTGAAATTGAATACAAGTGTTGTTGTGGGCATGTGTTCAGTTTGCATAATACGATTTTGATAGTTGTATAGTAAGGGTTCAGACGTTGTGAATTTTGATAGTTGTATACTAAGGCTTCAGAGGTTGTGCATTAGTCTTGTTTTTTTTAATTATATTTGTAAATGCAGTATATTCATTTTTCTGTTGATCTGTATTTTGTTGTTCCACAAGGCTTTGTTTCTTCCTCTGTTTCTTTATGTATACACACATCTGCTCTCATAGCGTGAGATGCGGTGCTACGCAAATTGTACATTAATCACACACATATATAAATCTAGCAGCCCAAGTAAAAATCATGCTACAACATAAAGCGTAGAGAGGAACATTTCTGATGTGAAGTGATGGATGCCATGTACATGAACTTTACATCCTTTACTCTAAACACAAAGCTCCAGCAATATTAAATTTATAACATCAGTACGAAACCAAGATGTCACTCTTTACAGTTTGCATTCATTGCACCTATATGTATTGAGTATATGCAAGGCCACGAGTACCGCTCCGGTGGCCTAGTGGTTAGTGTGTTATTTTCACTCTTTCTATGCTGCTGTTTATTCGAGCCTAAGCACGTAACAAAGAAATTGGAGGCGAATCCGGAATTGGAATCAATTGGAATGTGTCTAGAAGTTTTTTTTCAGAAATCTTTTGTTTTAAATATGAATTCCCCTAGTTTTTGAAAAAAAAATTAAAAATATTTAGTGAGATTGACAGGCTTGTATTAACATGACATCTAAAGTAGAAATATTTAGTTATAATCCTACTCAGGAGCAATTAGATATTTTGAAAAAGGATGAGTTGATTCAACTTGCCAGAAAATATGATCTTTCTGAAGCCAAAGATTCTTTAACGAAACAAGATATCAAAAAGAGTTTGTTCTAATATTTGGTAGAAAAGAATGTTTTGCAAAAAAAGTGCTCTGATTTCGGTAGGTAAGTCTGCATCTGACTCTGACATTAAAATAAAAAAATTAGAATTAAAATTCAAGATGGAATTAAAATTAAAATTCAAGATGGAGTTGAAGATGCTGGAATTTCAGGAAAGGGAGAATAAAAAACAATTACAATATGAAACAGAGGAGAAAGATAAAACTTTCCGTATGTGCACTGATCATAGGAAGGTGAACAGTGTGACAAAATCAGATTCATTCCCATTACCAAGAATTGACGATTGTATTGATAACATCGGGAATGTCAAGTAAGTCACCAAATCTGACCTTCTGAAAGGATTTTGGCAGATTCCACTAACGAAAAGAGCAAAGGAAATCTCGGCATTTGGGACTCCAGATGGACTTTACCAATAGAAAGTAATGTCATTCGGGATGAAAGGGTCACCAAGTACATTTCAACGTCTCATGAATATGATCACCTCTGGTCTAGAAAATTGTGATGCCAATATAGATGGCGTCATCATCTACAACGTCACCTGGATAGAACATCTAGCAACAATTCGAAAACTCTTTGACAGACTCACTGATTCATGCTTGACAGTTAATTTATCTAAAAGTGAGATTTGCCGTGCTAGTGTGACTTTTTTAGGACATATTGTGGGACATGGACAAGTTTAACCAATAGATGGTAAGGTTGAGACTATTTATAAATTCCCTGTGCCTGAAAATAGAAAGCAACTGTTGCGGCTTTTAGGTATGGTAGGATACTATCGGAAATTTTGTTCCAATTTTTCTATAATAATAATATAATATTTTTCTATATAACGCCTGAAAATTTTATTAAAGAAGAAGAACAAGTTCATTCGGACTGGAAAATGTCAGGAGGCTTCTGACAAGTTAAATGCCATACTTGAAATAACACCAGTTCTACAGCTCCAAATTCCAGTCAGTCTTTCAAATTATCTGTCGATGCAAGTGCTGTTGGTGTTGGAGCAGTTTTAATTCAAGAAGACAAAAATTGTATTGAAGATACAGCGTGCTATTTTTCAAAGAAATTAAATAAGCACCAGAGAAATTATTCAACTATCGAGAAGGAATGTTTGGCATTGATTTTGACTTTACAACATTTTGAAGTTTATCTTAGTTCAGCTCCTTCTTCGATTATACTTTTTAGTGACCGCAACCCCCTTACTTTCATCGGCAAGATGAAAAATAAAAATCAAAGATTACTAAGGTGGAGTTTGTTATTGCAGGAATATAATCTTGACATCCGGCACATCAAGGAAAAATATAATTTAATAGCAGACGCTCTTTCCCGTGTATAACAATATATTATATCATATACACTGTGTAATTTATACGAGTTCTTTTAACCTCAGGTGTAAATTGGTTTGTGGTAAAAAGAAAGTTTTATCATATAAACCTTTCTGTTTATTTTATGGGGGCAGGTGTTACGTATATTTGATATGTCATTTATATTTATTTTTATTGTTTGTTTGTCAGATTCAAATTTGACATTTTAAGTTTAAGATTCATTTATTGGGAGATATTTTTTTTAAAAGTGGGATGATCTGTACTCTAAAAATAAACACCAGATGTTGACATCATTTCTGACCTGGCTCAGAGTTGTAAACAAGCTTTTTAAATGATTGGTTGATTCCTAGGACATTATGGAGCTTTGTTATAAACATCTTTCTATTTTTAGTTATTGAGAGTAAAAGTAACTGAACCTCATCTGGGTGATACTGTGTGCACGAGACTTTTTGAACGTAAGTTTGTTCTAAAGATTCTAGATGATCATTTGACCCCTTCCTTGCTTACGTAAAAACAGGTATATAAATTATGTTTCGGAGAGAACTATTTAGCAGAAGTTGGGCTGTTAGAATAAAAAGTTGAGTTGTTTTGAGTTATTTTAAATTACCTTGTACTGGAAATTATTTTAATTCGTTTGGATCAAGAGGATTTATTTTGTTATATATCTGGAAAACATTTGTGCTCAATGAATTTCATAAGACCAGAACTGACTTCATCACGTGACATCGTCTTTCATCTTGGATGCTTCACTAAGATTCGAACTGGGAATTATTAGGACATTTTATTACCAGGACTTTTGCAATTTCACTAGTGGATTATATTTTGAATTATATTTGGATTAATTTTGGAATTTATTCTTAAAACCGTAAGTTTATTTTTCTTTTCTGTAAAATATTTGTGCTGAATAAATTGTTTATTAAGTTTTTACAAGCTTCTTTTTTTAACTCTTTCTATGTTACTGTTTATTCGAGCCTAAGCACGTAACACCATTCTCAACCCACATGTTTAGCGGCAACTGAAGTAGGGAAGTCTCGTTTTCAGCGATGAGTGCAACGACTACCTAAACATTAATCACTTGGGGTAAGAGCATTTTCGGTTATTCAATCCTCATCTTTCAAGAGATACCGCAATGACGAGACAAGAAAGATATACCAATTGTACTTAAGGAGCTTGGGAACTTTGCACAGATTTATAGAAAATATACAGAACAAGCGCTTTGTAGTTGAGTCGCAATGGTGTACAATAATGTTTCATAACCGCCAATCTTCTTCCCTAATTGTGGTCCATTTTGATACACAGAGATATATCTGTCTGTTTCATAGGGCCACTGTGTAATGACTATTTTCAAAACGAGGCATCGTGGTAGTTGCCGTACAAGTATTGTACAAGCTGAAACAGAAGACCCTTATGAAGCTCCTGAACACTTCTCATTCTTGCTAATGAAAGCGAAAACAAGTCCATTTCTGGAGACTATGATCAAACACATACAACAATCAAAGACGGGTATGTCACAAAGCTGTCTAAAAGGAAAAATAAACTTTATCTGTGCATGTTGCAGCTATCTAAAAATTTAAATCGCATTATGCCATCAAAGTCTAAATTCTGTATGTAACAGAAGATTCGTCGATTTGCAAAGCTATCAATATTCCCTAGCGTGAAGTTATTTTGAAGGCAAACATTGGCTGAGAAATCAAATGTGTATACCATTCTGCAAGCACATTCATAATATCAATGTGCATCTTACATACCTTAAATTCTGGCGTTTACCGAGGGTCCCCGAGTGGCCGAGTGGTCTAGAGCGCTCTCCGTTACGGATACTACCATTTCACCTTTGTCTGCGTGGGTTCGAGTCTAAGATTCGGCTAATGTAGTTATGTGAGAGAGCTTGCCAGTAGCTTCTCGTGGGTCGGTGGTTCTTTCCGAGGGTTGTGTCTGGTT
The DNA here is from genome assembly GCA_029339505.1 of Unio delphinus. NCBI lineage: Eukaryota > Metazoa > Mollusca > Bivalvia > Unionida > Unionidae > Unio > Unio delphinus. Next base: position 13,402,086 of record JAQISU010000136.1, read on the forward strand.
CTTCCTCCACCAATAATACTGGACGTCTTGTATAGCATATCGTGTGCTGAAAACAGGCGTTTAACCCTACGACAACAACAACTGGCGTTTACTACATTGACATAAAATATATCAAGTTGATATACGTCAAAATTGATCATTGGTCAACAGTTTCAGGCATTGACTGTCAATCGACATTTTATATATTTTACATTTTACATTTTTAAATAATAATTTCTTATAATGCAATGTTTGTGTCTGTGTGTGTGTGTGTGTGTGTGTGTGTGTGTGTGTGTTTGTGTGTGTGTGTGTCTGTACTGGAATGTTATCGTAGTTGTAAAATGTTTCAGTCATATGGCTATTTTGTCTGCAGTGTGGCAGTTTGTCCTTACATCAGGCCGACAAGACCTAATACTAACCTTTCAGTGTTGAGTGCCAAGAGTGGAATGTACTAGTACCAGTATGATATGTCTTTGGCAGGGTTTTAATCCGCGACCTACGGCATCTTAGGGCTACTGATCGGTCTGTTATACAGGAAAGGTCACTTTTAGTGAAAACCAGCTTGCCAGAAGAAAAAAAGCAAAGTACACAATGATGTGGTTGCATTGAAACATTTTACAAGAAACTTAGCTGGAATTGTACCAAGGGTTGACGCAAACACACTAAGCGACATTAATATTATCCATATCAAAGGCGACTCAATTGCATATCACCACCTCCACCAGAAAAGAGAAAAGAAAAACACAACTATATAATATTTCTATGTCTTACAGCATTTCTAAAGTTAATAACAGAATAAGCGTCAGCGGTTGCTAAACGTTGCACTGTTACGATATGTCAGAAACGCACCAGGAATGGTAAGAGTTTTAGTGGCATCATCTCAACGATATTTGCAGAATGGATATCATGCGTCGCAGTTCATGATAAAATACACCATTATGGATACCTTTTTCGAACGTATTCGGATTACAAGAATTATTGGAATATTCACATATTTTAAGTTATTTTTAATTATTTAAATTAGTTTTGGGGGAAATACATTTATAATTTCAATTATTCGAACACGTGTTAGTTATCGCTCTTTTATGTACTTTGATTTGTGAATCTAGAGTCGTGACAGTGTGTTTTTTTATACTCCTTTCAGAACTGCTGGCAGTGGGAAAATATTAGTCTCAATAGACTTAATACACTTTCTTCGGTTGATGATAACTACATAGCATGGACGAGGCTTAAGTAGTGTTAGCGCAAAGGTAAAATACCTGACATTTCCAATCGTTTAGAAGGGACGATTCTAGTGGTGAATATACTATCAATACAACTCGAGTAAAGCAAATAATATATATGATAAACAATTTGTCACGCCACAAACGCAAATACGTTTACAATAGCGATTTCCAAATTGTATATTTTTGCTTGCGGATATATTGCCTCCGACATCTATTGCTGATCGTTGTTCACTTGTTTTGTCGAATGTGGATTACTTTTTCTTAAGATATTTATAACCCGCGGGTTCTACACTGCTTTGAACATGTATGCGCGATGGAAGGCCTTGACCTATATAAATATAAATAGAAACTAAACCTGTTTAAAGAAAATAGTCCAAAACTTTCCGAAGCTGCTGCTATTGTCTTCATTTCTGCTAGACAGGAAAATGAAGTTATTAGATTCTCACTGCAAAGAGACAAGGGTGTTCAAATCTGCCTATGTATGGTATATCCTACCAATCTTTTCCGTTGCTTTCAAACGAAAGTCGGCAAAGAATATCGGAAGTAAATAATATCTGTGCTAAACTGTGTACACTTTGTGTACGAGATATGTTTGCCAATACGTCATAATGTCCTCATACTTGTCACTATATATATATATATATATATATATATATATATATATATATATATATATATATATATATATATATATATATATATCACCTATGAGCAGAGCACGGACAAAACTTTTCTCATTAAAACGAAAGTCGGCAAAGAATATCGGAAGTAAATAATATCTGTGCTAAACTGTGTACACTTTGTGTACGAGATATGTTTGCCAATACGTCATAATGTCCTCATACATATATATATATCACCTATGAGCAGAGTACGGACAAAACTTTTCTCATTAAAACTGCATTGGAATAACATTATTTATTGAATGTGGGAAACGTTCATCCATGTCTTAACTTTATAGAATTAATATGCGTCTAAAGTGAACAATTTTAGAAAATGTCAAACAAGGGAGACCACCATGATCTGGCGAGCATATGCCTTATCAGGTAGTCAGCTCCTACCCAACAGTGGAGGGAGGGCAATATTTTTCCATACCCAGATGTGATAATTCGTAACTAGCGCGCTTATACATATTATCATTATCATTATCATTATTATTATTATTATTATTATTATTATTATTATTATTATTATGTCGAGAAATGAGGTAGGCTGTATATTGTGCTAAACAAAACTTTTAACAATTTAGCTTTTAATGGTGAACGACTTCAATGGTATATACGGATCTGCTAAAGCAAAATCGATCATTGTGTATGTGATGTTTTTTGAGTTAGTCGATAAAAGCTCATATTACTTTTTCTTATAATTAATATAGTCACCTCCTTGAAATGTACAGAAACGAAAGTAACTAGTCCTTCCACATTTAGTGACAGTTTGAAAAGACTATTGCTTTGGTGTCCGTCAATTGACAGAATACGTTGGACTATAATGACTTGATTAGAAATTGATTGTACCCATAATTGTGGTAAGACTTTGACATACATGTAAGTACGCATTCTCCGGATCCATCACCTTAAGGTATCTATATTAAGGACTGGCGAGGTTTAAAAGGTGGGGAGAGAGGTGGCACGATGTGGGTGGAGCTGGGAGGCACAACCTCGCCTTTAACACACCTTAACCGGGACAATGCTTCCCATGAAACACGAAACATAATACGTGGGTTGGAGGGAATTTGGCAAAAAAATAAAACATTTTTATATGCAGCAACATAGGTGCTACAAAATAAAGATAAATGAATTGGAAAAATGACATATCTGTCTGACACTATTCAATAATGTTTGAAATCAATGCTTTATGGCTTTATTTCATTTAACTTTCAAGAAGTAATATGAAACAAATATTATTGTTATCTATGGCGAAACATTTTGATAACGTTTCTCGTAAAAACGCTTGTTTGCCCATATGCTGATGAAATGACTTTCTCGATATGTAAATGTTCTTTCATTATATATATATATATATATATATATATATATATATATATATATATATATATATATATATATATCTTGTCTAACATCATGTTTTGGTGACGTGTGTTAAGTCGTGGGGGCAATATGGGCTCGTGTGTGCAGGCCACGCGATGCATGCCGTTTGCCGTTTACTTCCGGTCCTGGGTTAGAATCTCCGTAGAGTACCAATGTAAAATTCTCTTACATGTATGATAGTATTGTTTGTATTAAAATAATAGTTATATCTACTAGTATCAATCATTCGTCTATGTAATCCATGTATAGCACTTTCCGTTGTTATGTGTATATTTATACTTCTCTGTTTGTCTCTCTCTGTCTCCCACTGTCTATCTGCATATCTGTATCTCTGTCTGACTATCTCTCTCTCTCTCTCTCTCTCTCTCTCTCTCTCTCTCTCTCTCTCTCTATATATATATATATATATATATATATATATATATATATATATATATATTTATATATATATGTGTGTGTGTGTGTGTGTGTTTCTGCGTGTGTGTGTCTGTGTGAGAGAGAGAGAGAGAGAGAGAGAGAGAGAGAGAGAGAGAGAGAGAGAGAGGAAAAAAAGAAATAGTGAGGCACAACGAAAAAATGATATGAATAGACAGAGATAGAGAATACAATTAACTCATGCGACCTATAGTTTGTAAAATCATGTATTAAACATTTCTTCACTACGATCGTTTTTTTATAATTCAGGTCGCCAGTTTTAAAATGTGACTTTTCTTTCCTACAGCCGTATGACAAGTTTGAATAATATTGCTGGTTGATATGACGCTAGGAATTTACATTTGTCTAAACATAGGCAGATTTGTAAATAAATTTTTTGTACTTACTTCTTGAACCTGTAATAACAAGACTGAATTATTCTTCTAACCCCTTCATATGTTCAACTCAGGCCTTATAATGTATGTCTAACACAAAAGCACAAGGCTGTCTTGTTTACGATAGGTGCATTTCACTACGGAAGTTCTTAATATTTATAAAAACAAAGGCAACTTTCCTTGCACTGATGTGATTTATGCAAAAGTGAGGGAGCAAGGGGGTTGTCGGCCCCGTGCTTTGTAGCGCATGCCTGCAGATTGCGAACATCACACCTACATGTGTACGTTTGAGTTTTAGTCTCGACAAGTGTTATGCGAGAAAGCTGGCCAGTAGATGTCAGTTTTCTGGCGGTTCTTTCCGGATTCATCCAGGCTCTTTATATTCTGTATACACTGGATACCATGTATATATAAAAATCTGCTGAAAACGTAAACAATTGAAATATTATTTTGCAACAGAAGCCCCAATACAGCAATACGTATTGTCGAGTATCCTAATTTTGAAACGTATATATCCGTGCATTTCATTGCGGCTATGCTATTTTTTTTTTTTTTTTGAGAATAGATGAACATAAATAAAGCAAACAATTATAATTCCATTTATTTGAGATTAGATTTTACATATCAGACCTGTCTCATTCATTTTCTCAATCGTAGCGGTAACTAAATATTTTCAATTTAAATATCTTCTTAGTAGTTCAGATTTCTTGACCCAATTGTATACCTGAAAAAGTATATAGGAGAGGTATTTGTTGTTTACGTCTATTTTAATGACATTTACGTTAGCATTAAGACGACATACACTAAGCAAACTGTGTGTTGAGCCGACTTTGCTTTGCTTGTTTGTTTGTTGAATTATGATTTTTAACGTAGCTTTAATACTGTTTCAATCCTATGGCTGCGATGCCTGCAGTGAGGCAGTTTATAGTGATGTTTAGCACTGGGGCATCACGCCGCAGATATGTAGCATGATATCCTACCCAGTCACATTATCCTGACACCAGGCCGACCAGTCCAAACGCTAACCTCTTAATGCTGAGCGCCAAGCGAGACAGCTGTTAGAACCATTTTTGTAAGTCTTGTGTGTGACGCGGCCGGGGATCGATCCCATGACCTCCCACTTCCGGGGCGAACGCTATGACAACTAGGTAACCTGAGCGGTGGGCCGACTTTATAATGGTATACAAGCTAATACAAACATATGCAACTAATAAAGGTTACATTTTCAAGACATAAACTCAGATTAGACTATAGTTGTGTGGAACCCTGAGATCTTTAAATTAATTAACGTAAGGTATAAGGAACAGATTACAAATATGTTACATACAAGAGTAGCAAACTCGTTTTAAATAAATTTCAAAAGTATACGATATATTAATGTTTTATTGGCATCTTATAATCAATGGGAGCATATTTCTCAACTGGAGGTACTATGCAGAATTAACATTTGTTGATATGATAGTTTGGCTCAGATTGAATCGTTGGCACTGCAAAAGGGATACATTTCCTTTTCCTGTTCAACCATTGGCGATGATTTATTTCACCACTAGATTTTTAGCATGTGAGTGCGACCAACCTCTTGTTGTAGTGTTTTACCATTTCGTAGCCAGCACAAGGTGATAGGCTGTTGTTAACAATCGTGGTTATACTGCGCTTTATGATGCAAACATCACTTCACCACAAACGTAGAAGATATTTGTTTGCATTGTTAACAGAAGTACAAAGCATCTCTGTTATCCATAGCTAAAACTAGATCAAAGTAGAACACTGAGAAATAAGAGAGCAGGGCACTGTTTGGGTTACCAAGGAAACGAGCGCACAACAAAAGAGCCTCGACAAAAGAGCGCCGATTATATTATACTAGCAAGAAGAGTAGAGATCAAAGAGTTATATCGAGAAGTTTTATTTTTTAAAAAAGAAAACATTATTGAGCAAAAGAAAGATGTTTGCAACTATAGTATCAAGTATAAGAGATCAAATAGTTATATAGGTAAATTTTCAAACGATGGTAGCTTTCATCTTTTTACGTTGATACAAACAGACTAGCAATCAAAGAATATGTTGGACGTTTATATATAGTTGCAAATTCCTATTTCAATTCACCATGTTTTGCAGTTTAAAACAATTTACACAATTACAGTATAAAGAAGGGGAAGATAGTGCTATTAATTTCTTTTAAGTCATTTAAAGTAATGATTATATTTTAGTTAAACATTTAACTAATTTAGGCAGAAGTGATTTCTAATTTAAATTTTAATCCACTTCACTTTAATCATTCAAGACGTTCAATTGCTACTATTATTTGCACAATTGTGTCGTGCGCTCTTTTGTCGGGGTGTCCACTGTTAGATTTCTAGCGCTAATAATGGCAATTTGTTCAAGGGTAAACTTAATTACGATTGCATCGTCCATGTCTTCTTGGAATCACAAGATGCAAATCATATAATATATGAGGCTTTACGAGCTACACAATTCATTATTGCGCACAAAAATCAGGTACTGGAATTCGATTTATTCATAGATCACTCATATATGTATTTTAATCATTTACGATATCTGCTTATAAAAGATACGATTGATATCCAATGTTTTAATATCCGTGCTTAAAAAGATTATTTAACAATTTATTACATATGTATGCTTAAATTCAGTATGTTTGGTTCTGTTCTTGGCAGTGTTACATTGATATAGTATCTACATATTCAAACGTTTTTTGATTTTATGATTCCGTTGGAGTCTACTGTTTATATTTTAAAAGCAAACTATATGCTGAAAATATTCGAAACGAATTCCGAATGCATTAGTAGACCTATTACGAGTCAATTTGAATAGCATCAATAGTATATTTCATCCCATTGAAACAAACCGTTTCTCTGATGCATTTGGAAGCAGCATGCTAATCGATGGGAATCGTACACATGTATTGTCTGATAAATAGCATAATTAAACAAGCTAGACTCTTCAGAGGAACTAAATAATATATAAAACTGAAGCAGAAAATAAGCCAGCATTTCACCTACATAGCTTACTTTAAACCTGTATGTCACAAACCTTAAACTTTTCAGTTTCAATGATTTGTACCATACTGAATTGGCCGACAGCCTCAAGGGTATATTTCAAGACATTCATATGGTTATATACATAGAAATGAAAGTCTCTAGAAACATCTGCAATTTGCTAGGTAAATTCAAACAATATCTCTTGTATTAATATATTGAAACAATATTAATATATTCCATCAATATCTCTTATATTCATATATTCAAACAATATTAATATATACAAACAATATCTCTTATATTAATGTATTCAAACAATATTAATATATTCCAACAATATCTCTTATTCATGTACATCGTCTTGCAAACACAAGTATTGCCTAAGCTGCTGACACGTAACATAAACTAAAGAAGTTAACAACAAGAACGAGTATTATTATTATTATTATTATTATTATTTATGCAAACATAATGAAATCATGTAAATGCGTTTATTGCATTTTCAAGATCAGCATATCACAACCATTTATGACAGTTGCAACTACCAAGATCAATGTATGGTAGTCGAGCGTTTTGGGAAAAACACCTTTGGAAAGTTAGCTATGACTTCCAAGCGTGTGTGATCAGCGTACTTTGAGGAAAAATCATCCAGATAAACAGGCTGCAAGTTGGTGTATTGTCTATATACAACGAGCATCCTAAGACGTTAGCGGAATTTATTATCGTCGGAAATAAACAAGCAAGGGTATGTCCGTCAAAAGCAGGCAAAACATAGTTGGAATGTTGCATTTCACATAACGTTTTTCAGGTTATTTCTCCATTCAGATTAAATGTCTGTGAGACTCATTGACTACGGCCAAATTGATAGACCTGGGAAGTCAAGACAGGCAACATCGATCAGTTCAAATGCGTTTTCTGGACATATGAATGATCGCAATAATGTCATTCAGATAGAACTTTGACATAGGATTTCCATTCGTTATGATCAACGAAGATGCATCCCATAAGCTCAATGAATAATACAGGAAATGAGAACAAATATGGTTCATTCCAAGTTTGATGCAGATACGATGGAATAGTTTACGGTACCGAATATTAACAACCACCGTGGTCGTTCGTTTATATGATTGTCCATAGTCACCTCCATCACAACTCTGAAAATTAACGTCGCTTTCATCCATCTAGAAGCCAGGTTAACAAAACGCTCGGCAGACCGGACGGACCCTGTTCAGACCGAGCCCATACTTTATCCAAATATTCAATTATACATATGACACACTATATGAATTTTACTTGTGCAATTTTTGCTCACGGTCTATTTCAATTAAAATGGCCGATCGCATATACATTATTTTCCTTACAACTCAACATATTGCAGATATAGATCATCCCATCGAGCCTATACCCTCCTGAGATGGCACGTTAGTTCTCTTCACAATTTGCAGTCCACTGAATTTACTTTGAGTTACTAAATTGAACATTATCAGCAAGTCATGCATGTACATTGATGTATCTCTCAATGTTTTAAAATGATCTGGAAAGTATGCCTGTTCTGAACAAAGAAATCAATGAGGGCAGATATAGCTGATGGGTAAATACGAAGAGATTGAAAAGAAGGATTTTAAGCAGCGAAGACCAGCATAATCTTTAGCATATATAACCTGATACTCTGCAAATATCAAAGAACCACTGTCAGTGATATGAACGTTTGTGTCAGAAGATACCTCATTATGTATTGATGTGGCTTTTTGAACCTGTAATGGCAAAGTACTTAGACGTTCACCTGAAATTATGTTAAACAAAATATACGAAATGTAACAGTTGTCACCCTACTTTATACCTGGATGGCAAAATTGTGGCTTGTGACATGGCCATGTCGTTTTGTATGTTGGAATGAATTCCGCATACAATAATCGATGAGAGTATCATTTAGTTATTGTGCAATGTGGATAGCTGTTTTGTATTTTAAATTAATCTCGTGTCCTTGACATCTGATTGATAGCAGTTCTTGTGTGTATACGTTTTTTCATGCATGTTGATTGTGTCTGGCTACGTTATATAATGATCTCTATTGGAATTGAGCTTCAAAACCCTTGTTTACAATTTGGATGGGATTTTATTTGTCGGCAACATGCTTTAACTTCGGAAAGAATCGTTTAAAATTAAATTAAGATAGAGAATAAAAATGCAAAATCAGTACTATAGAAAACAGAGTAAACTTCAATGCAGAGGGAAGAATTAAGAGAACAAACGTGGAAAGAGAGAGTCAAAGAGAAAAATACTAGAAGTGAAAAATAAACAATTGTGAAGAGATTAAACTGAAGTGCGATAGCGATTAATATATAAACCAACCAATCAACAGTATGATGAATTTTATATTTAGAAAGTGTTCCTTATGGCACCGCTGTGAAGACTACACTTCACTGTCAGTAGTACAGACTTCTGATTATAATATGGTTGAGAAACTGAACATGATAAGTCAGAAATATTTAATTGAGGCATAAAGAGCTTTAGGAATTGTAAAGGGAAACGTGGAAACTCCCATGAAAGACTTCATGGGGAAAAACGTTATTTTATAGGTGGTGCTATATCAAGAAGGCTAAAAAGGGTATGATTACCGCCGACATCCCGTATTAATTGATGAGTTCAAAAGATGCATCCATAGATATGTTAAGCATTATGTTGATGCGAAAACGGTGGAAACTTTGGAACTTTTTTGACCTCAAGATGCTAAACCTTCAGATTCAGACACATACATTAATAATTTAGTCTTTTGCTCACAAGCTTCTTTTGGAACGTATGAATCTTAGTCCTTATTGTCCATTACCTACTTCCAAATCTCAATCGGGAATAACTTTTATAAATGAAAATGACCAGACATGCTTATTCATTCTTGCTTGCAAGTATTATTTGACGTAACGACACGTTATTTATGAATGCTTCTGGTTCAAATCTAAGCAGCATAATATTGTCCGCGCTATTACAAATCCTTCTTCCTTCATCAAGGGCAAAATCAGAAACACGGTGTTCGATTGACAAATATATAATATCTGGGACAAATAAACATTTGCCGAATTTTATTTTTGATAGTTTGAAACCATTCGTTACTAAAGGTTTTATATCACTTATGCCTATTAAGATATAAAGGGCCACATACGTTTCTCAGATGCATTAGCTTCAGGTACTGTTTCATGTGTTGAGAAGTTTTTCTTGTAGCTAAAGTGTTTTTAGTCAAGGAGTAGTGCAGTGAGATAATTTGGCTAATTAAAGTTTGTTTGTTAAATTCTTCTTAGCAGCTTCATAGATTTATCTATGAATAGTGCGTATGTTGTTATGTCAAAGCCAATCCACTTGTTTGCAGTCTCTGTTAGCAGTGGGAAGCTGTTCCCTAACACTTCTACCGGAGAACACTTTTGAAATGATACTCTGCACTTGGTGGTATGGGCATCTTTTGCAAATAATACGCGCAGGCAGTTATCAAGTTGTTCTGCTGTAGGATGAAAAATGTAAATCTTTCTCGGATGTTTTGCATTAATTTGATTCTATTTTCATACGGAGGTTTCTCTTAGTAGAAAATACAGGTGGCGAGTTAGGGACCGATACGTTTAGATGGCATATAATGTACGCGTTATCTGATTCAAGTTTGTGGGATATTAGGGTTGACCGTAGAATATTATGATCAGGTCGATGAAAAATCTAGTCCAAACTGTGACCATGTTTATGGGTGGGTTGGTTAACCGACTGTTAAAGGTTTTGAACATGAATTGTATCTAGTTTGGATGTGTATGGGTTTCCAGGACAGTCAAAGTGAAAGCTGAAATCTCCAAGAATAATTAGGTTGCCACCTATCGAATTTCCATACTCCAGGAGATTCGGAAACTGTTTAAAAAAGTGAGATTCATTCAGCTGGTTGTTTCTACTAATAATAAAAATAATAATTATAAAGACTTTGTATAGCGCCTAATCTTTCAAAGCTCTAAGCGCTTTACACCAACAATAATGATATGACTACAGTACAGAATAACAAATGACAAAAACAATGAAATTGGAAAACATAAAATCATGCTGAAAATATATAACATACAAAACATGATTTGGTAACTAAATTTGTCCCTGAAGTCGAAACAGGTTAGTCTTGAGAGCACTCTTAAATGGGACCACTGTGTCGTGTCCAATTTAAATGGGCAATTCGTTCCACGTCGCCGGACCCTGGTATGCAAACAAACTAGGAGAAGGGCGGAAGAGGCAGGACAAATGGACTTTATTCCAGTGAGTGTTGTTTGGACTAGTGCAAACGATGTGCCGCATAAAATGAAGGTTGTGTTGTGTTTAAGAAATTTTATTAAGAGATTCATTATAATGACGTCAATTCCACCTCCGCGAGAGTGGTGGGTGTACGTCGTGATGGATTAACCGGTGGGTGTTATATCCGCGCACTTGGGCTCATCGCTTGATATATTTAGCCGTGTTTATGTCAGAAAGAGGACATCGATATTGGTGATTGTTGATAAATTTAACTTGTCAATGCGTTTTTCCGGTGGTCCTATAGATTGGGCGTTGAATAAATTGAATACACAGTGGTACCTCTGGGATATTTGACATAAGTGTTGGCTATTTAATCAGGATTTGCACCAGGTTATCTAAATAAACGGTCGAATTCGTACATTATGTAGACAGTATGTTGAAAAGGAGATAACTGGAAAATCGACTTCCTGTTCCACGCCGGTCAGCATTCAATCAACGTTTATATTATCGTTTTCACTTAAGTAACGATTAATGTAGTCCCAGTTTGTTTAGTTTTGTGCACAATGTAGAGCCAAGTAGTAATCATTTAAAACAATAACGAGAAACATGTTGACAGGCGATCACGTGATGGTGGTTTATTCAAGACCAAAGGACGTTGTAGAAGTGGAGCAAGGCAGCTTAGAACAATTCTAATTGTTCTCATTATCAACACAAAGATGAAGAAACGCATACGACCAAAACAGTTAATGCAAGATGAAACACAATAATGAATACGAAGATAGAAAACAAGCACATATATCATGAATAACAGTACAAAAACTGTACAGCTGCTTCAAGCCGGTTAAGCGATAGTCCAGCCCGTAATAAAATTTTAATTAAAATAATAATATAAACATAAATGCTCCAAGTGCTTCACAATATTAGATAACACATATAAATCATATACAATGTCAAGATTACCAAAACGAACATAACGAAATTAAAAACAAAAAGATGCTGACAATAGATACGGAAATACACATTAGTATCTCTTAAGTCTGTTGTTATTGTCGAAATAAGTATTTTGGAAAAGTCTCATCAATATGATTAAAGTTGTATTTTCTAAGGGCGATAACGTCCAAGTAGATGAAACGCATAAGAGCGTTGTTTGTGTGGCAAAAATAAAACGGTGTCTAGGAGATAAGAAAATTGTATAGATGGGAGATACATATGTGTGAACTCAATAAGGTATTTTTCAATGAGGAGAATAACTTTCGGTAAATATACTGAGAGGAATTATTTAACAATGAATAAAAATAACCCAGTTTTTAAAGTTAAAAGCTTTTGTGGCTCTTAATGAAAACTTGCGACTAGAGCCGTTGAGTCCAACATTTAGATTTGTGGGCTGGGACATCATGCCGCAGACATGTAGCATGATGTCACACCCAGTCGCATTATCATAACACCAGGCAGACCAGTCCTAAAAATAACCCCTTAATGCTGAACGCCAAACGAGGCAGCTGTTAGTACCGTGCTTGTAAGTCTTTGTTTGACTCGGCCGTGTCGGTTTCACAGCCTCCCACTTTCGCGGAGGAAGCTCTAACCAATAGGCCACCGGAGCGGTTCTCGCGGCCTTGCATACATTCAATACATATTGGTGTAATGAGAGCATACTGAAAATAGTGACATTTAGGTTTCGTACTGATGTTATCAATTTAATATCGCTGGAACTGTGTTGCTGGAGTAAAGGATGTGAAGTACCTGCGACGTGATCAGGATAGTGTCAGCTATATCGCCATTCATATTTAGCATGTTACACGGCAAGCAGCAGAGAGGGTGAATCCTACAACGTTTTGAGACAAAATTTTGATTGAAATCCTAAAACGAGCCTTCCTACGATCTCATTTTAACCAAAAAAAGGCGAACCCTACAACGTTTTCAGACAAAAAATTGATTGAAATCTCCCTTCGAAATCATTTTAACTAAAAAAATGAAAACGATTTTTTAATTAATTTTGGTCGCAACGATATGGTCATCCACCCTCTCTGCTGCTTAGTGATTTCATCACTGGGTTAATAAAAATAAGAAATGATTTGATCGAGTCTTTAGGATGAAAATCATTTATGATTTCACAAACAGACTAATCGCTAACACCTCTTCTTGTAAATCAATCAGATTATTTGACTGGTCGGTGAGTTTGAAATTAATTCTGGTTAATGAATTATTATGGCATCGCATATAGACAGGATTAATTGGGTTTTCAATAATTAGGAATCCTGGAGGAGCTGTTGGTGCAAATGAATAAAGAATATATCCCTGCTGAGCTTGATTTGATCGTTCGAGATTAATTTGATAGCTTCCTTCGATAACATCACACACTAAATTGAGCGCAATCACCGATGAAATATTCACGTTGAACGGAGCGATATGCCTGCCGCCACCGTCTGGGTCATTATTGTGTTTGAGGATTTTTATTTCCGGCGATGCTGTTTTTTTCCACGTATCATGAATTATTTTGAAACCAACATCAATGGCATCACTGAGAGATTTTTGTAGTTCTGGTACGTTATATCCTGGTAGTTTGAATGTGGGGATATCTTCAACGCGGATTTTATAGTCTAATGCAAATTCTGTTCTCGATTTTGGGTTATCTTCATCTAATATAACTCGAATAATTTGTGAATTAAATGTTTCCATATCGTTGATGATTTTGTTACATATTTCTACAACACTGATAAATTCATCTCGGGTGAGAGAGCCGGATTTAATGGATATTAACAACAGTGATAAATCATATTCCATCGCTGTGAAATTTTCACTAATTCTACTGTCGCTAACAACATGATATCCCTCTATTCTTTCCCCTTCCTTCTCTTTCCCAGTTGCTTGGTATACGAGATCAAAAAAATCTATAGTAATTCTGTGATCTTTATAACTCTTTATTGGATTATTGGGTTTTATCACGTCGGTGACATAATCATTTTTTTTGTGGTTCTGGTAAATCAACGGTTTTTCCCCCTGGTGGTTTTTCAGGCCATCCTAGTACGGTTCTAATAGAACTTTGATAGATATCTACGACGTATCCTTCTGTGCTTATCTCAATTGCGGATGATAGTGTTGGCTCATGAACTGTTATAGCGATTTTTGATTCTTTTCCAGTAATCGATTTTATTCTACGCGCGAATTCATTATTGATTTGTTCGATTTGGTATGACCCTGTTGGTATCGAAACGACGTTCCAGTCTGGTGTTCCGTCGGGTTTATTCTTATTTGCAAACACCAGTGAATTATTCGGTTGTTGACCACCAAATGATTTTGATCTGATATTAGGCCAACTGTGATACATTCGTAGTTTTGCTAGCGCTATCTCCTTCACTGGGACCGGAGAGGGGAAATTCACACTGAATTCTGGATTCGTTGATGTTATTGATATCATGCTTGTTTGTACTGGGTTCGTGTTCTCCACTATTTGTTGAAGTAATTCCTGCGGTGTTGTCATTGTTATTATACTCATGATTTATTTCTAATTTTGGTATCGAGGAATCATAAATACTGACCATCACTGAGAACTCACAATCTGGTAATGTTGATATTATTGAGATCATTTTGTTTTTTGGGTTCGTGTTTTCTGATTCCATCGGTGTTGTCATTGTTATTATACTCATGTTGTCGCTCTAATTTCGATATCGCGGAATCAAAAATACTGACCATCGCTGAGAATTCACTATCTGATATAATCGTATTATCGAGTGACGACGATATCATCAATGATAATTGCGAGTATGCGGTTGTTGCAATATGAAATTGAAGTAAGTAATTCTGCAGTTTACTCTGGCTGCATGATGATATCTTTTTTGCTATCCCGGTTGATATACCCCCGATTGTAGCCACCGCAGAAATGCAAATTGGAACTACGACCGGGGCAATCATTGTAACAGATGCAAGTATTATTCCGGCGCCAGTGAGAACGCTTGACACCGAGTATATAATAACATCAATTGCGGTGATTCTTCGTCGGTATTTTTTTATTTTTATTTGATACTCCTCAGTGAGGGTTTTGAGTCTATTTTGAAATTCTCTGACCTGATCATAGCGACATTGAGTTGATGAAATCATTGTTATTTTAAAAACACTAGCGTTTTCAATTACGATTTCAATTTAGTTATTTGCTCAGATCTACTACGAATTCAAGATACCATGTTACTGATGCCCTATTCAAACTTTTATCATCGGCTTTTATCGTTAACCGTTCAGTTGTATCCTTGTCGATGATCGTTGATATCACATTATTGACCCCGGATGAACTCGACGATGATATATTAAATTGAATTGGTGCTACCAGCGTTAATCGATAAATACCCTTGATAGTAGCTGTGATATCTAATTTGTTGTTTGCAGGTGTCCACTCAAATGATCCGTGTTGGATTGTATATACTACGTTGTTGGTTTTCTCATGAGGAATTTTTGTTTTTTCAATGATTGTTATCATCCTCGAAAAATCACCTTTGACGGCTTCGATGAAGTTTTTCGTCTCATCGATGAATTTTTTAATATCAGGGAGTTTTATTTCAATTTTATCCAACGTGGTTCCAATAAATTTATCCATGATGTTTCTACGAAAAACTGAAAAAAAAATTCCGTTTTCTTCAATTTTAGATTCAAGTGTTGTTAGTACAATCACAGAATTGTTTACCACATCGCTGAGAAGTTCTAATCGATCTGTAATCGTCGAAACGAGTACACCCGGTTTGAGTTTACCCTGATCGGAAAATAACGCGATAGTATCCTCGATTGCGTTTTGTTGTTTAACCAAAATATCATCCAGAGAAATATTACTGGTTTTCAATTTACCCTGATCGGAAAATAACGCAACGGTGTTCTCGATTGCGTTTCGTTGTTTAACTAAAATATCATCCAATGACACATCACTGGATTTCAATTTACCCTGTTTGTCTTGAAATACAACTATTTCATTAGGATCAACACTTGTTAAATTTAACGTCTCAGCGATTTCATCTTCAATTATTTTTTTTATATCCTTGACAGAATCAGGTGGTGCAGTGCCATCGGGTTTGGGTTTCAAAGATCTCCCCCAAATATCAATCATGTTATTGTAAAACTCTTTCTCTCTCTAAAAAGCGATTGCTAGTGTATTCATTCACGACAACATGTGGTGGTTTTCCGCTTGGGTTACTCAAGGAGTTAGAAATAGCGTCAAGGACATTTAATACTTCGCTGCCGCATATTGGTGGGTCAATCATCGTTTGTGTTGGTAGCGTAGAGTACCAAGTCTTCATTGGAAGGGTTTTTATATACCGCATAAACTCTTTTGGTGGGGCTAATCCATATGAATCAAAATAGACAATCCCACGTGGATCAATAGCGTATGCAACCCAGTGAGTACCAGGTCCGGTGCTGTTATCTAAATTAATGATTCCGGTTTCAACGCTGTTTGGTTGATGTGGTAATTGATCTTTCATAAAGATACCTCTGAAGTTTTTAATCGCGAGTTTTTTAGCAGCATCCATTAAATCAAAACTGGACATAGGAACCATCGATTCCTCAATTAATAAATCGTTCCTGGTAGTCTTAGACCATTTCCGCTGTACCACGAATACGGGGTTCCTGGTAGTCTTAGACCCTTTCCGCTGTACCACGAATACGGGGTTCCTGGTAGTCTTAGACCCTTTCCCTTTTTTTTATATCCTTTCCCAGTTGCTTTCTTTAGTGCCATTCCTGCTGCAGTACCAACGGCCCCTAACGCCGCTGCTTTAGCCACTGCTGGGGCTGCTGCTGCAATCAATGCTGGAATCGCAGCTAACAACGGAAATATACCGCCTGTTTTAATCATATTTTTGATAGCAGCCGCAGAAAGAGTAATCTGAACACCTTTTTTGGCTGCAAGTGCATCATTGAAATGTTTTATTTGACGAGTTTTCAGTGATAATTTATTTGCACCACCAGTCATTTGGTTGGGTTTCAACGTGATTGTGGTTCCACATTTTTTAGCTGATTCCGATTGCAATTTTTTTAATTGACCGGGAGTTAACGCAACACTAATAGTACTATATGACATGTTATACATAATTGATTGATTCTAAATCGTTTACAATTTCAATTACATGTTTTCCACTGGTGCATCTACCACTCTCATTCTTCCTCCAACACCTTCAAGTAGCATTGATTTATCACTGAGAATGACAGCAACTGCTCTATAATTAGCAATAGCACCACGAGACACATTAGCTCTAAAATGTATATCAACAACAGATTGTCTTGTTAAATCAAGATGTTCCAGTGAAAAGTAATAGATCGGATACAGATTTTTAAAATCAAATTGTGATATTTGCAAACCAGTATCAACATTTTGATCGCGTGCCATAAATGACAACAGACGATGATACACGCGAGCAATATGATTTTCTGTGTAATTAAGTTGTATATCCTCGGATGGTTCCTGCTGGCCGTTTATTCTCAGTGAGACGTCTTTCACACCTAATTGATCAAATATCATATGACTGAAACGTTGATCGCCAACTCGTGTGTTATCCTGTAACGCAATAAATATATGACGTGGCGCAGCAACGCCTTGTTTTGATGCTAGATTCCACGTGAATAACCCGTTGATATTTGATTGTTTAACATCTGTACTCACGGTTAGCCAACTCAACAACGACTTTCCTCCTTGGTCCATAAATGATAGTAATCGTTCTTCTGCGGTGATTGCTGGAGTCAACACTGGCATCCACAATGATATTTTTGTTAAATTGACTTTACCGGCATCAGCATTGGGATTTGCAGCATCCGCTGGAATCCTCCAGATTGCGTCACTATCATCACTCTTTCGTACAAGCGATAATGTATGCTTCGCCCCGTAGATAACTTTTCTGACGTTTCTACAGAATCCAAATATGTGATGCAGTGGAATCGCGCATGAAAATGATTTACGCGCTCCTTGCAACATTGAGTTTCGTGTTGCAGCTCCTAGATTGAAATTAACGTCGTTGTTTATAATCATATTCTCGACATCAGCATCACTATTATCACGTTTTTTTGGTCGTCTTACAACAAATGGATTTCCTCCAGCGGTATTCTTACCATCTTTTGCAAACATCATAGAGGGTCCTGCTGATCTTGTATAATCATCGGAATATCTCGCTAACCCGATTATTGTTGTAGCCATATCAACATCGCGATCTATGGACTCAATTTCTTTTCCATCAATGAGATATCTAGCACTCTCAAATAACGCCATAATACCATTATTGACAAAACCGACTTGAGTACCATCTGGATACGGTGCTGGTACAGCAGGAGTATCATCAGCTGTTACAAGTTCTCCTTCTACTTCAATAAACGCTTCACAGGGCAAAAAGTATTTACTGGTATCATGGACTTGAAGTTCAATTCTTGCTCGACTATTTGAGTCTATGGCATGATAGGCGTAATATTGATAATCGCGTACAGAATCATCCTTGCCAACTGGGGCGTCTATATCAAACGCCGGATCATGTGATTTTTTGAACATTTTATTCTATTTATCAGAGTCTAAATCGTGAAATCATAAACGATTTTCATCGTCGTAGTTTTTTAAAGCCACTTCCTGCTATCATATTTGCAATATTGCTTTGGTCGGGGGTTAAAGCCATCGACGCTAATTTTTCGTCTACTGCGTTATTTATAATTCTACTAACACTTGCAGGCATCTCTGCTGTAGATGGTAACGGTTTCTTTTTTCGTCTCACTAATGATGTTAATTTATTCTTCGCAGTTGAAAATGCTTTTCCAGCAAGATCTCCAACAGCACCAAAACCCTTATCACGAATAACTTCAATTGCTTTCATTCCTAGTTGTTTAGCTAACGGCATCATTTTTGGAGCCATTCTCGCAAATAACCCTGCAATGGTATTGCCTAAACCATCTCCGTAGTATGCTCTATAAACTGGAAACCGTGAATTAACTACGTAGACGGGGGTTGGTTTATCATGATTGTAGTGTATGATCATTATTTGAAATCAGAAACAATTTTTCAATTGACTTTTCAATTCAGTCACTATGATACCCATTTGCTAACTCGTCAATGAAATCTCGATATGTGCTGATATCCATGATACCACCCTGAAATAATCGTCTACAGATATCAGCTGCTTCATTAATTATTTCCGGTGAGTTATTTCCAGCTCGGAAACCTCCTACAAGAACTTCTAATCGTGATATATCATTGATAACACTACCAGGACATGTCGTGGTAGAGTCAAAGACATCCTTTGGATTTCCAATTGAATATCCTTTTCCGCTTGTTTCCTCAGTTGTACCAGTTGCGCCCTCACTATCATCAAGTAATTTCCTTTGTTGGCCTCGACTTTGTTGTTTTTGTATACCATAGCTATCAACTCCTACTTTAAAAGATCTATACTCAACTGTATCCTTTTTCAAATTACCAGTAATCCCCTTATTCGTTTTATATAACCAATCTACCCAGTCGTCTCGTTTAATTCCACTGTTTTTATACTCGTCTTTTAAAAACTCTTCCCTTGAATAATATTTTTGGGCAGCGAAAACGCCAAAATCTGCATAATCGTTGGTTTTTATTAATTTAGGTCGTTTGATTTCTGTTATAGCTCCTTCGGTGAATTTGTCTATAAAGGGGATACCTTTTGGGGTGACGACATCAACAGGTTGTGGTTCAGGCGCAGAATCATCAATATCAGCTAATTGTTCATACTCGCGCTGAGTTTTTATATCACTGGATAACTGTTGTATCCCTGCGCGTGTTTGTCCGGTCTCTGCTGCTATCTTTTCAAGCGTATCAAGCAGCGGCGCCTTCTTTACTCGTTCTCGCTCAGGAATATCTCCGTATATCGCTGCTTCAGTTAACTTTTTCACATCTTTGGTCGCACTTGTTATCGGAGTAAACAGTTGTTCACTTGACACAGAAAAGTCAGTCTGCGCTTGTTGTCGTTGTTGCAGTTTATTCCGTACAGAGTCACGAATTGGTACAAATCTCCTGATTGCATCCAGTCGTTCACGAGCCAATCGGGTTGTTAATGCTTCATTGATCATTATTTGAAATCAGAAACAATTTTTCAATTGCAAAACAATTTTTCAATCCGACCTAACACCATCGGATGGTCATGGAAGTGTTATTTCATCCTATCAATGATGGGGAAAGTATCATAATTGTATAAAAAATAAATAATACTGATAGTTTCCCCACTTTGAATTTTTTAGTGTATTTGATACCGGACCAACCAGCCATCAATTTTTCATTCACTGATTTTGACATTTTTAATCAAAAAATGCTAAAAAAAAATTAAAATCTCTATGAGGGACGGTCACAATCAAATAATGATAAATGGTTGGTCAATCAAAATTGTTCATTTTCTTGAATTAACGCCCGTAGGTTTCTAACTTTAGAATTAACCTCCTTTTTCAATTCGTATTCGTACCCCAATTCTTTTCGTATTCGTTCTACGATGGTATACAACGGAGCGAACACACTTACGTCACTGGAAAATGCGAGAGAGTCCTTAATAGAATTCTGAATTCTTTTGATGAGCGCATACTTCTTTGGTAGCATGTATTTATTGTTGTTAACTCCGTATTCTATATCCTGAAAATCAGACATGATTTGATCAGGATTTAACCCATCTGATAGTTCAATATCCCAACTTTTCAATTTTGAAATCTCGGATAAAATGCTATTCATGTTTTCTGAATTCATTATTCTATAACAATTATATATTTCTAAATGAAAAATATGACGCATCAGACATAACTAAATTGAACTTTTTGTCCCGTCCTTTTTGAAATAGCCGATCGACAAACCCCCTCTGCAACGAATCGTACTGAGGCTCTACAAATATTGAAATACTTGCCGGCTTCATATATTTATTTAAATATTTTTTCTTCGTTAGTTGTTGTATTCAAAGATTTTACTGGTTTCACTTTTTTTGAACAAATGCCAGTCCTTCCTCGTTTGGAATTCTCACTCTGTGTGATTGCTTGCAGATTTGATAAAGAATTGTTCCTTGGATTAGAATCCTTGTGATCGATAACAAAACCATTTTTGATCAATCCATTGAAACATTCAAATACGAAACGATGATTGTAATATTTCTTCTTTCCAACAGTAAAGAACAAATACCCCATACCATTATCCCACCCAACTGGGTTCTTCAGTCTACAGTGTCTTACAACACCATCACTGGATGCTTCATAATTTGTACTCACTGGGTGTGGTCTGAATTCCTGGTTCATTAGTATATACTATACTATTTGTCTAATTCATTGACTGATCCATTGCAGTGATTCATTATACATAAACCTTTCATTTAGACACTTGTTTTTAGTATAGCATGAAGGAGTTCAAGAGATTGCCTTCGAAAAATGCTGAATTCAATGCTGATAAGGAGTTTAAGAGATTATTAAAAATCAATCCTAGATTTAATCTCGATAGACCCAAAAAACGTCCAAGAGACGGAAACATGAAAGAGTTTAAGAGATTATTAAAAATTAGTCCTAGATTTAATCTCAATAAACCCAAAAAACGTAACAAACGTCCAAGAGACGGAAACATGAAAGAGTTTAAGAGATTATTAAAAATCAATCCTAAATTTAATCTCGATAAACCAAAAAGACGTAACAAACGTCCAAGAGACGGAAACATGAAAGAGTTTAAGAGATTATTGAAAATCAATCCTAAATTTAATCTCGATAAACCAAAAAGACGTAACAAAATCAATCCTAGATTTAATCTCGATAAACCCAAAAAACGTCCAATAGACGGAAACATGAAAGAGTTTAAGAGATTATTGAAAATCAATCCTAGATTTAATCTCGATAAACCAAAAAAAACGTCCAAGAGAGATTACCCCTGGAAAGATGCTCAATTCAATCTCGATATAGCTTCTAATACACCAAAGAATACAATTCTTGATAAAGCCATGATTAGTAAAATCAGAGACTGTTTTAATGAATTCAAGCGTGATGGAGCATCTTATTGTTGGTCAACATTTCGAATTGATGGTGTTGTTGATGCTACCATGACTGAGGAAAAAGCAGCAGTGATAATTTCACGTGTTGGGGAAAAACGGCATTTTTTCCAAATCAAATTCATTATCGAAGTCGATGGCAAATGGATTATTAAGGATAAATTTGAACCAATCCTCAAGAATAAAAAAGCTGTCATTGTGAGTAGAGATTCCAAACCAGGGATTCTAACCGGCATTGATAAACCATACTACGAAAGATCTTATCCCGTAACAGCAATGGTTTATGGGATATATCCGTTAAATGATAAACCCGATATCGCAAAACTAGCTCCTATGAAATATTCGTCAGGGCTTAATTGTGTAGCAGAACGAATAATAGAACACTTCACAAATGCATCCCGAGGAAACAAACTAACTGATCTGCGACGTAGGAAAATAACCGAGTGGGAACTGACAGTGAAACAGCATGGTGCAAAGATTTCTGATATAGCTAAATTAGAAACATCATTACGATTCCCAATAACCGTTATGACGATAACCGGAGAGGTTTTATACGAACCGAAATATAACAAAAATGGAGCACCAATACAGATTATTGATCATAACAAACACGCGTGGACACCTGCGGTAACAATATTTCCACGAGAACGAACCGTGAAATATATCCCTAAGGAGTTCGTCGGGGATGTTTTCTATGAAGAGAGATTATTCGATGCTATTCATGCGTTGTGTAAAGATGATCCTGTGTCAGTGTGGTTATTTACAAGTGATGAAGATCCCGAAATAGGATTCGATCAATTTGTAAAACCAAATGGTGAATTATATCGCATTGAAGAATTAGATAACAGAATGAGAAAAATCGCTAGTGATTTTTCACCGGAGAATTCCCATGAAAAACTACTCACGGATAGTTTTACTATTCCATCAGTGGTAGCTCACTTCGCAAGAGAAAAAAACTCATGGCGTCCAACACGAAGTGATTTTCTCGAGGATGTTAAATTGAGTTGCGTCGAATTTGGTCATGGAGGACTGTGGAATACGAAATACTCACGTGATGGTATGATTTCAATTGATATAGCCGCGTGTTATCCCGGAAGTTTTCTCGGATATGGGGAATGCGCTGAGTACTTCAAACGATTTGGACACCCCACGCATGAAATGACTCGTGTTGCGATTAATGGGCCATTACCTGATTTTGATTTAACCGGATTCGCTCGTGTGATATCATTTGAATTAGCTACAGGGTTACATCCGTGTAGTTATGTTTGGCTCGGTAGACACCTATCTGAAAAACACTGGATGCCAATAGTGCTATTGAGATATATGATTGATTGTGGTATGCTAATATCGTTGATTGTTTCCGAGGCTATTATATGCTATCGAGCTCAGAAAGAAGTTTGGCTACCACAACCCAATCTAGATAGAATAATCAACGAACTACGAAAACAGTTTCCAGATTTCAGTGAAGAAGAAATCATAAATTGGTCTATGAAGTTATTTGAAAGTAAAAAAGAACAAGCAAAGGATCTCGGACGAAGAATAATCGGTAAATTTACCCAGGGTGGACGATACGATAACGCAAAATATTCTTCGCGGTTGATCATAGATGTCGCTGAATACGATTTTATTGTAGCGGATTTAATGAAACAGGGAAAACTTGTATCCCGTAAGGATGCTTTTCTATCCAATGGTGAGAAATTAGGTACGGTTGTTACCTACTGTGATGGATATAATTCCCAGTACACACATTTGAGAAGTTCAATGTTAGCCTATGCTTCTATTAATCTATTTTCGATGATAAATAGATTTCCTAATACCGCGGTTAGAGTGGCCACTGATTCGATGTATATACACAATAAGTACAAATCAGCTGTAGCGGCATTCACAGATCCCGAAGAAAATTGGGGGCGTTGGCGATTTAAAAGGGAGATGCTACATGAGTATTGTGAATCCGCAGACGTTGCCATGGATGATAAATATATTTGTTGTAACCGTATTGAAATTCAATCAGAACTTTCTAATGCACCACCGGTATCTGATCCAGTATATAGATACAAGACAGTTTATTTAAACGGTTGTGGTGGGTCAGGAAAGACAACTCGTGCAATTGAATTATTTCGTCGTGGAAACGCTAGCGTTTCTAACATGATTGTGCTAACACCGACTCACAGACTCGCCAGAGAGATGATACAACGAGGGGTAAATGCTTGCACTTATCACAGTTTTTTTCGATGGAAAGGTGACAAATGGACTCCTGAGCGTATGGGTGATAAATTCATTCCTGAAATCATAATTTGGGATGAAATATGCACAGTGTCATTAGATGTATTAAAAACATTTCTTGAGTGGTTGTTAAACAAAAACACAAAAGTCGTCATGTGCGGGGATCACGGCCAACCACCACCATTTGTCGGTGCATCTCCACATGAATGGCTAAAGGGTTTTGTAGACTACTATGAAGAAATCACCACTGATTATAGATCACTTGATGAACGATTACGCGAGTTCAAAGCGCTAATTAGATTACAACCGGATAGAATCCAATGCGAAATAGCGCGTGAAGTGATTTCAGAAACTCCAATGAATGATTTCTGGGAAACATGGAGACCAAACGATTTGATCATTGCAAGTAGAAAAATAGTCAGGGACACACTTTAAATGAAGTTATTTGAATTGCATAAAGAAAAATTTGCAATGCTTCCAGTACCCCTTTGTTATAGGCCATCGGATACACGAAAACAGAATATTGAAGTTGATATTCCAGGACAGAATGAAAAACAAATTCTGGTATTAAATGATATTGTGCTGGTTGATATCAATGTCGTTGAAGATGCATTGCGTGCTAATAAATCCCCGTGGACGCTAGGATACGCAGCAACAATACACTCTTCACAGGGATTGACTATATCGAATACAATTGTTTGGATGGTGGATAATCACATCGAATGGTCGAATTTAGTCTATCTCGCAGTATCCAGAGTACGAAACATAAATCAACTTCGAAGAGTTGTCCTCGATGATAATGACACAACAATAAGTGATATTGATGTTAGCATCATTAATAAAAAAATCTCCGGTTACAAACAACAGGACAAAAAAAAACAACGAGAATTTGATATTGATGCTAAATTAATAATCACTTTGAAGAAACAACAGAATAATCACTGCGCGAGTTGCAATTGTATAATGCGTTGGCAGTATTCGGATAAGGATCCTCGCCAATTCACCGTAGACAGAAAAAATAACAATCTCGGTCATGTCAAAAATAATGTGATGTTGACTTGTCTTGAGTGCAATAGACGCAACGGTGCTAGTTAAGACCATGCGGTGGCAATTGAGTATCCTCGGGAATCACTTGTAGTTGTTGTCGAGTAAAACCCCGCTGAGGGGCAGTTGAATCCAGTTTATAGACTGGAGGTCTACCAGTTGATCGTGTTATACTAGATATCTTATGCGTAGTGACGCTCCAAATAGGATCAGTAGCCCTTTTTCTACCCCCTTCAAGCTCTCCTGGTTCGTATAAGTACCTCACAATGACATTACTACCAAGAATTGGTTGGGAAACGCTAGCGTTTCTAGGGAAATCTTTTTGTGGTTGTACGGGTATTGACTTCTTTTTAATCGCGTTGATAGGTTTCATGTTGATTGTTCTAGTACTCTCGTTATTCAGTGCAGTAATCACAGATGGTAATCTTTTAACCCATTCACTGGATCGCTTTTCTTGAATGAATTCTTTTGCGTATTGATATCCAAATAACCGCTCAGCAATCGTCCGATTAAATCGTTCTACAATGGCCTGATCGCGATGTAGCGCAGTATGCCCTCGTCGTATGGTGACATTATGATGTTTCATTGTAGATAACACTACACCCTGAAATTCCTTGCCAGGATCAACCTACAATAGATTTGGCCAACGCAGAGGACCTCGTCGATAAATCCTTTCAAATGCAGAAGCGACTTCAGTGGTTGATTTTGTTTTTAACGGTTCTGCTTCTTTGTATCGACTTGCAATATCAACTACGGTTAACGCATATTTGTAACCACGATCATGTGGCAGAAATAATATATCAGCCTGATGAACTTCATTAGGAGCGGTCACATCAAAATGCGAGAATTGAATTTGTTTAGGCGGTGGTAGATAAATTTGCCATAGTGCCTGTTTGGATAACCAATTAGCCGCAGTGGTTTCTTTCACTTTTGCAGCACTAGCGAGTTTATTGATTGCAGCGTTACCCCTCCAGTATCCCCTCGGAGAATAATAAATTGATTCCATATTATTAATTACCGGCACCTAACATCAATTTACTTTTCATAGCCGATTTTATTAAAAATGAAGCCAATTTTTCTTTGAAGGATTTATCAGGAATAGCATTTAACGCATGAATTAATTTCACATCCGCGAGATGCCTGTGTTGCAGATTGCTGCTTTTATAAGCAACATCATGAAGGTGACAGGCCTTATCAATGGCGTTTATTGGTTCTTCACCGGGGTTGGGTTGATTTTGATTATTGAGTCTGATATCAAGTCTGGTTCCCGGTCCACAGTAGCTATATCCTGGGAGGTGCTTTTCTCCGGGGTACTTTGCCCATGGGGTTCCAGGGAGCTTTGCCAATTTGGCTGCGATATCACCTCCTCGTTTTTTTTTAAATCAGATCTCATAGACACAAATCTAAATTTCTTTGTACCACATTGCACGCATTTACCAGAAAGCGCTGATCGGTTATTTTTAGTTGTAACCGTCGTCACATCATCTGTGCCAGTACGCGTTTTACACTTCACACAATATAGATCCATAATTTATGTATAGAAATATGGATATAATTGATTTTTCAGCGACTAAAACAAGAGAACCAATTAAGCATCATGCAGCGCTACCAAACTCTATCCGGATGATTATAATCGGGCCATCTGGATCCGGTAAAACGCAATTGTTACTCAATTTAATAATGAGATGGATGAAGTGGGATAAGTTGTATTTAATTGCCCCTAGCGTAGATGATCAACGATGTTATGAAGTGTTAAAGGATTTTAACGAGAATGCATCAGAAATTAAGGGTGAGAACGCCATTGATTTTATAACCGATATCGATGAAGCACCGAGTATTGATGATATTGATGGAGATATTAACAATTTAGTCGTATACGACGATATAATGTTGGATAAACAAAAAAATCCTGCTAGAATATTTTCCCGTGGGCGTCACAAAAACACTGACGTGATATATGTCACTCAACGCTACACTCAGGTTCCAAAAGTCATCAGAGATAACTGCAATTTATTGTCTGTATTCAACGGAGTTGATACTCATACTCTTAGAAATATTTGGCAGACATGGTGTTCTGATATGGACTTCAATCAATTTCGAGATTTCTTTAGTCATGCTCAGTCAAAACCACACGGATTCGCAACAATAAATCTACATGATCCTCGGACACGATATCGTATCGGACTTGATCAAATATTCGGTTAAAATCATTTCTTATTTTTATTAACCCAGTGATGAAATCACTAAGCAGCAGAGAGGGTGGATGACCACATCGTTGCGACCAAAATTAATTAAAAAATCGTTTTCATTTTTTTAGTTAAAATGATTTCGTAGGGAGATTTCAATCAATTTTTTGTCTGAAAACGTTGTAGGGTTCGCCTTTTTTTGGTTAAAATGAGATCGTAGGAAGGCTCGTTTTAGGATTTCAATCAAAATTTTGTCTCAAAACGTTGTAGGATTTACCCTCTCTGCTGCTCGGCATCCATCACTTCACGTCAGAAATATTCTTCTCTACGCTTTATGTTGTAACATGATTTTTACTTGGGCTGCTAGATTTATATAGGTGTGAGATCAATGTACAATTTGCGAATCACCGCATCTCATGCTATGAGAGCAGTTTAGTGTATGCATGAAGAAACCGAGGAAGAAACAAAGCCTTGTGGGGCAACAAAATATAGATCGACAGAAAAATGAATATATGGCATTTACAGATAAAATTAAAAATCCAGGACTAATGCGCAAGGTCTGAACTTTTGCTAGCTTATATTAAAATCATTTTATGCAAAATGAATTCATGCCCACAACAAGACCTGTATTCAATTTCAAA
This sequence comes from Unio delphinus, assembly GCA_029339505.1. NCBI lineage: Eukaryota > Metazoa > Mollusca > Bivalvia > Unionida > Unionidae > Unio > Unio delphinus. The sequence continues at coordinate 13,430,459 of JAQISU010000136.1, forward strand.
ACAGTGAAGCTGAAATTGTTTACAAATAACCATTAAATTAAATGTGTTTTCGTTAATGCGAAATGTAACAGAATTGATACCGAGTGGATGGTGGGTTAAATGAACAACACAAACACAATGTGTGAAAGATAATGTAAATTTATGAAATAAATTATTAATGAAAAATAATGATGTATCAACACAATAACTCATGCGTTCAACCCACAATTACACTCCCAACCATTCACAATACATGAATAAATTAAATATTAACACAAAATAAAACACAGATACAAAGGAATCTCTTGGACTATACACAGATCCAAGGAACCTTTACAAAAGTTATATTAACGCAAGTATAAATTGCGATAATAAATACAAACATCAAACTATACTATCGCACGTATGGATTGCGACAACTAGCACGAACATATACATGTATTTAATCAAGTTGCTAACTTGTATTGATTCATGTAATCCCTTGAAATACTACTGTGTTTTGAAGTAACTATGTAAATATAACAATGTATTCAATTGTACTACAATTGCAACACATACATGTGTCTCGACCCTGTATAACCGTACGATTCACCAACTGTTGAATCGCCACCCCGTTTCCCCGAATACCTAGGGTTGACCAATACTTTTATCGGCCGTTTGCCCTTCACGGATCCACCACCGTTATACGTACAGACAGCATACAGCATCTACTAGAACCATCGGTCCCAAATACCTAGATGCCACCCCGGATGTTTACACCTCTAGACAGCTCCGACACTCAGACTTTGATATTTCTGGATATTTACACATCACGACATATGTAGACGGACAGACAATCAGACAGACAGACAATCAGATAACTCAATTTGATCTCACAATCAAATGGCTCAATTAATCACACTCAGCTACAATTCAGAGACATTCAGAGACGTTCAGCTACAATCAGATACGTTCAGAGACGTTCAGCTACAATCAGATACGTTCAGAGACGTTCAGCTACAATCAGCAACAATTTCAGAGATGCTCCGCTACAATACCAGCAACAATTTCAAAGATGCTCCGCTACAATATCAGCAAAAATTTCAGAGATGCTCCGCTACAATATCAGCAACAATTTCAAAGATGCTCAGCTACAATATCAGCAACAATTTCAAAGATGTTCAGCTACAATCAGCAACAATTTCAACGCTTTGGCTGGAGATAGAATGACGAGCTATCTTTCCTGTGATAAGATACTTTTGGTCCCGTCATATTTATCAGAAATATTCTGCCTTATATATCCTCAAATAGGTGAGCAGAATTCACGGCAAAATTACCGTGCACCCCGTGAATCTAATGTTCCGGACTTCAAGTGATACGAAGTCAGGCACATGCAAATCGTTACACGCCGCTTACCTTGAAAAAGCACTTATTCACCCCAGGTAACGCATGTACGACGAAACAAAAATAAATGGTGAGATTAGTTTGTAATTCAAAAAAAAAAATAATTTAATTTTCGCCTAATTCTGTGACACGAAATAAACCACAAATAAATAACAGACATTTCATTACGTATGCTGGATTCAAATGTCCTACGAGACAGTAACCTATTCTGATCATCTAGACTCAATGAGTTTTGTCTTAGATTCAACATAGGAGTGACATTGTAGTTAAGTGCATTCACAGAGTCTAAGTAAATGTGTGTTTTACACAGAGCTATGGGCATAATCTCGAAGTATGATTCATTTGATTGACCTTCATACGACATGGTATCACTTTCCGATGTGTAAGTTAAACGAGACTAATTTGAAGTTGGCTGCAATGATGACCATATCAGATATCAAAATGGTACCGTTTGACTCAATTGCAAGTTTAGTAGAAGAATCAAACATCATAAGAATAATATAGGTACAATCCTCATATCGATTGGAACAATCATAATATCGATTTATTCAGTCACCTTTAGGAAGGAGTACTTATTCAAAATAGGTTAAATATTGTCATGTTGTGATGCAGTTTGATTTCATTACAAACGGTGTAAATATCATACAAAGTATTTTATTTATCACTAGTTATATACAATACTGCGACATCTGATGAAATCCTGTAGCAATATTACTTCTTTCAAGACAATCAGCAAGAACACGATTTTCAAGATGATCGCTATAGTTTCAATATCGCAAATAGGATGAAAGCCAATTAAATAGATTTTCAAATACATATATTAGTAAATAGTCTATGATGCTTTGATGTTCCACGAGAACTCATTATATCATGGTTTTAAAGATTGTACATCAGCTTAGAAACCTTTTAATATTAGAATACCTAATCATCTTTGCCGAAAATTCTTGGGTCAGTTTGATTTTTAGTTAAAGAGAAATATACATGAAATGAGTGTTTGATATGTCTAATGCGGCAACCACATCGGAGTTTAAATCGGAAGATTTTCAATTTCATTTAAAATCAGCGAGACATCACAACAGGTCTTCTAGCGATATATCATCGTTGCTAAAACTTTTCATTCAATAAGAGTATCGTTCACACTATTTTCAGAATGTCTAATATGGCTGTCATCTTATCTGTCCGACCTGCAGTGTTTCCATTTATGACAATCGACACTATGATATGTTGTGCAATTTGCTCTTCATGGGAATCCTTTAAGTAATTTCGATTAATAGCGATAACATGGCTGTCCAAAACAACGGACATAGAGAGAAAAGAAATTATGTCATAAGCGCTCCTGATCCACGAATAAAAGAACTATCATAGAAAACCATATCTTCTATTATTCAAGGATGACAAGTAAATGACCTAAAAGGTACTCCCCTCTGGAACAACCCCAACCAAAACCTTTCTAAAAACAACACCAATACTTTCTCTATCAAAGAGATGTAATTATATATATATATATATAGAATAGTTTCTGTTGAACGTAGAAAGTTGGTCATTTAGACTGTATATAATTTCAACGTTAGACTTGTGTCTGAGTGAATATAAACGTGTTATTCAAGTGCATATTTTGATAATTAACACCGTCATAAAGTTACGTTTCTTGTATGTATTACTGTTTAAGAGGCGATCTGTTAAAATGTGATGTTCCCCGCAAACAATTCGTCCAAGATTTATCCCTGGCCCGAGTGCCGACACATCCTCTTTATACACCATTGTGTATCACTTAACAGTTGATTAATATTTGAAATAGATTCAAAAGTATTGAACCAAAGGACATATCCTAAAACCGCACATTAGCCTACATGACTAGAAGAAAATCGAAACAAAAAATCATTATGTACCCTCCTAGACTTCGTCCAACGTTTTGATGGATGCTTCTAACATGCCTGCAAATATCTTACACCATTCTGGACGGATGACTAATGTATTATTTTGTAGCCTCCACGTTGCTCGTGTGCAAACTTTTAAAATAGCCATTAGCGCTGACGGAATCTTTTGCTGGTACACCTCTTCGTTAACAAGCAATATCTTGAATCTATTTTTCTGCTTGGCCAACATTACTTCGTATTTACACCATTCACTTTCGATGAAATGCTTTGTTACAACCATGACAAACACATCACATCTAGTCAGACACCGATCTATCTCTTCCGTAATCCATCGTCCAGGGGTAAAATGGCTATCTCCTGTACATATCAAATTGTCATTATTACCAAATGTTTCTTTCACACATTTCTCCAGTTCTGGTATTATATAAGTATTTACAAGCTCACCGTCTCTACCTGCAAATGATAAAAACACGAAATATCGCTCCTGATCCTCGCATTGATTCATATTGTATCTCTCCATCAAAGTATCAGCACGTAATGCCTTTCTTTTAATAATTCGCCGTCTTCTTACTATAAGATAGGCACATATTATCGCTAGAAGTATAATTGATGGTATTGTTATTATTACACCCAAAAATTCTCTAAGTTTGCAATAGTATTTCATGTCGTTCAAAAGATCGGACGTCATGTAATGCGAGTTGCCATCGAATTTGCATTTGTATAAGTCCTTGCCGAAAAGAGAAACGTGCGTGCTTAACAGAAATTCATTAAACCAAATCCTATCGCAGGTGCATTCCATTATATTACTTGTTAGGTCTATGACTAATTGATCAGATATTGATTCGCCTAATAATATTGTTTTATTCATCTGTGATGCAATATTGGTTTCACTTCCATTAGGTCGGTTTGTGTATGCTGTATCTATAATCAATTGACCTTGTTGATCGCCAATGGACGAGATTCCGTTAATCGTGTCTCTGGAGATGTATTTTATCGTATTGTCTCTTAAGTCTAATAGCCTAAGATTAAGCAATTTCTCAACAGACAAATGGAACACGGACAGCAAATTTCCCTGGAGACGCAAAGTTGTCAGCTTTGAAGTATGCATGAACATGGAGAAGGGTAGGAATTCAAGGCCGTTATGAGATAAATCTACGACTTTAAGTACCATATTACGTTCAAACAGATCTCCGATATTTATCATTTTTGACAATTTGTTTCTTGCAAGATAAATCTCTTGCAAATTTGGACACTTTTTCATGAGATTGGGCGACAAAAATTCCATAGAATTTCCTTCAAAATCAAGTAATTTCAAATTTAAAAGTGTTTTATCTATCGTAACATTAAATCTTCGAATATTCGAATAACGAAGATGAACTTCCTCAATACGTGTAGACTCACACATAATCCGCAAACGATAATCATATAGGTCTAGAGGTTCTTTGGTCCTCACGTTATTTGCTATGAATCTTTTCACTGATTGTATAAATAGAAAACATTTCCATGAATGTTCAAATATATTGGAACCAATTGGTTTCCCAAAAAGGGCAATCTGAGAAACATCGATCTCTTCTAGATGAGGAAGCAAGTTTATGTTTGGAGAATGAGCCAACCATGAACCATAGGTATTTGATAAGTTTAAGTACCGGATAGATTCAGAAGTGAGTCCATCATCAATAAAGGATACCATACTATTGCTAACGTTGAGAGTAATTAGAGGTTTTCTTTCAATAGCTTTTGCAAACTCCTTGTTCAATATAAATGGTTCACTTAATGCATTCTGTAAATTACAGAGATCCAAATATTGCAAATTGGGAAGAGATTCATTTAACGCTGCAACAACACTTTTGATCGACAACCTCTGATTGTAACTGAGGTCCAGAACCTCTACGTTTGGTATCCAACGAAAAGCTTCAGGATGTAATATGTCTGTCAGTGTGTCATCCGTTAGGCGTAACACCTTCAGTCTTGAAAGGCCATATAGTCTCCTGTGGTTCAACTGAAGATAGCGTATGCCTTGTAGAGTCATTTCCTCGACATGCCCCCAGGTTATATCTGCAAATGATATAACCGATTCATCAAATATATGAGCTTCCTTTGCAACCCTAAAGAAGAACGCCCGTGTATTGCTCGGTAGGATGTTTGGGAAAGGAGAATAATCTGACTCTAAACTTCGATCAATGGTCTCGCATGAAACGGTGATCCTCCCGCCAATTTCATCTACCTTACACTTACATCCAGAAGGACATTCTTGAGCGTCCATCTTGAAGGTTGAAAAACGTCCGATAATAATGAGTACGATGAAGCACAATGCCCGAAACATCTTTGATCTGGAATTACAAGCAATCGTTACAAATTATCTAATATGTTCACGTCCTACAATATCGCATTATACATTTAAATCCATGATGTCTTTATTTGTATATTATACCACATGCCACAAGGCAATTATCTGGATATTTTGTTGTCAGTGTTTGAACACGGGAAAGGAGTTTGAGGTACCAAAATTGGCAATGACCGTGTCGTTCATGGAAAGCCATGGAGCGGGAATTTCATCACCAACATAATATGGACACAATTTAATCCAGTTTGAAAGGCTTATGGTTTAACAAAAGAAAAAACGTTACAGGGAACGTTGCCTATGAGCTCATGTATACTAATCTAACTGGAATGAATAGACTCCTAGGCTGTTTAAGATTACAACACGATATATTCTCCTACGCTGTGTAAGATTTCAACACGACCTATTCTCCTAGGTTGTGTAAGATTTCAACAGTACATATTCTGCTGCATTGTGTTTACTTTCTGATATTAACAATGATATTATTGTAATAATTTTTTCTCTGAATTTATGCTATGTAACTTATACTGCTATCATAAACTGAATGTATCAGCAAGGAAAACTTGTAATGATGACTGTGTCATGATAGTATCTTTGTCAAATATATCATAATGTATTCAGGTTTAGTAGAATTATGCCGTCCACAATACAATTCGATTGATGGTCTACATAGAAAATTTAATATGTAAGATATAACGTATCTCCTCAAAGATTATCATCTTAGGTAAAATAAGCTTAAGGCGTTGGGTTGAAGGTTTGTGGTCTTTATTTGAAATTAGCGATGATCTGGCAGACAACACTCTGAACCATGTCAAATCTATATATATATATATATATATATATATATATATATATATATATATATATATATATATATATATATATATATATATATATATATATATATACAATGCAGCGACACATGTTCATGAAATAGTGGGTTACACGGTTATTATCGCAACAGAAGGCGTATCGGTGTAGCTTACCTCCGAATAGTTCAATCAGTACGGGCGGCAGATGTAGATAAAGAAAACGTGACAGTGGAGGATATAATCAGGTATACTGTGTGAAGGATGAAAAGATTTCTTTAAGAACACAGTGAAAAGGATGAAAATCTTTCTTTAAGAACACAGACAGAATGTGTCAATTTGTTAGCCTTGTTTAGAAAGTAGTCAAAATTCTCCGGTAGATTGTGAACATTGTAAAGAAACGAGTGTCATTGTTGACGTGAAGTGCTCATTCAATTACAGGTATTTGAGATCCATTGAACCATCACATAAACGTGGTTTTAACATGCCAATAGTAAACTAAACTTCAATAACATTTAGTACTACCAGGTACAAGGAAAATTAACCTTGATAAGCGCAAGTGATGTGACTTGGTTGTATGGACAAACAAAGGAATACATGTGGAGAGGATTTGGTTTGATAACAAACTCTGGAAGGAGAGAATGTTGCCCAAATTGAAGACCTGTTATATGACAAGCACTCAGTCAGAAAGTTTCTCAAGTAGAATTAAAGGAGGCCTTCTTCTTTACCCCCATAGGGGGCGCTCACCAGTTAGTATGTACTTTTCAGATAGTGACGCATGTGAGGTGAAGTTGTTTGCATTTATAACATGCACAATGGAGATAATGTTGGCATATCTCAATGCTACTTTGATGTAATGTGGCTGATATTTCTTTGGATACTGCACTTGTGGACATTGTACATGATCTAAGCACATGGTATAACAAAATGGATGCTCCCATGTACTTGAAAAATTAGCCAGAATTAATCAAAAGTACATTAACTTTAGCAGTTATTAAACTAGGGAAAACGAATTTTGCTGAAGTAGGCAATAGCAGCTTCTGAAAGCGCAATGAACAAATTACAAACCTTCTGAAAAGAAAAAAAAGTTATCGTACCATTTTTCTACAATTTACCTCTGAAGTCCAGGAAGTGAAAATGACCATGCGGAGCTAGCAGTTTTAAAACATGAGCACATCTTAAGTTAGCCAAAGCTGTATACTCTAGAACCTAAAGTACACCCATCAATCATACATCAAAATAAAGGGAATTGAAAGTTCTTCTCCCAACACCTAAGATATACAAAGTCTTTATAATATTGCCAGTATAACCAGTGAAGAAATCCTGGAAAATTCTTTTTCATTAAAATTTTAACCCTATGCAAAGTACGAAACTGTAGAGCGCTACCTTAAAGAACCACTGAAGATGTGTTTTCAACTTATTGAAAACCTTGTCATATTCTGCAGTCAATTTCAAACATATTGATATATCATATATGGTATTTACTTCCAAAATTACAAACACATAGTTAATTTACTATACCCCTCTGAAGTAACTTAAATGTAGCTTCATGACGTCAAACCTTTATTTTAACGTCACTGGGAAATGCTATTATTTTGACATTAAAGAAAGACATTCAAGAATAAATGCCTATCAAGTATTTGTTTTATTTTTCAATCCGAACATCAAATAATGTATTTTGATCATTTCCAAAGTTGCAAACTATACTTGGGTCATGTATACATGTAAATCAAGTGAGAAAAGTGAGGAAAATTCCATAAAGTTTGAGGTAATAGTGCAAAAATTGTGCAGCACTGGGTTAAGAAAAAAAGTCCTTGATGCTATAAATTCATAACAGTAGACATAAATATATATTTTGTTTGTAAATAATTACTTTTTTCCCCGGCACTAGTAATCTAATTTGAATCTGCACTAATGCTTGTATGCCAAAGAATTGAAATGAAAAGTCAAGGGGAATTAACTCCTGGTGAGACCATTCCATGGACCAGGAATGTGATTGATGATTACATACATAATTGATTACAATGAAAATCAAATATGTTGACTGCTTTATATGGTAAAATTAATTATAAAACCAAAACATGCAGACTTGTATGCCAAAAAAGGGGGTAGGTGTGTTTCCCAACAATTTCAAGCCCCAGCCTGATTATGATGTTACATACTGTCTAAGATCCATCACAACCAGGAACAACTGGTAACCATGAAAACTACATCAACCCACATTAGCCATTATCTAAGAAAACATGGCTAAAGGAAGAGCTAAAAAAAAAGCTATTTGTCCACAAGAGTTCATACAACACAGTCAACCATAGGACTATGGATTACAAGTATCCAAGAGTGACCAACCTATTCAGGTTGCAATCTGGTTCTACATCTCCACAAATAAAGCGCCCAAGAATTGATGTATATGAAGAATCACTATCTTCCTGTGGCCCAAATAAAGTGCACCCAAGCTTTGCCCTGAATTGGAGAAAGAAAGAAATGAAGAAAACTTAATTGTTGGTTCACATGTTGCAGCGTGTTGTCAACATCAATGGAAATGTAATTATGAACATACCAAAACTAACTAGGATATTGGGAACATTGTGCATAATGTATGACTGAGCTGGAAATTGCAAGCGATATAATCCACCGATGTATAAAAGCAAAACTCAAGGACTGTGTGCCTTTTTAACAGTTAAATGTACAAACTGCAATCTGCAGGAGGCAGAATAGGCTGCCTGTCCAGACATGTACCAAGGACATAGAAAGTGAGGCCCAGGCACAGGAAATTTAAATGCGATGTTGGCACTTTCTTGCTACAAGGCCAAAGTTGAAGTGACAAACTTGCCCATTTAGCATCCTATTACTCAAAATTTCTGCCATGTAGGAAACATTTAAATCTTTCTTATATTAAAAAGCTTGAATATTTACTTAAGAAATTTTGTCTTAGATGTCAAGCTAAGTAAAATTTCACACTTTGTAAAAACAAATACGTGCGAGAGCTTGCACAATGTCATTTTACCTATGCACCTAAAATATCAGTATAGAGCAGAAATTTTGATGCATTATGTCATTCATCCCCTCATAGCTCTGAGTATGGTACAGGAAACTTTACACTCCCACTGACCAAGTCTCATGGAATTGTTCTACTCAGTCTGATCCAGTTTTTCAGCTCATAGTAGAATGAGATCAGAGAACAGCAAACGATAGGGAGAGGAAATCAAGTCTTCAGTACAAGTACATATGCTACATCAAACGCAAACAAAAAAGCAACAGAAAACTTGTACAAAATTCAATGTTTGCTAATTCAATAAATAATTTTGTACCCAATGAACATCCATACACTTTAAATCCTTTAAATGAATGCATGTAACAATTATTAAATGTACCTGACTATCACAGTAT